>CM029021.1:142927546-143298655 GCA_016801055.1 Panax notoginseng
ACTCCGTGTCGCGAAACAATCTCTTTCACATATAACCTCGCCAACTGATCTAAGTTGAATCTGATTTTTATCGGAAGGAAATGTGCGGATTTCGTCAGTCGGTGAACGATAACCCATACTGCGTCGTAGCCTTTCTAAGTCGTCGGAAGGCCAACCACGAAGTCTATTGTAATATGTTCCCATTTTCATTCGGGAATCTCTAGCGGTTGTAGCAACCCACTCGGTCTCTGATGTTTTGCTTTCACTTTCTGGTAGGTTAGACACTTGGCAACACATTCTGCAACATCTCGTTTCAGTTTAGGCCACCAGAAATGTTGTCGAAGATCTTGGTACATCTTGGTACTACCAGGGTGAATCGAATATCGTGAGCTATGAGCCTCGCTCAAAATGTCTTCCCTAATGTCTGTTACTGGCGGTACCCAAATTCTGTTCTCGAATCTCAGTATTCCTTCCTTATCCATCTTAAATCTTGGTTCAGTTCCTTCGGATATCTTCCTTATCACCTTTTTGCATTCATCATCCTGAAGTTGAGCCTCCTTAACTTTATCCAGTAGGGTTGTACCAGATTGCATCTGAAATAGATTCTCATCAATTTCCATAGGATACTTCACTTCCAACTCCAATTTCTCAATTTCTGAAATCAATTCCTTCTGAGCGGTTAACATCATCAACTTCTCCCGACCCTTTCTACTTAAGGCGACGGCAACCACGTTTGCCTTACCCGGATGGTATAAAATCTCAAAATCGTAGTCCTTAATTAATTCCAACCACCTTCTTTGGCGCATATCCAGTTCTTTCTGTGTAAAAATATATTTCAGACTCTTGTGGTCTGTATATATTTCAGACTTCTCCGCGTAGAGATAGTTCCTCCAGATTTTTAAAGCGAAAACCACTGCAGTGAACTCCAAGTCATGGGTCGGATACCCCTTCTCATAATCTTTCAGTTGTCGTGACGCATACGCAATGACTCTACCGTTCTGCATAAGCACACAGCCAAGTCCCTTATTCGATGCATCACTATAAATTACAAAATTTCATGTTTCGTCCGGAAGAGACAACACAGGTGTTGTACTCAACCTCTTCTTCAATTCTTGAAAGCTTTCCTCACACTTCTCCGTCCAAACAAATTTCACAGCTTAGTCAAATTCGTTGACGGAGTTGAGATCTTGGAAAAGTCTTGAATGAATCTTCTGTAATATCCTGTCAATCCAAGAAAACTTCGTACTTCCGATGGCGTCCTCAGCTGATCCCAGTTAATCACGGCTTCAACTTTGGATGGATCTACCGAAATTCCATTTTTATCGATCACGTGACCAAGAAATTGCACCCGCTCGTTCCAAAATTCGCATTTCGAAAACTTGGCGTACAACTTCTCCCTTCTCAACACTTTCAACGGTAATCTCAAATGCTCTTCATGTTCTTCCTTGGTTTTCGAATATACCAAAATATCATCTATAAATACCACTACGAACTTGTCCAAAAACGGCTTGAACACACCATTCATTAGTCCCATAAATACTGCAGGAGCATTCGTTAGACCAAATGACATTACCAAAAATTCGTAGTGACTGTATCGTGTTCTGAACGCTTTCTTCGGTACATCCTTTGGTCTCACCTTCAGTTGATGATAACCACTCCTCAAGTCTATCTTTGAAAAGTATCTTGCTCCCTTCAATTGATCAAACAGATCATCGATCCTCGGTAATAGATATTTATTCTTAATCGTGACCTTATTCAGTTCTGTATAATCGATGCAAAGCCGCATCGTCCCGTCTTTCTTCTTTACAAACAACACCGGCGCTCCCCACGGTGATACAGTCGGTTGAATGTACTTCTTGTCCAGTAATTCTTGTAGTTGTACCATCAATTCTTTCATTTCTACCGGCGCCATTCGGTACGGTGCCTTCGATATTGGAGTCGTTCCTGAAGCCAAATCGATCACAAATTCGACCTCTCTATCTGGCGGAAGTCCTGGCAAATCGTCTGGAAATACGTCGACGAAGTCTCTCACTACTGGTATGTCCTCTACTTTCGGATTCTCTTTACGATAGTCGACTATGTAAGCTAAATATCATACACATCCTTGTCGTAACAACTTCCTGGCCTGCATCATCGTCAGACAACTCGCTTGTCTAGGTGACTTGCTACCATAAAATATAACCTTTGACGGAGTCATAAGGTTAATACGCTTCTTTTGGCAATCAATTACCGCCCCGTAATTGAATAACCATTTCATTCCCAAGATAACGTTAAATTCCCCAAGTCGAATAGGGATAGGTTCTACATTCATGATATTACCCTTAATATCCACTCTACAGTTCTTATGCGCGTACTTAACAGGGATTATTTCTTTATTCGCGATTTCTATGTTCATGGGGTATTCTAACTCATCCTTAGGCAATTCTAAATTCTTAGCAAAGTCATCGTATATAAATGAACAAGTAGCACCCGAATTAAATAATACGTAAGCATTAACTCTATTGATCGGAATGATACCTGACACCACATCCTGCGACTGCACTGCATCCTGCACCGTCATATTGAAAGTCCTGGCAGTTGGTCGATTGGTTGTTGTTGGTCCTATGATGGTCAGAGTGCTTCCATTGCTATTTCCCCAGTTTCCTCCTGATCCTGCCCCTCCAAATCCTTTCTTAGGACAGTCTCTTGCCAAATGATCCTTTGAACCACAAGTGAAGCAGGCACCCTTCTTTGGGTTAGGACAGTTAGGTGCTATGTGGTCTTCCTGACCACAATTGTAGCACACACGTTTACCCTTCATACACACTCCCAAATGAGCTTTCTCGCAGGTCGGGCACGCTTCAATCCTTTTCTTCTGACCTCCTTGCTGGTTTTCGGTTGATATGTTGTCAGACCACCTTCTCTTCTGATTATTATTACCTCCTCCCATATTACTTCCACTAGCCTTGTTATTCCCTTCACTTTCATTCTTCTTCTTCTTCTGATCCTGATTGTATTTGGTTACCGCATCGCTTCCTCCTTCAGCAAGTATGGCTTTCTCTAGTACCCCGACGAATGTCTTCAACTGAAACATCAATACCTTACTATATAACCAAGGCTTTAGTCCTTGTTCGAACCTTCTTGCTTTTCTCTCGTCCGTGTACACTTGATATATGACGAACCTTGCCAACTTATTGAATCTAGCCGCATAATCTGGTACGGACATATTCCCCTGCTTCAATTCCAGAAACTGAACATCCAATTGGTTCTGCGAGGTAGTCGGGAAATGCATCTCGAAAAATATCTCCTTGAACCTCTCCCAGGTAATCACACATTCTCCTCCACGGACCTTGTTTGCTTGCCACCAAAAACTGGCTACAGATTTCAGCATAAACGTTACAAAAGCGGTCTTCTGGTCCTCTCTGACTCTTGCGACCTTACCTTCTCCATAACCCAAGTCTAAGCTTCGATTGGGTTCATGGAGCCTTTAAACTCTGGCGGTCCCACCGCCTTGAAATTTTTGAATGTTGTATTAGGTGGAGCTTGAGATTGATTATTCATTGCTCCAGCTAGTAAGTTCACTAATTGTTGGACGGAATTTGCATTGGCGTTATTGTTATTATTCGTTGACTCTTCCTGAGCTGGTTGACAGTTTTATCTTCTTCTCGGCGGCATATTTTTGTTAAAATATACGCTTATTAGATCTTTATTAAATTCTCTAAATAGTTAAGGCTTAACTCAACAATTTAATATAATCACTTAACACATTATCTCAAACAACTTGATATATTTATTCAAATCAAAAGTTTTAACATCAAACGATAGCATCACTGCTATTTACATCAACAATCCCGAGATAAAGAATCTACAAGATTTAAAACATTAAAATATTCATTCGTTCATAAACACGTCTGAATTTACATCTAAAAACTAGATAAGTTTTTCACATAATTAAACAAATCCTATCATTGCCTGTTAAGGCGCCGAATAGCCTTACTACGTTCCTCTTCCATGATGCGAGACATCGTCCTACGATCCAGCATGTACGATGGTAGACCTTCAAACTGGATTGGGTACCTCCAAACTTGATCCTGGGCTTCATCCATTGCATTATTAAGTGTAGAGTATGTCTCCCCAAGCTTTGCCTTCTTTACACGACAATCCCTTTCTGCAAGATCAGCACGACGAGATTCTCTTACCCAGCCCTCCTCTGCTATGATCAGCCTCTCTGAGCTTTCCTTCAGTTCCTTCTTTAACTTCCCTATTTCTTTGGACTTCTCCTCGTTTTGACCCTTCTCGTGAACCAAATCCCACTCCACTTTTCCCACACGTGTGTGAAGAGTCACAATCTCCCTCTCCTTCTGCTCGATAGTAATCTGCTGAATAATCGTCCGCTCAGTCAAATCCTGGACAGTGTCACTTAACTCTACGTTACGATCATATAGCTCATCGTACATCTCAGCATCGATGGAGTTTGGTGAAAACTCCTCTTCTTCCTTTTCCTCCTCAGGATCCTCCTCTGGATCAGTCTCAAGCTCATGCTCCTGACCTACAATAGTGATCAACGGAGATAGCTCTCTCTGTACCAACTGCTCCCTGACAACATGAATATCTTGGGGCTCCTCCTCAATAGGCACTCGGGGTTCCTCCTCCCCAGCTCGACTAGCTCCTCCAACATCTGACATCCTGACAACATAATTTTAAGTTTTAGTTACTAAGTCGTACTAGTGAGCACATAATTTAATAAATAAACACATAAAGTCTTTTATTATCTTCAATGAATTAAGAAATTCATCTCTTAGAACTCGATAAGAGTTTTCCATCGTTATGTTCTTCCTATAAGGCTACTACCTAAGGTTTTTCCCCCACCTAAGGTTCATAACCTACAGCTTTGATACCAACCTGTAACACCCCCAAATCCGGGTACTTCCATTCCCACAATATTTGGTTTTCACTATACAAATATCATCTATCTATCTACCCATAATAAAAGCAAACCATGCAATAGATAGAAATAAATCCTCCCCTTATGGGGTTATTACATTTGAATAAATAATACAATCCCAAGTCATACTAACCTTAAACATCTGTGCGAAAACATAAATAAATAATAAGTCTTAAACAACATCAAGTCTAAATACAATTAATAACAACAAGTCTTCTTCATTTGTTAACCTTGCCCTTGCCTTTACTAGTGGAAGGCTCATCTGATCTTTCGTTCTTAACTGCAATGTTATTATTATGTAAGAGTGAGCACGATTGCCCACAAGTATAATAATGAAATAACAATATAATAACACGCGAGTGAATCAAAGACTTCTGAAATAAAGCTCAACTTTAGAACCAAAAATGATTACCGAGAATCAAAAGAATTCTGAGGGTCATAAGACCTTGAACTATGTCCTAGGTTATCAAGGGTTATACTTGAAACCTTTAACATTCATAAGACTATGGACTCTTCTTCTCGTACTTAGGGGGATCAGCCCTTAGACCATACTGTGCAAAATATCTTAACGCTAACGCATAAGTAATCCCCTATACATGGTTGTTCATCTCAATTTGACATAAGAGTCCGCACCAAAGGAAGTTTGGTTTGGATAATTCATCAAGGGTTCTGAAATTTAGAACGTTCATCAACTATGGACTAGTCAAATCATTAAGGGTTAGCTAGTCTAACAAGATTCACAATAACTAATATTTAAATCGAATAACAATTCCAAGAGATATACAATAGAATAATTATTGTATAACAACATCATGCTTTGAAAGATTAATATATTTTTGATATAACAAAATGGACTTGATCAATAATAACGAGAATTTGCTCGATGTAAAGAGACAACTTATAACTCATATAATGATAACGAGTAGGGTTAGGAAACTTGTCTCGTGCGTAGATTACACGTTAATTTATACACGTTTCTTGATTTAATCCTACATATCATTTATGTTCACAATACTAGTCAATTATAACGTACTAATCATCACAAGTTCATTCTTTTTGTCTAACTCGACTTAATCAAACTACTACACTCATTGTCACATAATTTACACTTCATGAACAATAAACCAACTATGCATTCAATCATTCGATTTACACATAAATATGTTATTAACATGTTAAGAATTTATTTTAACATCTCATTATATGTTTAACCTAATTTTATGTTCATTAGATTAAGTTACTATCACATTGCTAGACTTGAACATTAAAAAAATTCGTTTCTGGACCATTCTGCTAAGTGGCGCTGCAGCGCCACTGCTAGGCCTAACCTCGGCGCTGAGGCGCGACGGCACTGCGGCTTGAGACCTGGCGCTACGGCGCGGGACTTTAGTTCTGGAGTTGGCGTCGCGGCGCGAAACTCTAGATTCTGAATTTCCAGTTCGCAAAGAACACAGAGTCAGACGGAATTATCATTATATGGTCATTAAATTCACCAAATTAAACATACTCACATTCTAGAATTCGTACATAATCATTAATTAACCCTTCTAGCATGATTTTAACATGTTAAAACACATAATTAACAAAAAGTAACACAAGTAATTTACTGTTCTTGATGTTCTTGAAGGTTTTGAAAACAAAACATGTAAATTAGTACCACGGGTTCGTTATAACACCGAATCCGTTCATTTAAAGTTTGGTCTCTTCGTATCAACTTGCATAATAACATACAAGTGTAAATTTATGATATAACTCATGATAGACGTATCAAATTTGGTACGTAAGGCCATATGGCCATATTTTATACTCTGTAAATAACATCCGTTATAAAATTATGAAACTGATGATATGGTTATACAATATATATAATCAAATACGATGTGATGACGTATTAACACATACACAAACCCATAATCATACCCTTTTTCCATTTACAGATTTTTTTTAACAAAACATGAAGCCAATTTCATGAAAAACTTTAAACAACGTAAATAGAGTTTTGGGGAAGAAGAGATTACCCTATTACAGATGAATAAGAGTGAAGTCCCTTTTTAGATTCTTTTTCAATATCACAATTTCTCCCAACAATTCTCTGATTTCTCTGAAATTCTCTAAGTTCTATTGGAATGGAAGTATGTAAAAAGAAAACTAATAGAGCGCACTTATTAACGTTGAGGTCAGTTACCTATACGTGGTTAACTGCTCTTAACTTCCCACAAGACCATGTTTGGCTACCATTTAATTATCACTTCTATTTATTTTAATCAATCTCCTATACTATAGTTGAATAATGTCACATCAAATTATAACATAAATCAAATATTTTATTTAATTTAATTTAAATAAAATATGATAATTTCTCATTAATTCACATAATCATATAATTAATTTTTTTTCATTAATTATAAAATAATATTAGGCTTATTAAATATTTCTTTTAATTCAATAAACTCACATAATTACATACTTTAAATAATAAAATTCTCCACATTAATTAAATAAATATAACACATATAATTAAATTAATCTATCACAATTGCATCAATTAATTATTTAATCTAATAATTAAATCATCGAGAATATTTATTTAATTCAATAAATATTAAAATTAAATTACAAAAATCTAGTTCGTCACATGGTTACTACGATATAATTGTTCAGTTATTTCTTCAGTATACATTTTTTTATTTTGGTTACCTTTAATTTATGTTTTGGTTAATTTTATATGTAACTGTTTGGTTACTACATAACTGATATGTACTACATCTAGGTTGATTTTAGTTTTGATTTTCGTTATCTTTTGTCCATTTTTACAGTGATTGTGGGATGTTCACGATTTGTTTCACTGAGCATGTCATTCATCAGAAGCTTGATAAAATTCCTATTCCATTCCCCATTGCACAGTATCGGAAGAAGCTATGCACAAACCTATATATGCATGCAAGGAACAAACAGTTGAAGGGATATGAAACTGACAGAGAATTTTCAGGAAGATTTGTTCCAGATTTTGATTAGTTCGGAACTTGTTGTTTTGTCTTTATGAATTGTATTTTGTATTTAGTTTTTTTTTGGGATATACACAATAATTTTGTATGGTTTATTAGTTTGTGATGTTTTTTGGATCTTATATAGATGGGATTTCATATTTGATTATATTAGCAGTATTGGAAGTAATTTTGTGTGTTGGTTGGTATTTGATTCGTTTAGGTTGTGTTTGCTACATTATTTTTGAAATGTACAGTTGGTAACCAAACATGCATAAAAGGGTATCCAGATAATGTTTTGATAGTAACCAGAGATTTATAATCTTGTATCAGGACATATATCAATTGTTAAATGTACATGTCAGAGTATACATTGGTCGCCTAAACAAACAATATCACTTTCATTTTAGGTTGCTGGATATACATGTTGTTTATGCTTTGGTTACCATTAAAATTGTTTTGGTTACTTTTATCTAACTAGTTGGTTACTTTTTTGTTATAATTTGTTTACTGTTATAACAAATAAGTAACCAAATAGTTTACTATTATGGTTACCATTATTATTTTTATTATAGAGGTTACCATTTTATTTTTTATAAGTAAACAAATTGTCATAAAATTTGATAAAATCAGTACATATCAGTTATTTAAGTTGAAATGTTAGGTTGGTATCCAACCTTCCTATATATTAACAATGTTTGTTTTTGTTGGTAACCAAACAGTTATAAGGTTGTATCACGAATGTTATAAAGTGTTAAATGCATGTGTTTTATTTATAGTCTATCATCACGATGGAATAAGAAATTTTAATTAAGAGTTGCCATTAATATATATTATGGTCATTTATAAATAGATATAAAAATAAATAATTTTTTAAGATGTGCAGTTAGTATCCAAAGCTGCACATAAAGGTAACCATTTTAGTTTATGTTAGTAACCAAATAATTTACAACTTATATTTTGGAACAATTATCAAGTGCACAATGTACTTGTGTGGGTTCCCAATTATATTGGCAACTCATAATGAAATCAGAAATCAAAATATTAATCAATAACAATTTTGGTTATTGTACAAAATCAAAAATAATACCAACCATGTGGTTTATGGTTACTCATAGTAAACAATTATATATACATGTATTTACACTCTTAATGTAAATGTACTATATCAAGGTTTTTTTGGTCTTAAAACCGGTGGATTATTGCATGTTTTCCTGTTCTGTACCTTTTCTTGGAACCTGTTGCATTTATTTTGAATTTTGATTTCAGATCCGTGTTTGTACCTCCCTATTTTTGGTCTTCCCGATGGTCTTCTTGTGTTCGGTGGTTTTATACCTATGTTTCTTACTTCTTCTGGTACATCCCAGTTTTCATTGTCATCTAACGGCATGATTGAAGCTGAATATGTGTCGACCAAAGTTGTTTTATAGTAATTTTTTGAGCAAAAATCATAACAACTCAAATTTCGTTTGTTCATAACAGCAGCAGCGTGTGGACAAGGCATCTCATGGTACTGAAATTTACAGCATGTGCATGTCTTTTGTTCGATGTCCACAATATATTATTTGGTGACATCGTAAACAGTGAAAATCACTAAGTTTGATGTCTCAACCTACAACACAAAATAAGTGTGTCGGTAGAATAAAGTACAATCTGAATCATTTTCAGTATGAAAACATAATTAATATAGTAAAGTAAACAAATCAATATTAGCCAGTAACCAAACTATATAATGTTAGTAACCAGAAAATAAAATTCATTTGTACATTCATCTTAGAATGAAAACAATCAGTTTAATGTTATTTGTTGACAATTAAATTATAACAGTTGTATGAAGGTAACCAATGTAACCAATTAGTTTCCATCATAATAAAACAAACCAATATAAAATACCTAAATATTGCACAGTAATTATAACAACATTATACAGTAACAAAATCAAATTTAGACAGTAACCAACCCATGTTTATTTAGTAATCATAAGATAAAGACATCCTCCATTTAATTGTTATAGTAAAAAAACAACCAGTATAATGGGTTTGTGGCCAATTAAAGGCTGACTGTTGTAAGAATGTAACCAATGTAGTTAACAAGTAATCATTAATATAAAAACATAAGTATAAGTGTAATTAGATTAATATATTAACTAGGTCAGCACTAATGAGTATCCATTATAATTTTATATAGTAACCAAGTCAGCATTAGTCAGTAAACAATATAATGTTAAACAGTAACCAAGTCAGCAGTAGTCAGTAACCAAGTCATCATTTTTGAATAACCAAGTCAGTATTGTTCAATAACCAACCCCAATTTAGACAGTAACCAACCCATGTTTATTTAGTAAACATAAGATAAATATATCATCCCATTGAATTCTTATAGTAAAAAAAACCAATATAATGGGTTTGTGGCAAACTAAAGGCTAACTGTTGTAAGGATTTCACCAATGCAGCTAACAATTAATAATGAATATTAAAAACATCATTACAAGTGTACATTAATATGATTTAGTAACCAAATATACATTAACCAATTAACTAGTACACAACACCCAATGTATATAATAAGATTAACATTTGCATCAAGGTAGCCATTGTATTCATTAAGTTGCTACCAATATAAAAGAAATAATTATAAAACATAATAACATTACAATTTTACATAGTAACCAAGTCAGCATTAATTAGTAACCAGTATAATGTTTCACAGTAACCAAATTTGCTTTAGTCAGTAACCAAGCCAACATTGTTTGCATCGAAATAATTGCAGTTATTTTTAATATTGTTAAAATTATCATCATATATAGGTAACCAATAGTGAACAAATAGGTTTCCATAAAATACAAATGCAATTTATGATGCAATAATTTAAAATAGGTATTAATTACCTTAAGTTTTTTAATTTAATGATATTAGATTGCAACCTTCCCTCAGCTGTTGTGGAAAGTGTTGTGAATGTTGATATGGCTGCTTGTTTGTTTGTGAAATACCATCTTTGAACAAGACAACGTAGGCATTCAATCATTGACGTAACTGGAAGATCCCTGATCAACTTGATTGCATTGTTAATTGATTCGGCGGTATTTGATGTCATTGTTGAGTATCTGCTTACAGTCCCATAGAGCCTGGTGCACTTTTCTAACTTGACTTCTTCCTCCAAATATGTCCTTATTCGAGGATCAATGGCATCAGGTTCAGCCATGTGTTTATTGAATTGTTCAATAGTGTAAGCTTTACATGCCCCGTTGTAAGCATGTTTAAGTTCTTCTCCTCTCTTTCTGAATCTGTTTTTTATATTTTTCAGTATATGGTATGTGCAGGAACCATGCATGACATCCGAAAACACATAATTCAGTCCTTGTATAATTGCTTCATGTCTATCTGAAACAATGCATTGGCCTTCCCTAACTCCACAAGCAATTCTCAAATTTACGAAAAACCATCTCCAAGATAATTCATTTTCCCTGTCAACCACTGCAAAAGTAATCGGAACAATGTTTCGGTTTGCATCTTGAGTGCTTGCTATCAATAGTGTCCCCCGTAAGTTGATTGAATGAACGTGCCATCGATTACAATAATTGGAAAGCAATGGTGCCATGCTTGAATGGATGCTCCAATGGCAAAGAATAAATACTTGAAACGACCATTTGTTTTCAACTCAAGGGCTGTGATGGAGCCTGATATGAAATATCAACATTATCATTAGAATTACAAGTTGTATATAGTATCCAAACCAGTAGTAAATGGTAACCATTCATGTGGTTAATGGTATCCAATTAATTACCATATTATTGTTTGCAATATGGTGCATTTGGTGTACAGAATTTATTTAACGTGTAATATTGTGTGCAGATATTTATGACACACAAAATATTAATACAACATAGGTTGATTGTAAAGTACAGTTAGTAACTAAACATGCATATTATAGTAACCAAATCAGTTTACTTGAGTAACCAATTTATTATGAAAACCAATAATATATTTTTAAGTGTTACCTAGATTTGTTTTCTTCAGCATGTGTAACCATGATGGGATCAGTGAGTAGTCGTGTGAATTTTCTCTTACCTTTTTCAATGCTTTCTCCTTCGATCTCTATACTTTTTGGTAAGAGATAGACACATTATATTCTGTCATCATGTCCTCCACAATATCGGTTGGTGTGTATATTTTCTTCAAATTTGTTAATTTATGCATTATGCATTCACTGACCAACTCACTATTTGTCTGTCTGTGGTCTCACAGCATTACGTTGACTGAACATGTGTGGATGTCATTGAATTCCCTCATCTTGAACAGACTGGTTTTTCGAATACTTGATGCTCTCATCTTCTATTTGCAATTTTCATCATCTACGCACACTAGTACAAAGTCTCTATGACTTGTTCATTGAACTTTGTGTTGACTATTTTTCCTGATTGAATGCAGCCTCATAGATTGTGATATAATTTTTTTTGTCTTTGTAGGTTTGATGTAATTATACTTGACGTTCATTCGGATCTGTTATTACATCATCATATCATTCTTCTGTGTATGATCTGTCATGTTGTCTGTCTCGTTGTTGCTCAATAATTTTCATTGCAAGCTGATCAGCATATTGAGTTCCAATTTGACAATCTTGTGTTTCTAGTGGAACTAGTTCTGAATTCCCTTGTGTTGATCTGATTGGCGTTACATCGTGAATAACAAATTCTTCTACATTTGTCAAGTTATGCAAGATTGTTGTGCGTCCCCTTCTGTGTTCAATATCTATAATCAGTGAGAATTTACCTTGTTCATTAGATTTTTTGCTGACTTCAATAAAGAATCTTAAGGTTGCTTCATCTAATATACTGATCAGTGGAACGTCGCTTCTAATCTGAAATATGATTGACAATGTTGTTGTGTTTGTGTCTAGCCGTAATGCAATGTATATTATGTTTTGCATTTCTCTGAACGAACAAGTTGATGGAACTAATATGCCGGTAACTTCAAATTTGGTGTATTGGTTACTATCAGTCCATGTACCGTTGAAATAAAGTACAACAGGAATCATCTCCATTGTCTGAAAACAGAATAAGTTTTGTAAAGTAACTAAATCAATGTTAGCTAGTAACCAAACTATATAATATTAGTAACCAGAAAATAAAACACATTTGTATATTCATCTTACAATGGAAACAATCAGTTTAATGTTATTTGTTAGCAAATAAATTATAACAGTTGTATGAAGGTAACCAATGTAGCCAATTAGTTTTCATCATAATAAAACAAACTAATATAAAATACCCAAATACTGCACAGTAATCATGTAAGACCCCAACTTATTAATGAATAAAATCAAATTTTCTCTAAATATTATTGTGAATAATAAGGGGTTAATTTGATATAATACTTTGGTTATGGGTGAAATGTGCAAATTTTGTAAAATAAGCAAGTGGTTATAAAATATTTATTTTTGGTCGGTGAATATTCGGTTGGTCGTGGAATATTCTTGCTGTCGGGGAATATTCGTACGACGACGCAGCCTTGTGTGGGCCCCATAACGGAAAGCGATTGGATGAAGAAAACGACAAGTATAAGTTGTTTATAAATAACGGCGTAGTTGTTACCTTTAATACTGTTGGAATACCCGGTGGTTAAAATACAGTAGCACACGGTATTGCACCAATTATTGATTCTTACGTAAGAAGGCACTACTCAATAATTGTTACAGTAGTTATTATTCAATATTTTATTTTATTGATTCAATAATTGCTGCGTTGATATTTTATATTATTGTTGTTTCAATAATTGTTGCTGCACAGTATTTTCATTTATCAGATCAATAATTCATATTATTTGAATAATATTATTAGATAACATTATTGGCAATGTCTAGAAAGTTCTGTCTAAGGAGAGGTTTGGTCATCTAATTGCGCGCCAGTAAGGAGAAATCCTTATTGGAAAGCCCCCTCTTTCCTGGGAACGGCCTGGTTGTCATAAATGTGATTCTGTAATATTATTTGTGAATAATTAATTATTGATTCATATGATAAGGAAATATTTATTTTATGTGGATATAAATGAGGGATATATTTTTGTGGTTAAAAATGAAGGAGTTAATGTTGAGGTTTTTGTCAGTATTTTTGTCGGAATGGAGGTATTAAAAATCAGGGTTTTTGAGATAGTTTGCGGGGGTTATAATTTTTAATCCGACCGTTGGATCGTGGTAATTTTTGGATATGTTATACATATATAAGTTGAGTATATGTCCACAAATTTTGAACCGTTAAAAATGAACGTATGATTTATTACGAATTTTACAAGATGACTGGTTCAGAAATTGTTGAATTTTCGGAGTTTATCATTTTGGTGGAAAATTCTAGAATTGGTGGGCCCCACTTGTGGTTGGTGAAGAAATGTGCTGAATTATATTTCAAATGTGGTGGGTGGGAATAGTAGCAGGTAAAGCCATCAGGTTGCAGGTCAAACCTACCAAAATTTTCCTATAAATAGAGGGCTAAGTTAGAATTGAAAATCACACCAGAAACAAGTTTTCTCTCTTTCTCTCTCTAGATTATTGAGTGTATTTTGTGAGTATTTAGATACTTTGAGAGTTTCTATTCATCAGAGCAAGTTTCTTTCAGCCTTATACCGGTATTCCGACCAGAAGTACTGATATTTTGAGGTAAGGGATATTATTTTCTTCTTAATGATATTATTTTCTTCAATATCATTATGCTAAAATATTGATATGAGTTTTTATCAAATTTGGAACTTTTTGTGTCGGGGTTACTATTCACGTATACGGCACTATTCACGTATACGGCACTATTCACGAATACGACACTATTCACCGAAAAATAAAATTTTCCCTTTTTGTCCAAGATGTCTATTATGGTTACTATCTTTGATTGTATCCATGTTTTGATCTTTATTTTTGAATTCTGCTTCACAATTGATTATTATGAAGTATTATTGATCTTGGATAAACTGTTATACGAATCTCTACTATTTGTCCTTCTGTCTCATTGGATTCGTTCTCTTTAAGAT
Source organism: Panax notoginseng (assembly GCA_016801055.1). Classification (NCBI taxonomy): domain Eukaryota; kingdom Viridiplantae; phylum Streptophyta; class Magnoliopsida; order Apiales; family Araliaceae; genus Panax; species Panax notoginseng. The sequence continues at coordinate 142,942,447 of CM029021.1, forward strand.
ATTTTTCATCATCCTCAGTCCTAAATGATGATATTACTGAATATCTTTGGCCTGTAGTGCAAAGATGTATAATTACTTGATGAATATCTTTGGCCTGTAGTGCAAAGATGAACAGGTGTTGAGATGAACATGACCGACTGATGATACAAATGAATATCTTTGGCCTGTAGTGCAAAGATGAATATTTGGTTAAAGATGATTATTAATTGATGTTACAGGGATAAAATATTGATGATGGACTTTTAAATCTTAGAAGATAGTAGAATTCTTTCTCTACTTGACTCTTCTAATGGTTTGCTGTTTCCGCTGCAGTTGTTGATCTAAAACTTGTTGTCGATTATATTTTATCAGATTTTTCCCTGTTGAAGACTAACGATAATTTGTTGTATATTATCTTAGTCATAATATTCTTTACTGGGCTAGTTGAGCTCACCCTTTTCCTTTTTGTTCCATTTTTCTTCTCAGGAGGTGAGAACATAGCAGGATCTAGTCGGGGTATGGAGTGATGGTTCTAGAAAGATGTATTAGCAGTCCTCACTATTTCTGTAAAATAGTGTTTGAATAATTGTAATGAGGATTTATTTGAGTGTGGATATTGTCTAGAAGACAATATTTGTATTTAAACTCACAGTATGTGTTGTCGTATTTTGCACGACAATTGTATTATTGAAGTTGTAGTTTGCTTTCTGTACCATGTATTTGGCGACTCAGAATGGGTGTTGTATACCTATTCTGGGGGCGTCACAGTTGGTATCAGAGCTTAGGGATATGATCCCTGGCTGAGATGTGAGACAAGAACTAGGAGGGGAGAGACGGGGAATTCCTTCGCTAGTATGACCTGACTAAGTTTATTTGGTGTTTATTTGGTCGGTCAGAGTATAGGGATAATATATGACATGACTATTAACCCTTGTTTTATGGCAGTATTTAAGAATGGCAGCTGAGAACGTTAATAATGGAGTAAATCAGACCGTGGAGACACCTTTGATCACTACCCAGGGGAACGTGCAACAGGAAGGCAATATTCCTCCTGTAAACAACGTTACCGAGCAAACGATGAATGATGGAATGTTTAGGAGCTTTTTGCAGTTCATGCAAAATCAGACGAGGGAGACTCGTGTGCAGAATACGGGTGGAAATGATAACAACGCGCGGTTTGTCACAGCTAAGCAGTTCAAAGAATTGGGACCACCAGAATTTAAGGGAAAGCCGGATCCGATCATGGCGGAAACGTGGGTCAAGCAAATTACCAAAATATTTGATGTCTTGGGATGCACGGAGGAACAGAAGGTTCCATTCGCCACATTTATGTTCCGCGGTGAGGCAGACTACTGGTGGGAGTCTGTGAAGCGTACCCAGCCTGACGCACTCAACATGTCCTGGGAAACATTTCAAAAACTGTTCAATGACAAGTATTTTCCTGAAAGTATTCGTCATATGAAGGAGGTTGAGTTTATTAGACTGGAACAAAACAACATGACGGTGTCCCAGTACGAGGCGAAGTTTGCAGAGTTATCCAGGTTTGCACCTCATTTGGTCGAAAATGAGGAACGAATGACAAGGATGTTTCTGAGAGGTCTAAAACCCGAGATTCGGCAATATCTTATCTCTCATAAATTTTCTTTATATTCAGATGTTGTAAACAGGGCTCAATTATTAGAGCGAGATAATGAGTATGTGCAACCGAGGGACCACAACCAGGGTTATACCGGTGGCGGCAGTCATCGAAGCAATGAAAACCAGCAGGGAGGAAAATATTCGGACAAAAGCGGTAACCACTCTGGTGGTAATCGTGGTCGTGATAATAGAAGGAGCGAGTCGGGAGGAGATTTCAAGAAGAGAAGGTACAACAATGATAACGTGAAGACGTCAGCACAAACATCAACTGTTTCTAGGGGAGGAGAACGACCACCGATCGTATGTTACAAATGTGGGAAAGAGGGACATATCAGCCCAAACTGCCCACAACAATCCAAGGTATGTTATAACTGTGGAAAGGAAGGTCATATAGCTCGAGAGTGTTCTGTGGCAAAATCAAGTTCAGCAGGGATGGTGACTCCAAAAGTTATCCCGGATAAGTCGAAATCAGCGGATCCTGGAAGGGCGTTTGTCGTTACTGGCCAAAACGCGAGAAACCCGAACGAGGTGATCACGGGTAAGCTAATCTTGAATTCTTGCGAAGTTTATACTTTACTAGATACCGGTTCTACCCATTCTTTTATCTCTCCTGCTTGTGCTCAACGTTTAAACTTGACTCCGGAGAAATTGGACTTTAACTTATCTGTTGAAACTCCGTTGGGTGAAACCTTCGTTACATCTACAGTTTATAAATCTTGCATGATCCAAGTTGGCACTATCACATTACCTGTTGATCTTATCTCTTTAAAGATACTTGCTTTTGATGTGATTTTAGGAATTGATTGGTTAACCACTCATCATGCTAAAATTGATTGTTTTCGTAAGGTTGTTAGTTTTCATATTCCTAACCAACCTGTCATACGAATTCAAACTACTAAACCACTAAAATCAGTCACTGTCATATCAAGCCACAAAGCTATTCGTTTATTGAAAAACGGATGTCAAGCTTTCTTAGCCCATGTTATGGATTTGAACAAAGACAAGTCAGATTTGAATAATATTTCTATTGTTAGAGAATTTTCCGATGTATTTCCTGAAGAACTTCCCGGTCTACCCCCGGAACGAGAAATTGAATTCTTTATTGACCTTGAACCCGGTACAAAGCCCATTTCTAAAACCCCATATCGAATGGCTCCTATTGAACTTCAGGAGTTAAAAGTCCAACTACAAGAGTTGTTGGACATCGGTTTTATTCGTCCTAGTACGTCTCCTTGGGGTGCTCCTGTTTTATTCGTAAAGAAGAAAGACGGGAGTATGCGACTTTGTATTGACTATCGAGAATTGAACCATGTCACCATCAAGAATAGGTATCCGCTACCTCGCATTGATGACCTGTTTGACCAGTTGTAAGGAGCACAATTCTTTTCAAAGATCGATCTTCGTTCTGGATATCATCAGCTGAAGATTAAAACTGAGGATATTCCAAAGACTGCCTTCAGAACTCGGTACGGGCATTATGAATTCTTAGTAATGTCTTTTGGATTGACTAATGCTCCTGCTGCCTTCATGGATATGATGAACCGTGTATTCAAAGAATATTTGGATCAGTTCGTTGTTGTCTTTATTGATGACATCCTCATCTATTCCAAAAGCCGTGAAGATCATGAGCGCCATTTGAAGCTGGTACTGCAAAGGCTTCGTGAAAACAAGCTATATGCCAAACTGAAGAAATGCGAGTTCTGGCTTGAGGAAGTAGCATTCCTTGGGCACGTGGTGTCAAAACATGGAGTATCTGTCGACCCGGCGAAGATTGAAGCCATACAAAGTTGGGAGCAACCGAAGTCGGTAACCGAAGTACGTAGCTTTCTGGGCTTAGCTGGTTATTATCGGAGATTTGTGGAAGGATTTTCTCGAATCGCTACTCTGTTAACTCAGCTGACTCGGAAAGATACAAAATTCGTATGGAGTGAGGAATGCGAGAAGAGTTTCCAAGAACTCAAGAGGAGACTCATTTCGGCACCTGTTTTGACAATACCATCTGGTTCGGATGGATTTGTTATCTACAGCGATGCTTCAGGCAAAGGGTTAGGATGTGTTCTCATGCAACATGGGAAAGTCATAGCCTATGCCTCACGACAACTCAAAGAATATGAGAGGAATTATCCTACTCATGATTTGGAGTTGGCAGCAGTCGTTTTTGCGTTGAAGATCTGGAGACACTACCTGTATGGGGAGAAAGTGGAGATCTATACAGATCATAAAAGCCTCAAATATTTCTTCACCCAAAAGGAACTCAACATGCGGCAACGACGTTGGCTTGAGCTGTTGAAAGATTACGATCATACCATCCAATACCATCCTGGAAAAGCAAACGTAGTAGCTGACGCATTGAGTAGAAGATCATATGCGGGTACGAGTGCAATGTTTTTAACACAAAGGCCCATTTTGTATGACTTGCAAAGGATGGAGATAGAGATGAAGGCTCCAAGTACCCACATGATGATATCAAATATACGAGTAGAACCGACTTTAATCGATAAAGTTAAAGCTGCTCAAGCTACGGATATAGAGCTGATGCGTATGAAGAAGAAAGTGCAAGAAGGTGCTATTCCAGAAGCAAGAATCGATGAAGAAGGAATACTTCGAGTCAACTCCAGACTTTGTGTTCCTAACGATTTTGACTTGAAGCATAGAATAATGATGGAGGCACACAACACACCGTTTGCAATCCATCCTGGGAGTACCAAAATGTATCACGATCTTCGACATACATTTTGGTGGAGCAATATGAAAAGAGAGATCGCGGAGTTTATCTCGAGATGTTTAACTTGTCAACGTGTAAAAGCGGAGCATCAAGTACCAAAGGGTCCATTGCAACCACTTGAGATTCCGAAATGGAAGTGGGAACACATTACTATGGATTTTGTTACAGGTCTTCCCAAGGTTTCTCAAGGCATAGATGCGATTTGGGTTATTGTTGATAGATTAACCAAGTCCGCTCATTTCTTGCCGATACGTGAGACTTATTCCCTTGAACGTCTTGCTAGTATGTACGTGAACGAGATTGTGAGATTGCATGGCATGCCAGTATCCATAGTTTCGGATCGTGACCCAAGATTCACTTCACGATTTTGGGTTAGCTTGCAGAAAGCTATGGGCACGGATTTACGATTCAGTTCAGCATACCATCCTCAAACGGACGGACAATCAGAGAGGACTATTCAAACTCTTGAAGATCTATTAAGACTTTGTGTCTTAGATCTCAAAGGGAGTTGGGATAAGTACCTACCATTGGTGGAATTCTCCTACAACAACAGTTATCAGGCGAGCATAGGTATGGCTCCATTTGAGGCGTTGTATGGAAGAAAATGTCGTTCTCCAGTATGCTGGGACGAGGTGGGTGAAGCAACATTGTTGGGACCAGAATTGGTACGCATTACTACAGAGAAGATCCAAACGATTCGACAACGTATACAAACGGCACAGGATCGACAAAAGAGTTATGCGGATCTTCATCGGAAGGACGTGGAATTTAATATTGGGGATCATGTATTGTTACGTGTTGCGCCATGGAAGGGAGTTACAAGATTTGGGAAGAGAGGAAAGCTCAATCCAAGATTTGTTGGTCCATTTGAGATTCTTGAGCGAATAGGAAATGTGGCATATAGACTCGCATTACCTCCAAGCATGTCTCGTGTTCATAATGTTTTTCACATATCTATGCTTCGTAAATATGTTAAAGACCCGAACCACATTATTGAGTTAGAACCAGACGAGATAGCTGAAGATTTAACGTACGAGGAGGTACCTGTTAAGATCTTGGATAGGAAAGAGCATGTCCTACGCACGAAGGTTATACCACAAGTTAAGGTTTTGTGGAGAAACCATGCTATTGAAGAAATGACCTGGGAGTTGGAATCAGAAATGAAAGCGAGGTATCCTCACCTTTTTGAAACATCAGGTACGTACGTCAATTTCGAGGACGAAATTTCATAAGGAGGGGAGGTTGTAAGACCCCAACTTATTAATGAATAAAATCAAATTTTCTCTAAATATTATTGTGAATAATAAGGGGTTAATTTGATATAATACTTTGGTTATGGGTGAAATGTGCAAATTTTGCAAAATAAGCAAGTGGTTATAAAATATTTATTTTTGGTCGGTGAATATTCGGTTGGTCGTGGAATATTCTTGCTGTCGGGGAATATTCGTACGACGACGCAGCCTTGTGTGGGCCCCATAACGGAAAGCGATTGGATGAAGAAAACGACAAGTATAAGTTGTTTATAAATAACGGCGTAGTTGTTACCGTTAATACTGTTGGAATACCCGGTGGTTAAAATACAGTAGCACACGGTATTGCACCAATTATTGATTCTTACGTAAGAAGACACTACTCAATAATTGTTACAGTAGTTATTATTCAATATTTTATTTTATTGATTCAATAATTGCTGCGTTGATATTTTATATTATTGTTGTTTCAATAATTGTTGCTGCACAGTATTTTCATTTATCAGATCAATAATTCATATTATTTGAATAATATTATTAGATAACATTATTGGCAATGTCTAGAAAGTTCTGTCTAAGGAGAGGTTTGGTCATCTAATTACGCGCCAGTAAGGAGAAATCCTTATTGGAAAGCCCCCTCTTTCCTGGGAACGGCATGGTTGTCATAAATGTGATTCTGTAATATTATTTGTGAATAATTAATTATTGATTCATATGATAAGGAAATATTTATTTTATGTGGATATAAATGAGGGATATATTTTTGTGGTTAAAAATGAAGGAGTTGATGTTGAGGTTTTTGTCAGTATTTTTGTCGGAATGGAGGTATTAAAAATCAGGGTTTTTGAGATAGTTTGCGGGGGTTATAATTTTTAATCCGACCGTTGGATCGTGGTAATTTTTGGATATGTTATACATATATAAGTTGAGTATATGTCCACAAATTTTGAACCGTTAAAAATGAACGTATGATTTATTACGAATTTTACAAGATGACTGGTTCAGAAATTGTTGAATTTTCGGAGTTTATCATTTTGGTGGAAAATTCTAGAATTGGTGGGCCCCACTTGTGGTTGGTGAAGAAATGTGCTGAATTATATTTCAAATGTGGTGGGTGGGAATAGTAGCAGGTAAAGCCATCAGGTTGCAGGTCAAACCTACCAAAATTTTCCTATAAATAGAGGGCTAAGTTAGAATTGAAAATCACACCAGAAACAAGTTTTCTCTCTTTCTCTCTCTAGATTATTGAGTGTATTTTGTGAGTATTTAGATACTTTGAGAGTTTCTATTCATCAGAGCAAGTTTCTTTCAGCCTTATACCGGTATTCCGACCAGAAGTACTGATATTTTGAGGTAAGGGATATTATTTTCTTCTTAATGATATTATTTTCTTCAATATCATTATGCTAAAATATTGATATGAGTTTTTATCAAATTTGGAACTTTTTGTGTCGGGGGTTACTATTCACGTATACGGCACTATTCACGTATACGGCACTATTCACGAATACGACACTATTCACCGAAAAATAAAATTTTCCCTTTTTGTCCAAGATGTCTATTATGGTTACTATCTTTGATTGTATCCATGTTTTGATCTTTATTTTTGAATTCTGCTTCACAATTGATTATTATGAAGTATTATTGATCTTGGATAAACTGTTATACGAATCTCTACTATTTGTCCTTCTGTCTCATTGGATTCGTTCTCTTTAAGATATTTTTCATCATCCTCAGTCCTAAATGATGATATTACTGAATATCTTTGGCCTGTAGTGCAAAGATGTATAATTACTTGATGAATATCTTTGGCCTGTAGTGCAAAGATGAACAGGTGTTGAGATGAACATGACCGACTGATGATACAAATGAATATCTTTGGCCTGTAGTGCAAAGATGAATATTTGGTTAAAGATGATTATTAATTGATGTTACAGGGATAAAATATTGATGATGGACTTTTAAATCTTAGAAGATAGTAGAATTCTTTCTCTACTTGACTCTTCTAATGGTTTGCTGTTTCCGCTGCAGTTGTTGATCTAAAACTTGTTGTCGATTATATTTTATCAGATTTTTCCCTGTTGAAGACTAACGATAATTTGTTGTATATTATCTTAGTCATAATATTCTTTACTGGGCTAGTTGAGCTCACCCTTTTCCTTTTTGTTCCATTTTTCTTCTCAGGAGGTGAGAACATAGCAGAATCTAGTCGGGGTATGGAGTGATGGTTCTAGAAAGATGTATTAGCAGTCCTCACTATTTCTGTAAAATAGTGTTTGAATAATTGTAATGAGGATTTATTTGAGTGTGGATATTGTCTAGAAGACAATATTTGTATTTAAACTCACAGTATGTGTTGTCGTATTTTGCACGACAATTGTATTATTGAAGTTGTAGTTTGCTTTCTGTACCATGTATTTGGCGACTCAGAATGGGTGTTGTATACCTATTCTGGGGGCGTCACAAATCATAATAACATTATACAGTAACAAAATCTAATTTAGACAATAACCAACCCATGTTTATTTAGTAACCATAAGATAAAGAAATCTTCCATTTAATTTTATTGCAAAAAACAACCAGTATAATGGGTTTGTAGCCAACTAAAGGTTGACTGTTATAATAATATAACCAATGTAGTTAACAAGTAACCATTAATATAAAAACATAAGTATAAGTGTAATTAGATTAATATATTAATCAGGTCAGCACTAATGAGTATCCATTATAATTTTATATAGTAACCAAGTCAGCATTAGTCAGTAACCAATATAATGTTAAACAGTAACCAAGTCAGCATTAGTCAGTAACCAAGTTATCATTTTTGAATAACCAAGTCAGCACTGTTCAATAATATTATGGACTATCCATTATAATTTTACACAGCAACCAACTCAGCAATTTTCAGTAACCATTATAATGTTATACAGTAACCGAATCAGCATTGATCAGTAACCAAGACAGCATTAGGCAGTTCAATGTTACACAGTAAACAAGACAGCAGTAGACAGTAACTAGCAGTTGCAGAAAGTTAAACAATGTATTTAATGGATAACCATCAATATAAAAAAATTAGTAGAACTTATTTAAAAATTATAAAGCAATCAAATAAACATTATTCAGAAACCAAATCTATAATAAACACAAACCAATTTATATATATTTAATAATTATAATATAAAACATATTTTCAGATGCATGTTTACAATCAAAACATTCAGTATTATTGATATGTGACCATTTTAAGTGTGAAAAACTTAAGAAAGTTAATCAATATAGGAATTTGTAGTAACCATAGGTAAATATATACATATTATTTTTAAACTCATACACCTCAGTATTAGACAGTAACCATTTCAATGTAGTCAATAAGTAGCCTCCAATATAAAAGAAACAATTATAAAACAATATAACATTATAATTTTACACAGTAACCAGGTCAACACTAATGAGTAACCATTATAATTTATATAGTAATCAAGTCAGCATTAGTCAGTAACCAATATAATTTTATATAGTAACCAAGTCAGCATTAGTCAGTAACCAAGTCATCATTTTTCAATAATCAAGTCAAAATTGTTCAGTAATATTATGCACTAACCATTATAATTTTACACAGCAACCAACTCAGTAATATTCAGTAACCATTATAATGTTGCACAGTAACCGAGTCAGCATTAGTCAGTAATCAATATATTGTTACACAGTAACCAAGACAGCATTAGATAGTAACAAAAAAAGAATTAGACAGTATAATGTTATAAAGTAATCAGGACAACATTAGACAGTAACCAAACATTTGCAGGAAGGTAACCAGTGTATTTGATGAGTAACCATTAATATAAAAAAATTAGTAGAGCTCACTTAAAAATTATAAAGTAATTAAATAAATATTATTTAGCAAACAAATACACAATAAATAGTAACCAATTTATATCTATTTAGTAACCATAATATAAAACATATCAATGAATCGACCAATCGTTATAGGAATTCGTAGTAACCATTTTAAGTGTGAAAAACTTAAGAAAAGTAATCAATATAGGAATTCGTAGTAACCATAGGTAACTATATGCATATGAATTTTAAACTCGCATACCTAAGTATTCAGTTTTGTATCGAAGTTGCTCTGATATTGTATTCAACAATCACTGCAATACGATTGTTTTTGGTTATTGAACTTGAAGTTGCTGTTGATGCAGTATGTTATTTTGCGATCTTAGAGTGCCGTCGCAACAAAAAATTTCGTCTTCTCCGATCTCAGATGTGTGTCGCGACAGAAGATTTGAATTTTCCCGATATCAAAGTTGCATGTTTTTTTCAGTCGCTTGATTTTAGGAGCGGTTAGTTGCAGATAGGAAAGTCGGTAACTGGCGTGTAAGAGTTAATGACACGTGATTTTAGTAACGTAATATTGTGTTTGTGTTATTTTTATAATTATTTTGTGTGTGTCTTATTTTTATAATTACTTTCTAATTATTGTATATTAATATTAAGGACCCAAAAATAAATGGGTCACACGAAGTTCAAGCTTTCGTTGGGCTGGACTTGGTCACTTGGCCTGTTTCCAGCCGCAAGTATCAAGCCGACTGGATAATCTACTGTCAGAATATTTTCCCTCCACTCGTTTAGCTCGATGGCTTCCTAACCCAAACGCCTTCAACCAAAAGGGAGGATGAAATTGCAGATTCTTAAAATCCAATCACAGATCCACCTATCCTTCTCTCGTTTCTCTTTCCACCCTTCTATCTCCTCAGCTGTTTTCTTCATCGCCCTTCGTTGAATCCTCCAAGTCTCAATACCCCAAAACCATAGAGGGAATCCGGTACCGGCTGGCAGCCGAATCGCCGACGTTGACGGACTTTGTTCGGCTCCAATCCAACGAGGAATACTCCGTGGAGGTCGGAACGAAGAAGAAGCCGCTGCCGAAGCCTAAATGGATGAAGGAATCGATTCCAGGAGGAGAGAAGTACACTCATATAAAGAAGAAGCTTCGAGAGTTGAAGCTGCACACGGTTTGTGAAGAGGCTAAGTGCCCTAATTTGGGGGAATGTTGGTCTGGTGGCTAAACAGGGACGGCCACGGCTACCACTATGATTCTCGGAGATACTTGTACTAGAGGTTGCAGGTGAGTGATCATTTAAATTCACATCATTTTCGTGGGATGGAGTTGGGTTTTGGTTTTCTACTGTATTATGTTTTTGTTCTGCATGTTATTATATGGTGTTAACAAAACTTTGTCTTTGAAAGATTATATTTTTTTGTTTGTATTATTGTATATAGAATTGAGACTGGTTAATAGATTACATTATTCATTTTAGATTATATCTATTTAGATAAAGTCGTTTTCTTCTTTTCGTGTGAAAGTATGATTTTGATATGCAAATGGGTACTGTGTAAAATTTGATAATTGTGGCTGACATTTTATTTTCAAACTGGTAGAGATTTGTTGAGTATCAAATCAGCCTAGTAAAATAGAGGCATCGTAGCAGAAATCGAACTACACAAAGTTCATGTTCCTTCAAAACATTCAAACACAGTGCAGCATGTGAAAGGGGGGAACATTGCTCATCTCTTTATGCTGGTTATAAATTCTTACTTTGCTTGAAGACTCATTCTAGACCATAGACCCCTAGAGATATTTAATTTTGCATCTAAAAGGAAATAGAACAATGAACTAACTCAGCCTTGCCATTTACTACCCATAAAAAAACTGAAAAAGATGCACACGCATACTCATTGAGATAGAGAAAGAGAGAGAGATGGAGAGGCACTTACATTTCTATGATAGAAGCAAACGATCCTAAGCTGTCGCCCAGTTATCCTCCCAAATTAGCAGCATTAAAAGTTCTATTACACAAGATGATTGTAAGAAGGCTGACTGATATCATTGTCAATTATTAGTACCCTGTAGAAGTTAACAAAAGAATTTCCATACATTGATCTTATGTTTGAATCCTCACATTGGACTCCTTGCCAAGCATCACCACATGGGTCTCCACCTACAGGAACCCATCCAGGAAGGAGAGGGGATCTCAGTGCAGTATATAAATTATTAATAGCAGCAACTGGTCCATTAAAAAACAATGTCCAAGAAAATAATAAGCATTATTCATCTCAATAAATTATAGAAACTTGGGAACGGAGAACCACAATGTACATACAAAAACTTAATATACAGCACCAGTAACACAACATATTCTATGAAAGACGTACATTTTCTTCTAAAAATTACAGCACGGGGTATGTTTGTTAATGAAAGCAATTGAAAAGGTAATCAACAAATCGTTAATTGGATTACGGAGAAAACAGAACACATAAGGAAGATTTCGAAAGTTAAGCAAGGTACACAAAAACGGATCCATTGAAAGGGGAAACAAAATACAGAAACACAGTTAATGAGCTCCATTGGAGTGATGAAGATTGTGTACAGATGCTCCGGCATTATTGGACGGATGACCGACTCAGAATATGCAATTCTAGTGAAGTAAAAATCATTCTAAAGAATTTACATTTGCTGCAGAAGCAGCAGTAAATTTCCATTGTTACTTGGACCGCGTTCCGATACAGTACGTGAAACAATAAGGGGCGCATAAAACGTTACATTTTATGGTATGGAGCACAATAGGGGAAGGTTATTCCAGGTCGTTTAGTTGGTAAGAAGTTTTTTCAAAATGTGGTACGCTAAAATAACTTTCTTAGAAGGCGTAGTTAAGTTAGTGTCACAACTGATATTAGGAATTTTGGCTCTTGATACCATTATGATGTAGGATAAAGTGAGAAAAAAGAATAAGAATACCTAACTCCGCAGAGAATTGATAAAGAAACACACACAAAAAGACAAAGTTTTAATTTCAAATCAATATATTGAATAATCTGTAAAATAATAAAGTATTACAGTACTTAAATAAAAATCTTAATACTTGGGGAATAAGTAAAAATCCTAATTTAAAAAGTAAATAATTTCCTAACTAAAATATGCTACAATAATAAAGCTATCCTAATTGAAATCTATTATTATAATTAAAAGCTAGTACTATAATTAAAACTTATAAACTATTCTATTAAATTATTACATTAATAATTCAACATTTATCTTTAAATAACAATATAAAATGAATAATAATCTTCTTGAATTTTTTCTTCCGTAATGCATCAACATGCACATTTTCAAGAGGCTACACCATAGTTGCCCTTATTGGACGCCACAAGGTACTCACTTGGTACACTAGTAGTGTTCTAAAAATATTAGGTTGATCGCCTAGCGGCAGAGGGGGTGCCTAGCGCCTAGGCCGCCTAAGCAGTGCCTGGGCGAACTAGGCATTTTTTAAGCAATTCCATTAAAAAAAAACTTTCTATCGTACATACTTTTAATAAAATATAAAACATATAGTATATGTAATTTTTAAAATTTTGAAACATTACCAAAAAACAATTTAACAAATTTATTTTAAGTATTGTAGAGTTTCAAAGTAGAGGTTTGATTCTACCTAGGTGGGAGCCTAGGTGCCAAATTGAGGCGGTAGAGTACTGCCTAGTGCTTAGGTAGGGATTAATCGATCCTAGGTAGGATTTTTAGAACACTGGACAATAGTTATGTTTTTTAGAGATTATTTTTTCATTTTTTTTAATTTATAAATGTTAGGGTTTATGATAGAAAACTTTAGATTTATTTATTTATGTTATAACTAAAGTTGTAGATATCCTAAATATTTTAGAGTAATATTAGAGATAGGTGATCTTTGTTTTCTATTAGAGTAAGATATGTGTATGCATTTTTGGGTCATTTAGTTGGTACAAAATACGTTTATCCAAAACGTGGTATGCTACGATAACTTCTTAAAAGATATAGTCAAGGTTAAGTTAGTGTCGCAACATGCACATTTCAAGAGGCTACACTATTTCAGTTATTATTGGATGCCCATAAGATGCTCACTTGGTGACACCAGATGATATTTTTTAGAACTTTTCTATAAATACTAGGTTTTCTAATAGAGAGTTTATCTATGTGATAACTAAATTTGTAGATTTCCTAGATGTTTTTAGAGGGATGTTATAGATAGGTGATCTTAGTCTTCTATGTGATTTGATTCTACCCGTTGTTTGTAAGGCTTAGTGACTATATTAAGATGACCCTCATTTGCAAAATCGTAAAATGTAGTTGTATACTTCTTTCGGTCTCTTGTTACTAAATAGGAAAAGAAGTTTTCAATTGTTAAATTTAATATTTTGGAACAAAAGTGTTCCATAATTTGGATTTCTTTTAATTGATATTCTTGCGATATTTGTTGAGTAGTTATCATCACCGTCTCATGCTTAACCCTCTGTATTAGACACCAACTGACCAACATCTCTTTATATACACATGTTTATCCCATCTCAAATGGATTCATGATATAGTCAAATAAGATCATTACATAGACCAATGCATTTCACACTCAGACAAAGATTTGAGCTTACTCTTCAAAGTGGTTGATACTCAATATTCTAATCGAAGGAAACATCTTGACTTTCTTTTTCTTTTAAACTCTCCTTTGGTATGTTTTCAAACTTTTGGATCTCAACTATATTTCAGTCTTATTATATCACTAACAAACATGTCTTCTGGGAAACTGCTGGCAGTTAGGTAATATATGTCTTTGATTTTTCTTGTGGGGTGGATTCAACCAGTTTTGACTAATGTATTGACATTTTTTACTTACTTTATTATTAATCTAACCTTGATTCGCGAGAGATTAGGAATGTAAAGATACTATTGCGAGCAGTCGAAAAGAGTGGGAGTCCATAACTCCATATATTGACCCCCTATCTTATCAACCAAAATCAAACAACTGGTTTAAATTAAATAGTTACAACATTATGGTGAAGGTCTTTTTCATTACTTGGTGAAAAATGCAAATATTACATGTGGAAAGAAGCTGAAGCTAATGGTATGCTATAATATTAATTAAGTATTAATATTGGAATGACTCTTCCACATGGGCCGTCAAGGTATTAAGGATGCAGGTTGAAGCTGCAGTATTTATCAAAGAAAAGAAGAAAAAAGATGATGTTTCATTTTTGAAATTGTTCCGAACTGCCTGTTTTGCAAAGGAGGGCATTGCAATGCGATTTTTTTTCTCCTTTTCAATTAGTGTTTTTTTATTTTTTGGGAAGGGGTAGGGTTGAAGATTTGCCGGAGTAGAATTTACTTGTGCTGAACCTATTTTGCTATATCCTTAGGTTTTACTGATTTGTTACCCCGTCTCTATGTTTCCTTAGTTATAGAATAGGTTTCCTTGTGCCTACATAGAAATCTGGTCCAATAAAGATTAATTTGAATTTTGATGTGCAATTATTGAAGCCTGAAATCATCGCGTCTCTAATTCATATGATCATTCATCAGTTCTTTCTTTTATTTTATAAAAAGGATCATTCATTGTTCTGTCTTTTCAATTTGTAGATTCTGCAACGTGAAGACATCACGAACTCCACCACCTCCTGATCCAAATGAACCATCTAATGTGGCTGAGGCAATTGCATCATGGGGTTTGGATTTTGTGGTGATTACTAGTGTTGACCGTAATGATCTTCCGGACCAAGGAAGTGGTCATTTTATTGAGACTGTGCAGAAGTTGAAGATATTGAAGCCAAATATGCTGATAGAAGCCTTGGGTATGAATCATTCTATACTTAATAGTATTCCAGTTACTCGAATTAATTTTGGGGTTCGGAATGGTAACTGGATTTATGAAAGTGTATTTCACACCTCTTAAATTTGAGGTGGTAATACAGTCCAAACTTCTGAGCAAAATAGGGGTAAGGCAGCAGTTTTAGTGTTGTACATGCTTAAAATTTAGGAACCTAATCTTTTTTTAAAAGGATTGTACAACCCATAGTGTAACTTAAAAGCCAAGAAAAGTTCAAGGCTTTACATTCTCAAGATTCTTTGCTTAATGCTTGGCTTACTCAGAAGGATTGTGATAATTTCCATGTGAATTTGATAGGGCTAGCTGATATGAAATGGTTTAAACAAGAATAAATTTCGATGCACAAGTAAATTCTAGACTTGTATATGCATCTCGCTTCCATTTTAGTTATGTTGCTTGCCTTATTGGATTGTGCAGTTCCTGATTTTTGAGGAGACCCTGGCTGTGTAGAGAAAGTTGCAAAATCTGGATTAGAAATTTCAGCTCATAATATTGAGACAGTTGAAGAGCTTCAGAGTGTAGTGCGAGATCACCGTGCCAATTTTAAACAATCCATTGATGTCCTAATGATGGCCAAAGAATATGCTCCTGCTGGTACTCTTACCAAGACTTCAATAATGTTGGGGTGTGGTGAAACACCTGACCAAGTAGCGAGAACCATGGAGAAGGTGAGAGCTGCAGGTGTCGATGTAATTACATTTGGTCAGTAAATGAGACCTTCCAAGCGCGACATGCCTGTATCTGAATACATAACTCCTGAGGCTTTTGAGAAGTATCGAATTCTTGACATGGAAATGGTTTGTTTTCAATCCTTCAGTTTCAGAAATTATGGTTTTTTGGGTGTTCTGTGTATAATTTCTTTTACATGACGTTCTTATTGCTTTCTCTTCTCATGTGAAGTATATGTTTTCTGGCTATGATTATAAATGACTACTAGTTGATGTTTGGCTGGTATTCTTGTTTGGCTGGTAGAATATGAATTAACCATCCGAAGGCCTCCAACTCCCCTCCTTCATCGTTTCCTCTCTTGCTGCTGATGCTCTAGTTACCACATACTCAAATCATGTCATTCCTTCTATATAGGACTTTATTTTGTCCTAGAAGTACAAGAATAATGATATTGTCATGAGATTCTAATTTTATATTCTGAGCCTCTTCTGATTCAGAAGGTTTTTTCCCCTTTCTTTTAAATATATAAAAAAGTGAAAGACAGACCAAATCCCTAGACAACTGCATTTTGCACATGCGGTACATATGCATATCAGTAGTTCATATACATATGTTTTACACACTGCACCTAACTGATAAACTTGCCCAATTCCTTGGAGTTGAAGGTGGTAGGTCAGTTGAGAAAGATTTACCCACCATGGGATATGGGTTTTACTCTCATTCTCCTCCCATGTAATGATTTTCATAATGGAACCCAAAAAACCATTTCCTAGTTTATCTCTGTCCCTTTTATAAGCTATATCTTTTTCTCTGTATTCTGTGTGTTAATTTTAACTTTTTTAAATTATGTATTTTTATTGATTTTCTGGTGATAACTTATTTTCCTCAACAACAAGCCCTTTAGCATTTTCAACTTCCACGAATCAAATTTTGTGGTCTTCTTTCACTCCTAATACACTTAACACCATATGAGTACTGGCTACTGCCATGTACCTTAACAAATCTTCAGGGATTCCATATGAAACTCTCAGATGTTGCAATTACAATCAACTTATCTAAGTATAGATTTTTCTTTTTCCCTTCGATTTTTCGTCTTCTCAGTTAACATTGTTCCTTTGTAGTTGGTCAACATTTTTTGAGTAATTCATTGGAGGCTTTCTTTCCTATTCTTTTCTGTTTAATGGGTCTTATACATTTTAAGTTTACAAGTAATCTTTTTTCTTATGTTTTTGATAGATGTACGAAGCTTTGTCTGTTCTGAGATATTGCAGTGGTCCACCTAGATTTAATTTTTCTTATATATGCCCTTTTCTTGTATTTTGATTTATAGTGCAATATCTTTTTCCTTATATTAATCTTGTTTATGTGATATTCCATCAATTTATTTATGGAGCAATCGACAAAGTTATAAAGCTATTAGTGTCGTTATAAACGAATAACCGTTTGCAAGGAAGGCCATTGGTTGAATTTTGAGAATGACCCATTCTTCCCATGAGAGAGCCTTGTGGACATGCTGACCAATTCATCTTCCTGTTATTCTTTGGCCTCAGCTAGCTATCATCTGCTTATTTTAGTTCCCTTTTATGTCATTGGAGATGGATTTTTTTAAAAGATTTAGAATATTGTATTTCAACTCAGAATGCATTACTGATGTTTTAGTACAGGCACATAAAGTCCATAATTTTTTATGTTCAATCACATCTGCAACCATGTAGTATTATCCTATTACAGCTCGTTACTTAGCCATGTCTAATTATATAGGTTATTAAGACATTAAATATTACCTTGTTATAGTTTGTTTGTGACATCTAGTTGCAATACAACATAAAATCTCAAATCGTTTTTCGTGGACAAGTATTCAATTCATTTTTGACGAGGCCAAAATGGATGATCTTCATGCCTTTGGTAAGCTTAATCTTTGTTTTGGAATGTGTCGGGGATTCCGATATGTGGCATCTGGTCCCATGATCAGGTCGTCGTACAATGCAGGTGAATTCTACATCAAATCCATGATAGAATCAGATCGAACTGCATCTTTCATCTTAATCAGAGGCGGAACTAAGTGAGGCGGGGGGGGGGATCTGATCCCGGTAGATTAGCGGTTCAGGCGGAACTAGGGGTGGGGGTGGGGGTGGGCGTGGGGGTGGGAGAGTGCAGCCAACTAGGCGTCAGCGGCCAACCATAGAGCTTCTGCAGTTTGTTTGTCGCTCCGGTCTTCTTCGCTAGCTCGGTGCAAGTTTATTTATTTATTTTTTTTAAATATGAAACGACGTCGTTTTATTAAAAAAAATAATAAAAAAATAAAAAAATTCTATCATTTAGGAATTACGGATTTTAACTCTCTCTTTCGATCTTCAGTAAACGCCTCTCTGGTCTCTGCTCCTGCGGCTGCCGGCTCCTCCTGCTGTCCTGCGCATTTACAGAGTCCCGGAATGAGAATGCCCATTACGCCGCTTTTCATAATCTCAAGTAGACAGCTACGTTGGCTCCTTCATTCCTGGTTAGGTAATTTCAGATATCTGTATACTCATCTTTTGGAAGAAAATTTTCATTTCTTTTGGTGTGGTGATTGCATCTATGTGGATTTAGCAAATACCCGGTTGTTTTGTTGTCCAATTTTAATTGACCCAATTAAGAAACTTTACTATTTGTGGTTGGTGATGAATTTTGAATTTGCAAACTTTACTGTTTGTGTGCAAATACCCAGATTTACTCTTTTTGTGCAACTTTTTTTTTTATTTTTTTCTTTCTCAAATTGAATACTTTTTTTTTTGGCACGGAGTAATTAGTACACGGAGTACTTGGGAATTTTGCAGGGTTGTAAAGAAGGGTGATAAAAGAATTAAACTGAAAATTATTATGTAATTGAGAATTTAATTGTTTAGGTTAATTGATGAAATTATGAGTGATTCCGAAACAAATAGTGATCTTGACTCCTTTTTCTTTTTCTGAATTTGTCTGTTTCTGCATTAAGACAGACAAAGAACAGAGACCTCTGTCAAGCCCACACCATGATGGTTATTCTTTTAACTAAATAATACTCTAGAAAGAAAATACTGATGGTAGGTGCTTTGAGAATTGAGATATTATTTCAAGAGAATTGAGGTTATTGTTTTCATGTGTTGCAATCAACCAGTTGGGTTTGATTATTAGTGTTCTTGCAGATAACGTACTGCCTTGTGCATTGGGC
The DNA here is from genome assembly GCA_016801055.1 of Panax notoginseng. Classification (NCBI taxonomy): domain Eukaryota; kingdom Viridiplantae; phylum Streptophyta; class Magnoliopsida; order Apiales; family Araliaceae; genus Panax; species Panax notoginseng. Next base: position 142,961,587 of record CM029021.1, read on the forward strand.
CACGATTCTCTGTTCGGTCGGTATGCATTGGGTCGCTAATATACTTTCTATTTTTTTTTTCAATTTGGGTCAAAATCAAACCCAAGGGCCTTAACTCTTCGCTGCAACCTGCACGTCGCTGCTCTGGACTTTCGGTAACTGCCCTCAAATGTTTTTAAGAATGATTAGATGGGATTGAGCTATGAGACTTTGGCTTCTTCAAAGACATCTTGTTCATACTAGAGAATATTGACCGATAAGAGTATATACGTCAGAGAGCCAATCTAACCACGGGCTGTTCTTGCACTAGTCAAGATCGTTGTTTAAATCTATCATTCATTAATCATAAATTGTACCTGGGTGTTTCCAGTTGTGTAATTATCAAATTCTATCGCGTGTTTGTACATTCTTTTACCTGATAAAGTTTGTGGTGCACATTTTAATAATAAGATGAACTTTCTTTCTTCTATGATATGACCTATTTGTTTGGATCTACTTGATGCAGTTGGCATGTGATGAACCATACTTCTCTGAGCCTGTTTAGTATTGGATATATACTGTAGGTGGTGGTTCTATATCTAGTTAACTGGTTGGATCATTGTTTTTGTGGTTGGTATCAAGTGCAAATAATTAGGATTCAAACAGCTTTGAAGCTATTTAATGGGACCGTGGAGCCCTAGAATTTCAGGATGGAGAGACAAGTAGACATACCCTCGTGGTGTGTAGTTTTGGACTTTCTGAGGATTCACAAGTCTCCTTAAAGATCACAAAACATTCTTCATACAATAAATCTAGGGCACTAGAAATTCTGGAAGAAGCAACTGATGTATAACGTTTGTTTTTTATAAGATCCGAAGGATTTATAGGATAGGAATTTTGTAAATCCTCTTCATTTATTTGTAAAAATCTTTGGTTAGTGTTATGCAGAGTTTACTACTCTTTTTGTTAATTTTTTTCACCAATTTTTTTTTACCCAAATATTAAAAATTTGTACAAGACACCTTAAGTAGTTGGTTTTTTTCTCTTCTTTCTTTGTTTGCAATATACAATTTAAAAAACTAATAATTTTTTTAAAAAGAAAAAAGTCTGCTGCAGATCTCCCATGAATTATTCCAGAAAATACTAATCCATATTTGTGGCAACATATTATTTAAAACAAACATTTTGCTAAGCGCTTCTTAAACTAATTTTGATTTGATTAGGGCAATAGTTTCAATTCTCATATCAAAATTAAAAGAAAAAGATCCAAAACAGGTACACAGCCCATTAAAAAAGGAAGCTGGGGTAGGGGTAGGGGTAGGGGTAGGGGTAGGGGTTGAGTTAGTTGAAATCATTTCTCTCACGAGTTAAACCTCCCAAATCTCAACACCCTACCCTCTACTCTACTCTACACTACATATCAAAATACGGACTGGTTAGCTTAGCAAGTGTTATTCCCATTTATATTATAGAGTCCCAACCGTATAATCTCCGCCGTCTCAAATCTCCCTCCCTTTCCCCAAATAAAATTTCAGCTCGGACTGTTAGTTTTTCTCCCTAGCACCAAATCTTATCCACAACGACCAAATGGGTTGTTGTATAAGCACAATTAATAAGTCCACTAAATCTAGGAACCCAAATGTCACCCCATCAAACTATGTCAAAGGCAGATCTCCACCTCCGCCGCCAGTTCTTGACGAAGAAACTGTAAAAGAAGTACTACCCATCTATAAGCCACCCGCTCCCATCACTAAAAAACCCATCGAAACCGCCGCCATGAACAACAGTACAAACACCACCCAACGGCCTGATATTCTTCAAGAAGAAGTAAAGAAGATTGAACAAATTGATTTGATTAAACCCGCTGAAGAAGAGATTATTATTGTCTCTGAAATCTCTGGGGCTTCTGAAATGTGTAGTTTCAGCGGCAGCTTTTCTACTACCACGCTCAACGACAGAGACGAAGGTGAAGTTACTCAGAGGATGATCCCACGCTCTCCAGCCAAGACCCCCAAGAAACGATCTTATTCCGGCGTAATGCCCAAAGACAAAGGGCTCAGATCTCCGGCTAGGAGGTCGGCGCCGTCCCCGGTGAAGAGAGGTCAGGTGAGGTCCGACCCAGCTCAAGGAAGGACGACTGCGGTCCAGCGGCGAAATGTGGGACCCATCAACGGAACCCGTCGGGATCCGGGCGAGGGACCATTTCAGAGGTCGCCGGCGCCACGTCGTAATGTTCGGTACAAACCCCCAGTCTCGAGTACGACAGACCAGTCCGGTTTTTGGTTACAGGCGAGAAAAGTTGAGGAGGGTGGAAAGTTAAAGAAGGAGAACGACGGCATTTCAGCGGACACGGGCGAGTCATTTGAGAATCCTCATGTATCACTGGAGTGCTTTATTTTCTTGTAGAAGTCCGAGTCGATGGGGATTCCATTCCATTCCCACCGAACGCTGCCGTTTCATGTTAGAGGCTCTTACCATTTGTCCTCCTTGGCTGTAGTAATCATTTTGTAAATAGGAAATTTGGAGACAAACAAACAGTATTAATAAGTTTGAAAATATTTTGTGAAGGGAAGACTTTTTATATGGTGAAACTTTATTGGGATGTCTGATACTATATACTCTGTTCTAAAATTAAAGAACTGAGATACATTTATAAAATTACGATTTATAAAGATAATTTTATATTTTTAAAATTTGAAAATAAAAATATCTTCTCCGATTTTATGTATCGGATATTAGATAAATCAAATTTGTCACACCAAATGGTATTATTTTTCTGAAAATAACAATGTTTTTCTATTGTGGTTTCTCATAGAGACCATATTCTGAGGTAAGGATTTGGTCATTTTGGTGCATTCTAATAGATGAGTGTGAGCAATGTTATAGCGCCCAAATTACCCAAAAATGCAACACTTTAAAGTGTTGCATTATATAATTAGATCAGTGCAAAAATTCAAAGCATTTCCGGGCAATTTGGAAACAAATTTTCAGGACACTACATATTTTTGCACTAGTGTTTACCGGTAACTGGTAAAGGGAAGGGAACTCATAAAACTTAATCAGTATGTCCACTATACACATGAAAGGAATCGCAATATATATGAAAAAGAAAGTATATGATTTCCTTATCTTGTATAATTAGGGTAGCTATGCTATGTTTGGATTGAAAGAATGGAATGAAGAGTGGAATGATTTATTCTATTCCAGTTGGAATGAGTTATTCCATATGTTCTCCCTTGCCTAAAGAACCAAACACAATTTTTTTCATTCTATATGAATGAGTCATTCCATTCCTACCTTCATTACTCCAATCCAAACAAACGTAGCAAGATTCTAGCTTGTATTTGAGCTCAAAGATGGACCTAGAAATGAGCTACATTCAAGAGATAGCACTAGGAGGAGGACATGGTACAGGAGCCGGATGTGCAATGAAGGTTGGAATTTCTTCTCCGGGCATCAATACTGACACATAGTCATCTGCGAATTTCAAGCATAAGAATCAACATTTTGTTTTCTGTGATCAAATGGAAAGGGCAGAAAGATAATGTAACAAAATAACACATCAAAGAAGAAAATTAATGTTACAAAATCTTAATAAAGGAAAAATGTGAGCACAAACATAACCATATTATGCTAATAGCCATTTTCATTATTCTCGACATGTTGTAACAAAAGCAATTAGAGATTCCCAATAAAGTAGTGAAAGAAGGATTTGGACTTATTTTTCTTAGGGTACAAGATTAAAATTATACCTACACGTTAACATAACATAACTTTTGAAAGAATACTAATTGATGTACAGATTCCTTAACCCCTTCCATAAATTAAAGGTTGCATGCAACCAAAGTCTATCCCAACCAACTCGTAAGCTATCGATTGTTTGCAATGGAAAATGTCAATCACGCAGAAAAATGCATGGCTGGCATACGGTTTGATCAAAGATGGCAAATTTACAAAACACAAAAAAAAAAAAAAACAGAGTTCTTAGGGTACATGCAGACTTGTAATGCAGGAAGAATTAACAATATGGTAAATCTCAGTCTCATATATGATTTTATAAGAAGAACACAGTTACTTGTCTGAAATATCAAAGTGGGTGACGATGTTTGAAGTTCTTCAACCTTGCGATTGTTTCCGTAAGAATTACACACGCACACAACAACGAAAACAACACACCAGATTCTGTATTCACCGGAAGGAAAATTTCCGTAAAGTCATTAAAAAAGAAGTTTGAGGTAATGAGGGGATGACGAACTAGAGCTTTAAACATGTTACAGTCTAACGAGAATCTTTTTAGTAAGTAAAAAAATAGAACATATCACCATTGCTTCAAAAACTTCACATAAATTTTAAATTCAAGATGATTCGATAAGTGTTAATTGACCAGTGTCCGTACTATACTCTTTGTACTTGTATTCTTATTGTTTGCACTGGATTTATCAACTACTCCTATAAGCCGCATGGGGCACTCAAAAATCATAATTAATGGTTTTGGGGTAGTGAGACTCATTAGGGTTGGAGTTAATATTGTTTGGATTGATTACATTACTTAGACAATAACACATGTTGTTGACAAACCAGGGACCCATAATCCCAAAACGATGAAAAGCAGACACATCATTCTACTAACGGTTACTATTCGAGTAAAGACATAAAAGCTACATATATCATGTCAAGTAGTGGGGCAACGATAATTATCCAACTGAATTGAAGTCAGTTGGGGAGCAAAAATAAGTGGAAATACAAGCACATCAAATCGAAAACTTTCCAACAAACTTTCATGATAGATAATGAGAGGCTCCTTTTTAAATCATAATGTTGCAGAGCCTTTAGGTTACACCGCTCAACTGGAATTGGAATTATGAAATGAAAGTCCATTATCAGGATCGTAGTGATTTGTATTGTTCTAAGATATGAATCAAATAAAGTAGCATGTAGGTATCATAGTAATATAAGTATTAGAATATAAAATGCACTAGTATCATGTAATGTAATGCAACCCACTACAGAAGCTTAATGACTTGAGTGACCATAACACAAGCCACTTCTTCTCATATAAAACTTAGTGCTGATCAATAGCTCAGACATTAAATAAATAAATTTGGGTGGGTAAGAAATCTGTCTACAAGAAATTTATAAACTATATTCTGATTGCACCATTCCACCGAATAAAATGGTAAACTTAGTGGTTAAAGCTCATCAAATTAGAAAGAAATTAGGGACATGGCAACATGGATAATCCAATAGAAGGCCTATAGAATGGATGGATGGTCTTATATAAAATAGAATGAATAAGGTCTTGATAGCACCTGCTTGTCGACTTGCAGCATATAACACTCCAGTCTCACATTGAAAAAAATAAGGGAAAAGTTTATCTGTATATAAAGAATTGAGTTACTAACAATAATATCTTTAATTGTGACCTTTTTGGGTAAGCATGTGGTGGGCTAAGATGACCCAAGAACATAAGGGCCAGTGATTTAAGCCATGTATTTGATTTGATTTGACCCAAGATTTGTTCACAACAACTATGGTGAAATTACAAAACAAAATCAAGTAACTGATTATATTACAGAAATCGACAGGCAAAAGACATTTCTTCAAGACTTGAGATTTTGAGGACCCATCCAAAGTTAACATTCTTACTATAAAAGTTGCATAAATTAGCAATAATTACACAACGAAAGAAAGGCCTTACGGCCGCAGTAAATTTAGTTGGTGTACTCATTGCATTTGCAGAAAACATAGAAAATCTGATAAAAAGATAGAGAGACAAATTGGTAGATATATAGAGTAAAAGGGGTATTTATTATCTAATAATAATTCATACCTACACTCACATAAATTTCTGCATATTCCAGAAAATGAATAGGAATATAAAATAATAGGCTAGGAAACAGCAAACAATTGAAACACATTACACTCGCAATCAATTTACACAAACACATTATATGCAATACTAATACATAGTACATATTTACACGGAGTGAGAGAGAAAGTACATACTTTGGGAGAAGGGTAATCCAGTTTTCCATGGAACATCATTTGTGACTCAAGATCCCGGCTGTTCCGGCCGGCGGCAGACGATCTCGGCCGTAGAAACCTCTCAAAAATAGCCATAACAAGGAGCATTAAAACGAGAACAACAGTCGCCACAAAGCCAAATGACACAGCATAAACAGAGCTATCAAAGCTGCTCAAATGCCCTTGTTCTCTTTCCGCAACACCACCACCCAACGGAGCTACACTTGGTGCTACTACTACGCTTCTATCTCCTCCCATTCACCACCAATTAATTAATTCAGCACAAATTACCCGTTATCAATTAATTAACCGTCACTTTCTTTCTCATCACCAAATTAAACAAAAGAAGCTATAATTGAAGAAACAGAGAATGACCCAGTTTTCCTTGGTGCCATTGTGCTATAAATTTTCCTCCTTGTTTGATGAAAATGGTGATTGTCAATTTTTCAGGTCATCTAGAGAGTAAAAGGAGTGATAATGAGAGAGATAGGTAGGAAGAGACGAAGACAGACAAACTATGGATTCAAGACGGGTCTTTTCAATTTTCAAGCAAAGAGAACGCGATTATCAAAACCGGTAACTTCCAAAGCCATGGCCTATGCGTAGTACTCCACCACACCTACCGGAGAAGGAGAGAGAAAAGGGAGAGAGAGTACTCCACATACTTATGTTTTGGCGCAGAATAAGATAAAGATTTTATTTGTCTCGTAGGAGTGTCTCTTTATGAGTTTTGAACAAAAAAAAAAATAATAATAAATAAAAAATTTAAATTAAAACAAAAAAAAATAGAAAGTTTTAAGTTTTTTTATGTGTTGTTTCTGAGTTTTTAATAGAAAATAATTTTTTTTTCTTTTATTGCATTTTTGAGTTCTAATAATAAAAAAAATATTATTTTTATAAATTTATCCTTATATTAATTATATTATATTAAAAGTTGAAGATAATATGGAAATTATAAAAATATTATTTATTCTAATTTCTTTTCTGTCCAAATCAGGCCAATTTTGGATGGAAAATTTTGGCAAGAAATGTGGCAAAGTTTTCTATCCATTTCTTTTCTTTTCTGTTTATTAAAAAACTTATAAACACAAGAATTAGAGAGAAAATTTAAATTTTCCGTCCATTTCTTTTCTTTTCTGTTTATTTTAAAACTCAGAAATAGAGCGTTAATCGATAAGAAAAAAAATACTCCATCCGTTCCTAAAGATTGTAGGTTTTGGTATATAGATTAAGAAAGTATCATTTACCAAATAAAATTTATTTAAAATTCTATCACTATCCTTTTATGGGAAGTTGAAAACTATTAATACAAGGGAGAAAATTTATTGAGACAGTGAGAGAAGGTAGGGATAATATAGAAAAGTAAATAATTTATTCTCCTCGAAAGTTATAAACAACAAATTTTTTGGAACAAATGTTTTCTTCTAAAATGACAATCTTTTAGGAACAGAGAGAGTATAAATCTAACTCTTAATAAAAAAAATTAAATTTATAATGTCTTTATAAATACTGTATTTCGTTCTTTTCAAATTATAATATTATTATTAATTTTTGAAAAGTCAAATTAAAATATTTTTAAATTTAAAATTGATATTTTTATATTTAAAAGTCATTTAGATGTTTATATTTTTTAATTACTAAATAGTTTTTTAAGTTTAAACATTATTTTATTCAGATAATTTAATTTATTAATGTTCGGGAGTGTTTTCTCGACCCTCTTTTTTCCTGAAGGCTTGAGTCGGGTCATAGGAGGACGGGCTCGTATGTTCAGAGATGTAAGATCGGGGTCGGTTACCCGATCCCAATAGGCTGGGGCCCGTGGTCATCGTAAGGTTTGAGTTCGGGCCTATTGGGTTTAGCTATTGGTTTGGGCCTGAGCGTATGAGCAGTTCACATGCAGAGTTGGTGCGACAAGGAGTTTACGTGATCAAGGGTGTCAACCCTAATCCTACGTCAAAAAGGTAACTCTGGATGTAGTGGTGGATAGGGATTCCACTTGCACTTCTCAAGGAGATTGTGTTGGACCCAAATATGGTAGCTAACATATTTAGGAGTCCTACTCTAATCCAAAGAAGAGGATACCAAGGTGATGGGAGCTCTATAAATACAAGGCCAATGTTACAATTAACGGGTAATATCTACTTTGAGCACTAAACATATAAACCTCCATTGTTAAACCTTGTGAACGGCCTGTGCTTATTCTCACACCGGAGCTATCCCCCGGCGGTACGGCCGTCAAGCTTCTGTGTGATCTGTTATTGTTATTGTGCAGGATTCAGCGCGTGAATTTTGTGATTGGACGCGCAAACGAAACTTGGCGTTAACAATTAAAATACACTAACCATTTAAATTAGCTCAATTTTATCAAGCACCACTAGAGTCATGTTAACTCTTTCAAAAATTAATTTATAAAATAACGTGTTAAAGTATAATTAGAGAATAATTTATCATGTATAAGTGGATCTAGTGATTCTAATTAAATTATTACTTCATCATTTCTAAAATTAGAAATATAATTTAATTTTTGAGATCAATGACCGTATATTAAACCTCATGTGAGAGAGAGAGTTTTGTGAAACTATCAAATTTATTTAATAAAATATTAATTCTCTAAATTAATGTCACTCATAAGTTATAATTGTAAAACTTATCAATATAAGATAGTCCCACTTATTACATATTTATCTATAAAAATTACCACTAATATTTATATAAAACATCGACAATATATATTATTATCCATTAATTAATTTCAATACTCCTTTAAACTTGTTTTATGCGCCGATAACGAGATTGTTTTTGACTTTTAGGGACATAAATGGACACGTGTTTTTGGAAGGCAGCGAGTAGGGGAATAGGAATTCTACAGCTTTTTAGTACTCTCTCCGTCTCAAATTATCTGCTTTTCTAGAGTTTCACACATATACCAATATATATAATAAAAATACTAAAATACCCTTATGTGCTGACTTTTTTATTTTCTGCGCATGAATCCTTATTGGTGGGAATATGAAAAGATGCTTAAAAAATAGGAGAGACATAAATGAGAGTAATAACTATCATTAATTAGGATAAAGGGGCAAACTTGAAAAATAAAGAAAAAAAATACATTGAAATATTGAAAAAGCAGATATTATGGGACAAAATTTATTTGCTAAAACAGCAGATAATTTGGGGCGGAGGGAGTAGTATTTTTTTACTACCAAGTACTGTAGTGTAGATATTAAATTACAAATCTGACCCTCCTATTTATCATATTTTTATTATATTATTTTTTAATTTTATTTTTCCTACATAACTGTTCTTCATAGATGCATTAGTTAAGCAAAAATGTTCCTTCAATTTTTTTCACCTAATAAAAATTGATTTTCTCTCTCCTCTCTCCTCTCTCCTCTCTCCTCATTTTCTTCTAATTTGGGCCTATCACTATGAACTATAGTTTTTACATTTTCAAAAGTATCATAATTATTATTAGTAGTAATAAATTTTTAAAACAATATCAAATATATATTGAAAACATAATTTTTTTAATATTAATTTTTAATTTATTGCAAATTCGGATAGAGCCAAGTTATGGAGCAAGTAAGTTACAAGCTTGTTGGTACCAAATTAAACCAATTCTTTAAAGCAATAATGTTTAATTCTTTCCACAACTACTATTATCTATTATTATGGCAATAATAATATTTCCAAAGCCTAAATAAGTTGTGCATTCATACAAAATTATTTTATTATTAACCTTATTATTATTTTGTCATGAAATTATATTTTCAAGTGGGCTATAAATGATCTGGTACAAAGGAAGTAGGCCGAGGTTTGATGATCTTGGGCTGTTTCAGGACCCATTTCTGTTTCTGAAAACACTGAACTACATACACTACACTAGTAAAAATAATGAATAAAGATGTTGAAATAAAATTTAAGACCTTTTCCAAGTTCTAAAAGGAATTTTTGTGTGTATATATATATATATATATATATATATATATATATATATATATATATAGTTTTGTTATATGTACCCAAAATACTTTTTTTTAAAAACTTTCAATTCCAAAAATTATTATACATTTTTTATTAGCTACGCTTTTTAAAAAAAAAAAAAAAAAGACAGGGTGAGCTCGGGGTGAGCTCAATAAGGGTGAGCTTAAGATCCTTGTTCTCTCTCTCTCTCTCTCTTTATATATATATATATATATATATATATATATATATATATATATATATATATATATATATATGTTTGATATATTTTTTAGAGTAATGCTACACGGACAGTTTTATTGGACAGCTTTATTGGACCAGTCTAATTTTTTTTTTTTTTTTTTTTTTTATTGTGACTTTCAAAAAATGTATAGTATTTATTCTAACAGGAATTTTTATAAAATATAGTATTTTAGGTATAATTTGGATACATATACAAATACAAGGTATGTATCCTGTATTTGTATATGTATTCAAATTACAGCTAAAACACTATATTTTATAAAAATTTCTGTTGGAATAAATACTATATATTTTTTAAAAGTCACAATAAAAATAAATAAATAAATAAATTGGCCGGTCCAATTTTCCGGTCCCAATTTTCTGTCCGACTAGACTTATTCTATTTTTTATGTACTAAACAAATATATACTCTGTCATTGCTTATCGTTTTTCAAAAACTTTATATTATTGTTATTGTCTATCCGTACCAAAATAGTCTACTTTAACTATAATGAGAAATGCACTAAGGAAGGAATATAATTAAATTATATGTAAGTAATTAATTAGAGGGCTAAACGCAAGCAATATACAAAACAAATAAATATGGAAAAAATATATGTACACAACTGTATAGTACACAGTCGACTATGACTATGGAAACCGTCGCCATAGCTATTCTGGACTATGGCGGCGGGTGAACCGTCACCATAGCTCAAAAGATTTGTCGCCATAGCCCGACTGTATAATACACAGTTGTGTATATACATATAGCCCAACAAATATATATAATTCATGCATATGTACTTACCAAATATATATATATATATATATATATATATATATATATATATATATATATATATATATATATATATATATACATAAAGGATCAGGAGTAGAACTCCCTTAAATAATAGAATTGTATCAAAACGACGTAGTTTACGACGTAGTTTTGATAAGACGCGGTGACATTTTTGTAAATACCATGCCACCGCGTATTTACAAAAATGCCACCGCGTCTTATCAAAACTACGTCGTTTTGATATAATTCTATTATTTAAGGGAGTTCTATTACTTAAGAGTTCTACTCTTGATCATCTCCCTATATATATATAGAGAGAGAGAGAGGCCGGACCAGGTCCGGACTCCCGGACCTGACCAAAATCCGGACCTTTTTTTCTTTTTAAAACAACAAAAAAAAAATTATGGAACTTAAATTTTTACATAATACAGTGTTTTAGGTGTGATTTGGATACATATAATTTTATTTTAATTTTTTTATTTGTCTTAAAAAAAAAGTAAAAAATAAAAATAAAAATTTTGGACCGAATTTTAACACTGTCCGGACTCCCGGACAGGATCCGTGTTGTATATATATATATATATATATATATATATATATATATATATATATATATATATATATATATTTGGCTATATGTATATACGGTTATATGTATATACACAGTTGTGTATTTCACAGTCGGACTATGACGACGAGTATTCTTCAAACTTTTCTTTTGTAAGAAAACCTCACCTGAGGTCCGCTTATATATATATATATATATATATATATATATATAAAAGATAAAGAGAGAAATTAAGGAGAACAATATATGGTTACGTAAACGTCGTCAGATTAGTAAACCATATCTTCATAACTTTGTCATTAATTTAAACACTACCAATGACCTAGATTAACTAAAATTTGCATTGTAACAATTATTTGACAAATGCATGTATTAATTCAGTTTTAACTTTTATATATATATATATATATATATATATATATATATATATATATATATATAATGCATTAATTTCTAAATTAACAATTAATCTAACAAATAATAATTCGATCGGAAAAGAAAGAAATATATATACTCTATCCGTTCATTAATATAGGTCGTTTTAGACATGTGCACAAGAATTAAGGAAATGATTGAAAAACATTAACTATAGTATCAATTGTCTATAATACCCTTCACCTCACTTATCTCATAAATATGGATCAAAAGATTAGGTGGAGTAATAAGGGGCAATTTGGAAAAAATAGTAATCAATTCTCCTAAATAACCACAAGCGACAAATAATTATGAATAAAAAAAAAAATCTAAAACGATCTACATATAAGAATGGAGAGAGTATAATATATGATTGGAACAATCCGTACGTGAGTATTAAATTAAAATTTTGGACCAAACCTTCAGGCGATATATATGACCTTGCATGACTTTCAATTCAATTCTATCCTATAAATTAACGTGAGTTAATTCTGCCTTTGCAAGCCTCATGAGTTATTCAATTGTACCTGCAATTTCCATGCATCTTCTCCAACTTAATTAATTAACTTTTTTTTTATATATTTAGTTTAATGGTTTTTTATATAAATATTAATTAATTGGTGTATGTGAAGATCAGAAAACAGATTATTAAATATGTTGGGTAATGATATTTCACATATTGGGCCGAGTGGATTGGGCTTACTTATTTGATTAGTCCATTGGATTTTCTCTATTAGGTCTTAAAGATATTGGGCCTAGTCACCATCTTATTCCTGTTAAATCCTTACGAGATCGGGCCGGGTCAGTGGGATGACCCATTAGATATTTTAATATCTCTATCTTTGACTTGTAATGATAAAAAAGGAAAGTGGTTGACCAAAAGTGTGACGCCCCCAAAATCAGGTATACATCACCCATCTTGAGTCGCCAGATACATGGTACAGAATTCAAATACAACTTAATAATACAACTGTCGTGTACAATACGACAGAACATAAACTATGAGTTTGAATACAAATATTATATTCTAGAGAGTATCCATACTCAAAAGGAGTCCTCATTACAATTATTATCACACTATTACATAGAATAGTGAGGACTACTAATGCTATCATCTAGGACCATCACTCTGTTCCCCGACTAGTCGCAGCTACGTTTTCATTTCCTGAAGAGAACAGTGAAAGAAAGGGTGAGCTCAACTAGCCCAGTAAGAAATATTATGACTAAGATAATGCAGAATAAATTATCATTAGCCTTCAATAATGTTAAACTGATAAAATACAATAGACATCAAGTTTAACTGCAGCGGAACCAATAATCCATTAAAAGAGTCAAGTAGAGAATAAAATCTACTATCTTTTATGATTTAAAAGGTTTTTCATGACTTTTATCGCTGAGACTCAGCTTAATAAATAATCCACATCATCAAATCACCCCTACACTACGGCCAAGGATAATCTTTTGTATCACGACCACGAATTATCCATGCACTACGGCTAAAGATAATCATATTTTCATCAACGGTCCTGATCATGCCATAAAATAATTCATCTCTGCACTACGGCCAAAGAGAATCCATAGTCATAATCATACCAAAAACTGTCCATCAATGCACTACGGGCCAATGAGGACTTTTTCCACATCACTTGTAACATTACGGTTATGATTATACCGAATAATCCCTGGTCATAATTATACCAAGTCCATCTAGGCACTACAGGCCACATATGACTTTCAACATAATATAAGCATGAGGATGATGACAATGATATAAGAATTCAATAAAACAAGTTCAAAAATTAATTTGTCCAGGAACCAATAACGTCCAAATTGTCAACATGATACTTTTGTGTAGAGTAAAATTCAAGAATGCTCAGAAGAATATTTCCATGAAAAGATACTGGATGAAGCACAAATATCAAGGATATTCTACTAATTTCATGGAGTATAGAAGTCAAAGTTTTAACCAACTGAGTATAATAAAGAATGGAATAACAAAAGAAATCACCATGCATGCGATAGACCACACAGACAGATTATTCCAACAGAATAATAAATAATGGAACCAGGTCCAGCGTAAAACGCACAGACAGGATATTCCAACAGAATAATAATAAAGATGGAACCAAGTCCGGTGTAAAACACACCGACATGATGTTCCAACAGAATAATAATAAAGACGGAACCAGGTCCGGTGTAAAACACACAGACAAGATATTCTAACAGAATAATAATAAAGACGGAACCAGGTCCAGTGTAAAACACACAGACAGGATGTTACAACAGAATAATAGAAGAATGTCACCAAGTATAGGGTAGACCGCGTATACAGGTTATTCCAACAGAATAATAAATAATGGAATAACAGAAGTTCTCTTTATGAATATAAAAGAAATAATACCCCTTACCGTTTTAAAGAAGAACTGAAATAAAGAAGTAGTTAAGTAGCAGAATACTTTTATTCTTTTTCTCTATAGTTTCTCTCTATAGTTTCTCTCTCTAGAGTTCAGTGAATTCGTAAGAAAATAATGAAGGAATGAGCTTCTATTTATAGAAAAATAGAATGCATAGTAACTAATCCATGAACGGTCCAGATTGATTTACTTTAATCTGACGGTCCATATTTAAAGAAAAATCTTTTAAATAAAATATAATATATTTTATTTATAGAATAACTTTAATAAAGTATTCTGTTTAATATAAAAAGATGTTTCTATTTTATTACGTTAATAATACGAATAAAACAAAACTGAGTGACTTATCACGTAAGCCTCAATAATCAATACCGTATGCTACTATGCAACCACACGTATTACTGTACTTTTACTACCGAGTAGTTCAACAGTATTAACGGTAAAACTTCCGCTGTTATTTTCATAAAATATTTTTGTCGTTTTCTCAATCCGACAATAATTCCGTTGTGGGGTCCACCAATAATTGTGTCGCCGTACGAATATTTCTCGACAAAAATAGTATTTTCCGACCAATCGAATATAATACAACAACTTACATACTTTACAAAATTTATAAATATTACCCACAACAATAACATTATCTCAAATTCACACCATAATATTTAAAAAATATTTCAAAAAATTAAATCTTTATTCATAAAATCTGGGATTTTACAATCTCCCCTCCTTATGAAATTTCGCCATCGAAATTTACGTACGTACCTGGTATGCCGAATAGATGAGGATACCTTGACTTCACTTCAAATTCTAACTCTTGATGTATAACCTTTGAGTGTTGAATACATTTCAGGATTTTAACAGGTACATCTTCATACGCTAAATTATCCGCTATCTCGTCCGGTTCTAAATCAATAATGTGGTTCGGGTCGTCCACATATTTACGTAACATCAATACGTTAAAAAATGTTATGAACATGCGACATACTTAGTGGTAAAACGAGTCTATAAGCCACAGTTCCTACTTGATCGAGGATTTCAAATGGGCCAATTAAATCGAGGGTTGAGATTTCCTCTATTGATCGATTCTTGCTTCTAGAATAACGCCCTCTTGAACCTTCTTCTTAGTATTCATCAGCTCCGGGTCCGTAGCTTGCACGGTTTTAATTTTATCGATTAAAGTCGATTCTAATCGTATATTCGTTATCTTCACGTGGGTCCCTAGAGTCTTTAACTCTATCTTCATCATTTGTAGGTTATACGAAATGGGTCTTTGTGTTAACAACATCTCACTCGCATACGATCTTCTACTCAACGCGTCAGCTACCACGTTCGCACTTCCACGATGATATTGAATGGTACGATCGTAATCTTCAACAGCTCAAGCCAACGTCTTTGGCGCATAATACGTTCGTTTTAGTTAAAAAAAATATTTGAGGGTTTAAGAAATGGGTTTTGTACTGGGGTCAATACAAAATTCGATTTCATGCTCTGGGGTAGGCTAAGAAGTCTTCAAGAATACGTCAGGAAATTTATTAACAATAGAAATATCATTCAAAATTGTGACCCACATCCAAGACTTGGATAACACGTCACATTGATACCTATCAACTTGCCATCATCATTCACAACGTCTCCTACGGAAAGTCTGGCTTCGGTGCATTCCACATAAGGAAGTCATCAGCGAAAGGCTCGGGGCTCTTTACTTATGGCTTGATATGACAATGATTGACTTTAGTGGTTTGGTTACTTGAATTCGCATAATAGGTTGGTTAGGAATATGAAAGCTAACAACCTTACGAAAAGTATGATGAGCAGTTAACCAATCGTTTCCAAAAATCACATCAATGCAAGTATTTTCAAAGAGATAAGATCGACAGGTAACGTGAAAGTGTTGATTTGAACAAGATTTATAAATAGTGGAGGTAACGAAGGTTTCTCCCAACTGAGTTTAAACAGATATATCAAAGTCTAACTTCTCCGGAGTTAAGTTCAAACATTGAACACAACTAGGTGAAATAAAAGAGTGAGTAGAACCGGTATCTAACACGGTATAGACTTCGCAAGAGTTTATGACTAACATACCCGTGATAATTTTATTCAGGTTCCTCGTCACGAAAAAAAACGCTCTCTCTTAAACTACCGGCTTTGGCTTGTCTGGGACATCCTTTGGAATCACTATCCCAGCTGGACTTGACTTCACCATACGACAAAATTGAGCTAGGTGACCTTCTCTTTCGCAATTAAAACACGTTTTGGATTGCTGCGTACAGTTTGGACGTATGTGTCCCTCCTGTCCACATTTGAAATATACGACCGGTGGTCGTTCTTCTTCCTTTGAAACGGGTGCTGGTACCGATGTCTTCACGTCATTGTTGAACCTTCTCTTCTTGAAATGTCCATTCTTATTGTTTTGGCCATGATTACCACCGAAGTGGTTACCATTTATGGCATGTTGATTCCCTCCATGCTTAGTGTCACCGCTTTGATGACTGTTATCACCAGTATTATCATTTTATCGATTGCTCTCTTTTGGTTACGTTGACTCGTTATCGCGCTCTACTAACTGAGCCCTATTTACAACATCTGAATACAAACATAGTTAATGAGAAATCAGATATTGACGTATCTCCGGCTTCAAACCTCTTAAAAACATTCGTGTCATTCTTTCTTCATTATCAACCAAGTGGGACGCAAATCGTGACAACTCGGCAAACTTGGATTCGTACTGCGACACGGTCATGTTGTTTTGCTCCAACTTGATAAATTCCACCTCCTTCATGTGACGAATGCTTTCGAGAAAGTACTTGTCGTTGAACAGCTCCTGGAATTTCTCCCAAGACATCTTGAGTGCGTCAGGCTGGGTACGTTTTATAGATTCCCACCAGTGATCTGCCTCTTTACGCAACATAAAGGTGGTAAAGGGAACCTTTTGCTCCTCGAAGCATCCCAAGACATCAAATATCTTGGTGATCTGCTTTAACCACGTCTCCGCCTTAAGTGGTTCTGGCTTTTCCAAAAACTCCGGTGGTCCCAGCTCCTTGAATTGCTTAGCGGTGACCAACCGTGGGTTGCCATTGTTTCCTCCTGCATTATGAACAGGATCCACCTTCGCCTGATGTTGCATGAATTCTAAAAAACTCCTAAACGTACCGTCGTTCGTCAATTGATCAGTGTTGTTGTTTACATGAGGATTATTGTCTTCCTGTTACACATTGTCCTGATTATTGATCTGTGGAGACTCAACGGTCTCCTGTGCTCCATTGCTTATCTCAATATTTTCAGATGCCATTTTCAAATACTGCAACGAAACAAGGGTTAATTAACATATCACATATTATCTCTATACTTTGACCGACCAACTAAATATCAAATAAACTTAGGTAGGTCATACTAGCGAAGGATTCCCCGTCTCTCCCCTCCTAGTTCTTGTCTCACATCTCAGCCATGGATCATATCCCTAAGCTTTGATACTAACTGTGACGCCCCCAAAATTAGGTATACATCACCCATCTTGAGTCGCCATATACATGGTACAGAATTCAAATATAACTTAATAATACAACTGTCGTGTACAATACGACAGAACATAAACTGTGATTTTGAATACAAATATTGTCTTCTAGAGAGTATCCATACTCAAAAGGAGTCCTCATTACAATTATTATCACACTATTATATAGAATAGTGAGGACTACTAATGCTATCATCTAGGACCATCACTCTGTTTCCCGACTAGTCGCAGCTACGTTCTCATTTCCTGAAGAGAACAGTGAAAGAAAGGGTGAGCTCAACTAGCCCAGTAAGAAATATTATGACTAAGATAATGCAGAATAAATTATCATTAGTCTTCAACAATGTTAAACTGATAAAATACAATAGACATCAAGTTTAACTACAGCGGAACCAACAATCCATTAAAAGAGTCAAGTAGAGAATAAAATCTACTATCTTTTATGATTTAAAAGGTTTTTCATGACTTTTATCGCTGAGACTCGGCTTAATAAATAATCCACATCATCAAATCACCCCTACACTACGGCCAAGGATAATCTTTAGTATCACGACCACGAATTATCCATGCACTACGGCTAAAGATAATCATGTTTTCATCAACGGTCCTGATCATGCCATAAAATAATTCATCTCTGCACTACGGCCAAAGAGAATCTATAGCCATAATCATACCAAAAACTGTCCATCAATGCACTACGGGCCAATGAGGACTTTTTCCACATCATTTGTAACATTACGGTTATGATTATACCGAATAATTCCTGGTCATAATCATACCAAGTCCATCTATGCACTATAGGCCACAGATGACTTTCAACATAATATAAGCATGAGGATGATGACAATGATATAAGAATTCAATAAAATAAGTTCAAGAATTAATTTGTCCAAGAACCAATAACGTCCAAAATGTCAACATGATACTTTTGTGTAGAGTAAAATTCAAGAATGCTCAGAAGAATATTTCCATGAAAAGATACTGGATGAAGCGCAAATATCAAAGATATTCTACTAATTTCATGGAGTATAGAAGTCAAAGTTTTAACCAACTGAGTATAATAAAGAATGAAATAACAAAAGAAATCATCATGCATTCGATAAACCGCACATACAGGTTATTCCAACAGAATAATAAATAATGGAATCAGGTCCGGCGTAAAACGCACAGACAGGATATTCCAACAGAATAATAATAAAGACGAAACTAGGTCCGGTGTAAAACACATAGACATGATGTTCCAACAGAATAATAATAAAGACGAAACCAGGTCCGGTGTAAAACACACAGACAGGATGTTCCAACAGAATAATAATAAAGGCAAAACCAGGTCCGGTGTAAAACACACAGACAACATGTTCCAATAGAATAATAGAAGAATGTCACCAAGTATAGTATAGACCGCGTATACAGGTTATTCCAACAGAATAATAAATAATGGAATAACAGAAGTTCTCTTTATGAATACAAAAGAAATAATACCCCTTACCGTTTTAAAGAAGAACTGAAATAAAGAAGTAGTTAAGTAGCAGAATATTTTTCTTCTTTCTCTCTATAGTTTCTCTCTCTAGAGTTCAATGAATTCGTAAGAAAATAATGAAGGAATGAGTTTCTATTTATAGGAAAATGGAATGCATAGTAACTATTCCATAAACGGTCCAGATTGATTTACTTTAATCTGACGGTCCATATTTAAAGAAATTTTTTTTAAATAAAATATAATATATTTTATTTATAGAATAACTTTAATAAAGTATTCTGTTTTATATAAAAAGATGTTTCTATTTTATTACGTTAATAATACGAATAAAACAAAACTGAGTGACTTATCACGTAAGCCTCAATAATCAATACCGTATGCTACTATGCAACCACACGTATTACTGTACTATTACTACCGAGTAGTTCAACAGTATTAACGGTAAAACTTCCGCCGTTATTTTCATAAAATATTTTTGTCGTTTTCTCAATCCGACAATAATTTCGTTGTGGGGTCCACCAATAATTATGTCGTCGTTCGAATATTCTCCGACAAAAATAATATTCCCCAACCAATCGAATATAATACAACAACTTGCATACTTTGCAAAATTTATAAATACTACCCACAACTATAACATTACCTCAAATTCACACCATAATATTTAAAAAATATTTCGAAAAATTAAATCTTTATTCATAAAATCTGGGGTTTTACAAAAAGTCTGCAGATCATTAATGTGGATGGGATTATAGCCGGCCGGTGGTATACACAGTGGAAAAGAAAAGGTGACAACCTGCATGCAGTCGGCAGAGATCACTGAGGAGTGGGGGGCTGTGTCTGATGGTAGTGGGTGGCACGGTAAACCGGGTAAGAGAGTATAACCTAGCAAGGAAGTCTTCCAGAAAAAGGTACACACACATACAACTGAGAATTTTATCTCTCTCAATATACTAGATATTTTATCCTCCATTGTTAACCTTGTGAACACCGATACTGACTCTCACGCCTGAGCTATCCCCCGACGGTTGAAGCCATCAAGCTCGTGGTGTTGATCGTGTTTACTGTGCAGGATCAGGACGTCTTACGTGATTGGGACGTGGCAAAGGATCTTGGCGTTAACATTGGCGCTAGAAGGAGGGGTGAGTTCTAGTGTCTTGTAATTTTCAATCACAACTTTCATTTGTTCTACGTCGGATAAGATGGTGAGGAGTAGAGCATATACATCGGAAGGACAGCCGAGGGTTGTAAGCTCATCCGTCCCACACATTTCCGTCAAGGATCATCTGGGCCCTTCGAACAGTGCTCATGAGAGGTAGAGCACTATTTCTAAGCATGATTCCAAGGGTTCTCGTTCGAGAGCTCATGTTGGTGCTAGACGGAGGTTGGTGTTTGCTGATGATAAAGGTCGAGACCAAGACCGAAGGCAAGTGGAGGGTTCTCCGCCTAGAATCCATCACCGAAGTGGTCGAGATGATAAAGCTGCCAAGTTGGCAAAGATGGCAGAAGAGGCGGATAAAGCTATGGAGTTTCTTCTAAAGCAAAGGGAAGATATAGCTGTGCAGATGCTTCGGATGACCGATCTAGCGGACGAGGCGTCCAGTTTTGTCCAGATCGAGAGACATAGTAGGCATAAGAATGTACAACGGTGAGAGAGGAAAGAGCCGAAACATTCTGTACATGTGTCTCATGATCATTCTCATGATCGAAGGAGATCGAGGAGCAGAACTCCTAAAGCATCAAAGGGAGCACTTATTGTCATCGGTTCCCAAGGCCGAGATGGTGGTCGACGGAGGAGTAGGTCGAGGGAGATTGTGCCAGAAAGTAGAAGGAGAGAACGGCGTCATGAGCACTCTCAACGTGATGGTAGGGCCACACGCCGAAGTAAGTCCAGAAGCCGATCAAGGGCGTTAGTTTCCGTTAGAGAGGGTCGGTCCTTTTCGAAGAGGAAAGAGTCACTGGAGAAAGAAGTCTCCTCGCAGCCAGAAGGTGTGGATTTCTTGGTGAAGGAATTGAAGGAGCTCCAGAGGCAATTAGCTGAAGTTCAACAGGTGAAGGATACTCCGGGAAAAAAGGAGTCCCTATTTTCCTCAGATATTCTTAAGGAGAAGGCAGACACCACCAAGAAGTCGCCTCACATGGAGAGTTACGATGGGTTGGAAGATCCTTATGACTATAGCCAGGCGTTCGACCGACTGATGGATTATTATGATTTTACCGATGCTGCTAAATGTCACACGTTTGTTACAACGTTATGGAAGGATGCGAGGTAGTGGATGGGGACTCTACCTGTAGGCTCGGTCTCCTCGTGGTCCGAACTCTGTGACAAATTCCATGCTCATTTCGGGAGCAACCGAAGAAGAGGGAAGCTCACAGGTTCTTTAGCACAGGTCAGACAGTTCACCAACGAGTCCTTGGGTCAGTATGTGAAGAGGTTCAGGGAGGCGGTTGGCCAGGTGTCCGACCTTAATGATCTTCAGGCTGTGGGGTTGTTCCAAAATGGGCTAGACCTGGTAAAGTCCGAAAAGTTGGTGAAGAAGCTGATGTTTCACTATCCGAAGAGCTTGGCAGAAGCCTTCGATAAGGCAGAAGGCTATATCGTGGTGGAGGAAGCCATGAATAGCCTGAAACGTCCTTCTTCGGACCGAATAAAGGAGGCAGATACTCCTAAAGCTGAAGGCGATCAGAAGAAGGTGGGGGGGTATAATGATCGGCCAGATGGCAGCTCGAAGAAATACAATAATATATGGCGACAAGGAAGTAATCGCCCACCTACTCCCACCCAGAAGGTGAATAAGGTTTACAACAAACTGAATACGGATAGGTCGGTGATTCTGGATTAGATCAGGGGCCAGCCGTTCTTTGAACCACCTCGTGATAACTTCAAGTCAGGACAGAGCAATGCTCAGAAATATTATGGCTATCATCAAGCTGCAGGTCACGACACTAATGAGTGTTGCAATTTGAAAGATTTTGTGGAGAGGAAGGTCCAAAGCGATTTGTTGGTTCAATATGTAGCAGGGAGGGACCAACAAGAACAGCTGAATGTTGACCGTACCATTCAGGCGATTCAAGCGGTTCCCCCCGTACAGCCTGCTCCAAATCAACCACCAAGGCACGTCGTTGATGTAATAACCGGTGGGACATCAGGGAAATTGGTAGGGAAGAAGAGGAGAGGATATCTAGACTCGGTCATGTCCGTGGCGGGTACTCCCCCTAAGATCGATAGACCGTTTCTAGGGACTGTTATATCCTTCACCGATACAGATTATCCTTTGGAGCCCATCGAGCCTCATGAACGAGCACTGGTGATCACTGCGCAGGTAGGTTCGGTGGATATGAAGCGCATGATGATAGACAACGGGTGTTCTGTGGATATTCTGTATACCCATACTTATCAGATGATGCATCTTGATGGGCTAAAGATGGAGGTTGGGCACGAGGCTCCCCTATATGGCTTCAGCAACGATCCGGTCAAAGTGGTAGAAAATATTGAGCTACCAGTCATCTTCGGTACTGCTCCGCAGCAGGTAGAAATAACATGTAAATTTTATGTTGTGTATGTAGATTCGGCCTACAATGCTATATTGGGACGACCTACCTTGACTGCTCTCCAAGCAGTGACCTCCATCCCTCACTTTAAGATCAAGTTTCCAATAGCACACAGAGTTGGAGAGGTGGAAGGGGACTTAGATCTGACCCGGCGCTGTTATCGGGACGCTGTTATTTCCTCGGGAGTAGGGGTCAGCAAGCAGAAGTAAACCATGGCAATTGAGATCGAGCCCTTCACTGAAAGTAGTTCGGAGCCATTGGTTATTCCTGTAGGAGAGACGGAGGAGGTCGAGCTAGTCCTAGGCAAGAAAAATAAAACAGTGAAGATAGGTTCGGGTTTACCAGAACCTCTCCGGATAAACCTTGTGGAACTTCTTCACTGCTATGCGGACATCTTTGCATGGGAGCCACAAGATATGCCTGGAATCAGCCGAAAGATTGTCGAGCATCGACTGGATGTGGATTCATCAAAAAAGCCAGTTCGGCAGAAAAGGCGGATCTTCGCACCTGAGTGTCAGAGAATTATTGATAAGGAGATCGCGAAGCTGATAGCTGCTGACTTCATCTTCAAGATCGATTATCCGGAGTGGATGGCGAATGTAGTGCTGGTGCAGAAGTAGAGCGGAAAATGGCGAGTTTGTATCGACTACACCGACCTGAATAAAGCATGCCCGAAGGACTTCTATCCTCTGCCCCACATTGATCAACTTATTGATGCGACCTTGGGGTATGCACTACTAAGCTTTATGGATGCTTTTTCAGGTTATCATCAACTATCTATATGCAAAGAGGACATTCCGAAGATAACATTCATCACACACCGTTCGGTGTACGCATATAAGAAGATGACCTTCGGCCTGATAAATGCTGGAGCCACTTACCAGAGAATGATGAACTTTGTCTTCCAGAAGCAACTAGGAAGGAACATGGAGGTGTATGTTGATGACATGATCGTTAAAAGAATAATTGTTCAGAAGCATCTGGATGATCTAGAGGAGTTCTTTCAGACAGTCTGACATCACAAATTGAGGCTCAATCCCACAAAATGTACCTTCAGACTCGGTGCAGGTAAGTTCCAAGGTTATCTGGTCAGTCAAAGGGGAATCGAAGCTAATCCGGAGAAGATCCAAGCTATCCTAAACATGAAAACTCTTCAATCATTCAAAGACATTCAGCGTCTGACTGGTAGAATTGCAGCTTTGAGGAGGTTTATGTCCAAGTCGACCGAGAGATGCTTGCCATTCTTTGATACACTAAAGGGACCGAAGAATGCGAAGACGTTCCAGTGGACTTCGGAGTGTGAAGACGCCTTTCAAGACATAAAGACATATCTGTCTTCAGCTCCTTTATTGGTGAAACCTGCTCCTGCCGAAACTTTATACTTGTATCTAGCAGCTAGCTCATTGGCGATGGGAGTTGTTCTGGTTCGGTCAGTAGGTGGGAAGCAGCATCCAATTTATTATGTCAGTCATGTCCTAAGATATGCTGAAACTAAGTACTCAAATATTGAAAAATTTGTCTTTGCTTTGATAACTGCTAGTCGAAAGCTTCGGCAATATTTTCAAGCTCGGCTCCTGATCGTCTACACGGATCAACCATTGAAAAAGGTGATGAGCAAGCCAGAAGTTTCGGGGAGGTTAGCAGCGTGGACTATAGAATTATCCCAATTTTTTATTGAATATCATCCCCGAACTGCTATCAAAGGTCAAGCCTTGGCCGATTTCATGGTGGAGTGTTCGTTCTCCGAAGCAGATGTTGAACTGCCAGAAGCTGAAACATCCGATCGAACAGATGCAGTTCTTCAGCACGGTCAAAATTCATGGACACTGTATGCAGATGGATCTTCTACCGCGGATGTCAGTGGATCAGGGATTATTTTGACAAGTCCGGAGGGATTCAAGGTGCAACAGGCCATCAGATTTGGGTTCAGAGCAACGAACAACGAGGCCGAATATGAAGCAGTGCTGGCAGAAGTTCGACTGGCGAAAAGTCTAGAAGTCCAGAAGTTGATCATCTACAGTGACTCTCAGCTAGTCGTCAAGCAACTATCAGGAGATTATGAAGCTCGGGGGGAGAGAATTGTCAAGTATTTGGCAGAGTTGAAAGACTGGCTTCAGTATTTCGTCTCTTATGAGTTTCAGGGCATAGAACGTAACAAAAATTCCATTGCGGATGCATTGTCAAAGCTGGCCACTACGAATACTGTTGTCTTTAATGGGTCAGTTTATTTGGAGGTTTTGCAACAGCCGAGTATCCAGCACGAAGCAGTGATGTATATTGAGCGGTCTAACTGTTGGATGACTCCCTACATTGAATATTAGGCAGATGGCGTCCTTCCTTCGGATCAGATGCTGGCAAAGAAGATCAAGTACAAGAGTGCCAACTTCGTTCTTATTGATGGGGATCTTTATCGAAGGGCATTTTCATCACCATTGTTAAAATGTCTGGTTCCATCTGAGGCTGAGTATGTTCTTCGGGAGGTTTACGAAGGTATTTACGACGATCATATGGCTGCTAAGTCATTAGCTTACAAAGTACTACGGTAGGGGTACTACTGGCCTACGATCTTCAAGGAAGCTACGGAGTATGTGAAGAAGTGTGAGATGTGCCAGCTTAACAGTCCGATCCCACATTAGCCATCAGAAGATGTGACATCCCCAAAATAGGTCCATTCCATCCAACCCATTCTGAGTCGTCAAATACATGGTACAGAAAACAACTACAACTTTATTACAACAATTGTCATGCAAAATACAACAACACATATGCTGTGAGTTTGGATACAAATATATACCAAATGTGACATTGGACACCATCATGTATCAGCACCTCACAAAGGTACCTTACATAAAGGTACAGTCAAAAACTGTTTTAGAAACTAGAATCTTTGGGAAGTGCTCAAGGAAACCTTCGTACATGGGAGGCCACGCGTCTAGGTTATGATAGATATCATATGGCCACAGAATTATCCTTGGTTGACCCAATAGACCCCAAAGAAAAACGAGAAGATTACTATCATATTCTTCTCAATGGTGAGTCTTCTCTTGACATATCATTATCTCTACTGTCTCTAATTGAGAATTATACTTCAAACAAACACCAAGATTATATAGGTATTACTCGTATATATACTCAGCAAGTGGATGAGCACATCCCTGTCTTATGATGACACAAGGTTGTATGTCGTTAGACATCTTGTATGATAGTGGCAAACCACCCTTCCAACGTTGGGTACACCTTACCCTATTGGATTCACCAAATATAACTACTAAATGAACTTTTCTATACTGCTTTGGGAGAACATCCACAGCTAGAGACCACCGTTCTATTTCCCCGTTACCCTCGCTCGACCCAGCTACACTCTTATTACCTGAAAGGAATTGTGAAGCAAAAGGGTGAGCACAACTAGCTCAGTAAAGAATATCATGACTAAAGATAATTAAATTATCAATAGCCTTCATCAATAATAAATCAGAGATTTAGAACATATGGTAAATGATAAAAATTTCAGCCATAGTTGCAGCGGAACGAGCAATCCATTAGAAGAGTCAAATAGACTATAAAGTCTATTATCTTCTCCATGTTAAAAATCCACCAACAATATTTTATCCATGTAATATCACTCAACAGTTCCTTTCCACAATCATATGAATAACTCATAATCATAATTGTGATTCTAAATTTTTCTTCACACCCAGGACGAAGAATATTTTCATCACCTGTCTTTACCTGAAACATCAAAGATCATGGTTATACCAAATCATAGTTCCTGTTCATAATCATACTAATAAATCCATCTTCGCACTACGGCCAAAGATATTCAACAACAGTTCATCTTTGCACTACAGGCCAAAGATATTCATCAACAGACCATCTTTGCACTACCGGCCAAAGATATTCAACAACAGTTCATCTTTGCACTACAGGCCAAAGATATTAATATCTCAAAGAAATATATAATCATTTCAGAATGTATATAAACAATAATTATAACCATGTTAATCAATTCATCTTTACACTTAAGCTAAAGATATTCAATTATAAATTCAATGGTTATGATCATACCAGTTAACAATTCATCTTTGCACTACAGGCCAAAGATATTCCTCAGTCACGATCATACCAATAATTTACCCATCTTTACACTCAAGTGAAAGAGAAATTCAACATCAGGGTTATAAAAATGTTATATATGATGATAAAAATAATATGATCAACATATAGTTTTAATCTCAAGAGTAATATTCGTAACTCATGAATAGTAAATCGTGAATAGTAACTCATGAATAGTAACCCTGAAATGAAAAAGATAGAAATTCTACAATAAAATCTATACCAATATTTCGGTATAATGATATTGAAAGAATAACATTTCTTAAGCTTATAAACAATTTATTTAAATTGTTTACACTTTACTAATTAATGCATTTAATCATCATAAAATGTCAACTCTTAAGATTTCATCATCAATAACCAAAACCCTCATCAAAAATCTGCATATACCTCATATAGGATTCTCAAGTCATAAAATCCTATTTTCCAATTTTCTTACTTCACATAACATATTTAATTTATTTTCTCATAACTAGTCCATTTTCATGAAAAATACCAAATCAGTTCCAAAAATATTTCTTTTCTGGGATTTATCAGAATATAGTCCCATATTGAACATATATTTTTCTCAGAATTTTTAAAAGTCATTTACTATTTTTCATATGGTCAAAACAGCCGAATATTTAGACATTTATCAAAAATTATACTTTTGTCCAAAAATTCTGAAATTAACAGAGTATACTTCCATCATATACATGTACTCCCAATAAAAATTTCATCAATTTTGGAGTTAACCACAAGAAATTATAAGCAGTTACTTTTAAAATAGTCTTTTCTCATAAAATTCATAACTCTCAATCTATACATCCAAAAATTACCATTTTTGGACACAATCAATAAAACTCATCAAAATATCATTTCAAATTTTTCCAGAATTTTTGAAGTTCAGAAAAATTACGAAACTGAAAAACATAACAACCCTTAAAATCCCTTACTATCCCTTACTATCCCTTACAATCCCTTACTTCAAAAGAGCAGTACTTCTGGCTGGATATCGGATATGATGCTGAAGAAAACTTGCACTGAATAGCAACTCTCAAAGTATCTAAATACTCACAAAATATGCTTCATAATATAGAGAGAGAAAGAGAGAAAACTTATGTTTCTGGTGTGATTTTCAATTCTAACTTAGCCCTCTATTTATAGGAAAATTTTGGTAGGTTTGACCTGCAACCTGATGGCTTTACCTGCTACTATTCCCACCCACCACATTTGAAATATAATTCAGCACATTTCTTCACCAACCACAAGTGGGGTCCACTCAATTCTAGAATTTTCTACCAAAATGATTAACTCCGAAAATTCAACAATTTCTGAACCAGTCATCTCGTAAAATTCATAACAAATCATATGTTTATTTTTAACGGTTCAAAATTTGTGGACATATACTCAACTTATATATGTATAACATATCCAAAAATTACCACGATCCAACGGTCGGATTAAAAATTATAAGCCCCGCAAAATATCTCAAAAACCCTGATTTTTAATACCTCCATTCCAATAAAAATACTGATAAAAACCTCAACATTAACTCCTTCATTTTTAACCACAAAAATATATCCCTCATTTATATCCACATAAAATAAATATTTCCTTATCATATGAATCAATAATTAATTATTCACAAATAATATTACAGAATCACATTTATGACAACCAGGTCGTTCCCAGGAAAGAGGGGGCTTTCCAATAAGAATTTTTCCTTACTGGCGCGCAATTAAATGACCAAACCTCTCCTTAGACAGAACTTTCTAGACATTGTCAATAATGTTATCTAATAATACTATTCAAATAATATGAATTATTGATCTGATAATAGAAAATACTGTGCAGCAATAATTATTGAACAACAATAATACAAAATTTCAACGTAGCAATTATTGAATCAATAAAATAAAATATTGAACAGTAATTACTGTAACAATTATTGAGTAGTGCCTTCTTACGTAAGAATCAATAATTTCAAAAATACTATGCAATACCGTGTGCTACTGTGCAATAACGCGTATTACTGTATTTTAACCACCGGGTATTCCAACAGTGTTAACGATAACAACTACGCCGTTATTTGTAAAAACTCAAATTTGTCGTTTTCCTTCACCCGACAGTTATTCGTTATGGGGCCCACAAATAGCTGCGCCGTCGTACGAATATTCTCCGACAGAAAGAATATTCCACGACCAAACGAATATTCCCCGACAACAATGATTATTTTATAACCACTTGCTTATTTTGAAAAAAATTCATATTTCACCCATAACTTTAAACTTTTATCAATTTAACCATTTACTAAATAGTAATTATAAGAAAAATTGAATACTTTTATTTCATAAAATTCGGGGTCTTACAATCTCCCCTCCTTATGAAATTTCGTCCCCGAAATTTACGTACCTGGTATTTCAAAGAGTTGAGAATACCTTGCTTTCATTTCAGATTCCATCTTTCCTGTCATCATGATTTCTCCATTGCTCATCTCCTGTATTTCAGATATCATTCTAGAATACAGCTTCAAAACAAGGGTTAATTGAACAAATTAACATATCACATAATATCCCGATATTATGACTGACCAACAAATAAGCTTAGGTAGGACACACTAGCGAAGGATTTACTCATCTCTCCCCACCTAGTTGTATTCCCCGATCTCCGCCAGAGATCATATCCCTAAGCTCTGATACCACCTGTGACTCTCGTGGTGCTTCAACCACAGCACCTCACAATGGTACCTATCAGTTTGCCACCGCAGAACGGCGTCCCCTACGGAGAGTCTGGCTTCGGTGCATCCCCCATCAACAGGAAGTCACCAGCGAGAGGCTCGGGGCTCTTTACTTATGGCTCTGATACCACCTGTGACATCCCCAAAATAGGTCCATTCCATCCAACCCATTCTGAGTCGTCAAATACATGGTACAGAAAACAACTACAACTTTATTACAACAATTGTCATGCAAAATACAACAACACATATGCTGTGAGTTTGGATACAAATATATACCAAATGTGACATTGGACACCATCATGTATCAGCACCTCACAAAGGTACCTTACATAAAGGTACAGTCAAAAACTGTTTTAGAAACTAGAATCTTTGGGAAGTGCTCAAGGAAACCTTCGTACATGGGAGGCCACGCGTCTAGGTTATGATAGATATCATATGGCCACAGAATTATCCTTGGTTGACCCAATAGACCCCAAAGAAAAACGAGAAGATTACTATCATATTCTTCTCAATGGTGAGTCTTCTCTTGACATATCATTATCTCTACTGTCTCTAATTGAGAATTATACTTCAAACAAACACCAAGATTATATAGGTATTACTCGTATATATACTCAGCAAGTGGATGAGCACATCCCTGTCTTATGATGACACAAGGTTGTATGTCGTTAGACATCTTGTATGATAGTGGCAAACCACCCTTCCAACGTTGGGTACACCTTACCCTATTGGATTCACCAAATATAACTACTAAATGAACTTTTCTATACTGCTTTGGGAGAACATCCACAGCTAGAGACCACCGTTCTATTTCCCGTTACCCTCGCTCGACCCAACTACACTCTTATTACCTGAAAGGAATTGTGAAGCAAAAGGGTGAGCACAACTAGCTCAGTAAAGAATATCATGACTAAAGATAATTAAATTATCAGTAGCCTTCATCAATAATAAATCAGAGATTTAGAACATATGGTAGATGATAAAAATTTCAACCATAGTTGCAGCGGAACGAGCAATCCATTAGAAGAGTCAAATAGACTATAAAGTCTATTATCTTCTCCATGTTAAAAATCCACCAACAATATTTTATCCATGTAACATCACTCAACAGTTCCTTTCCACAATCATATGAATAACTCATAATCATAATTGTGATTCTAAATTTTTCTTCACACCCAGGACGAAGAATATTTTCATCACCTGTCTTTACCTGAAACATCAAAGATCATGGTTATACCAAATCATAGTTCCTGTTCATAATCATACTAATAAATCCATCTTCGCACTACGGCCAAAGATATTCAACAACAGTTCATCTTTGCACTACAGGCCAAAGATATTCATCAACAGACCATCTTTGCACTACCGGCCAAAGATATTCAACAACAGTTCATCTTTGCACTACAGGCCAAAGATATTAATATCTCAAAGAAATATATAATCATTTCAGAATGTATATAAATAATAATTATAACCATGTTAATCAATTCATCTTTACACTTAAGCTAAAGATATTCAATTATAAATTCAATGGTTATGATCATACCAGTTAACAATTCATCTTTGCACTACAGGCCAAAGATATTCCTCAGTCACGATCATACCAATAATTTACCCATCTTTACACTCAAGTGAAAGAGAAATTCAACATCAGGGTTATAAAAATGTTATATATGATGATAAAAATAATATGATCAACATATAGTTTTAATCTCAAGAGTAATATTCGTAACTCATGAATAGTAAATCGTGAATAGTAACTCATGAATAGTAACCCTGACATGAAAAAGGTAGAAATTCCACAATAAAATCTATACCAATATTTCGGTATAATGATATTGAAAGAATAACATTTCTTAAGCTTATAAACAATTTATTTAAATTGTTTACACTTTACTAATTAATGCATTTAATCATCATAAAATGTCAACTCTTAAGATTTCATCATCAATAACCAAAACCCTCATCAAAAATCTGCATATACCTCATATAGGATTCTCAAGTCATAAAATCCTATTTTCCAATTTTCTTACTTCACATAACATATTTAATTTATTTTCTCATAACTAGTCCATTTTCATGAAAAATACCAAATCAGTTCCAAAAATATTTCTTTTCTGGGATTTATCAGAATATAGTCCCATATTGAACATATATTTTTCTCAGAATTTTTAAAAGTCATTTACTATTTTTCATATGGCCAAAACAGCCGAATATTTAGACATTTATCAAAAATTATACTTTTGTCCAAAAATTCTGAAATTAACAGAGTATACTTCCATCATATACATGTACTCCCAATAAAAATTTCATCAATTTTGGAGTTAACCACAAGAAATTATAAGCAGTTACTTTTAAAATAGTCTTTTCTCATAAAATTCATAACTCTCAATCTATACATCCAAAAATTACCATTTTTGGACACAATCAATAAAACTCATCAAAATATCATTTCAAATTTTTCCAGAATTTTTGAAGTTCAGAAAAATTACGAAACTGAAAAACATAACAACCCTTAAAATCCCTTACTATCCCTTACTATCCCTTACAATCCCTTACTTCAAAAGAGCAGTACTTCTGGCTGGATATCGGATATGATGCTGAAGAAAACTTGCACTGAATAGCAACTCTCAAAGTATCTAAATACTCACAAAATATGCTTCATAATATAGAGAGAGAAAGAGAGAAAACTTATGTTTCTGGTGTGATTTTCAATTCTAACTTAGCCCTCTATTTATAGGAAAATTTTGGTAGGTTTGACCTGCAACCTGATGGCTTTACCTGCTACTATTCCCACCCACCACATTTGAAATATAATTCAGCACATTTCTTCACCAACCACAAGTGGGGTCCACTCAATTCTAGAATTTTCTACCAAAATCATTAACTCCGAAAATTCAACAATTTCTGAACCAGTCATCTCGTAAAATTCATAACAAATCATATGTTTATTTTTAACGGTTCAAAATTTGTGGACATATACTCAACTTATATATGTATAACATATCCAAAAATTACCACGATCCAACGGTCGGATTAAAAATTATAAGCCCCGCAAAATATCTCAAAAACCCTGATTTTTAATACCTCCATTCCAATAAAAATACTGATAAAAACCTCAACATTAACTCCTTCATTTTTAACCACAAAAATATATCCCTCATTTATATCCACATAAAATAAATATTTCCTTATCATATGAATCAATAATTAATTATTCACAAATAATATTACAGAATCACATTTATGACAACCAGGTCGTTCCCAGGAAAGAGGGGGCTTTCCAATAAGAATTTTTCCTTACTGGCGCGCAATTAAATGACCAAACCTCTCCTTAGACAGAACTTTCTAGACATTGTCAATAATGTTATCTAATAATACTATTCAAATAATATGAATTATTGATCTGATAATAGAAAATACTGTGCAGCAACAATTATTGAACAACAATAATACAAAATTTCAACGTAGCAATTATTGAATCAATAAAATAAAATATTGAACAGTAATTACTGTAACAATTATTGAGTAGTGCCTTCTTACGTAAGAATCAATAATTTCAAAAATACTATGCAATACCGTGTGCTACTGTGCAATAACGCGTATTACTGTATTTTAACCACCGGGTATTCCAACAGTGTTAACGATAACAACTACGCCGTTATTTGTAAAAACTCAAATTTATCGTTTTCCTTCACCCGACAGTTATTCGTTATGGGGCCCACAAATAGCTGCGCCGTCATACGAATATTCTCCGACAGAGAGAATATTCCACGACCAAACGAATATTCCCCGACAACAATGATTATTTTATAACCACTTGCTTATTTTGAAAAAAATTCATATTTCACCCATAACTTTAAACTTTTATCAATTTAACCATTTACTAAATAGTAATTATAAGAAAAATTGAATACTTTTATTTCATAAAATTCGGGGTCTTACAGAAGAGCTATACTCGATATTATCTCCTATACCCTTTGCTGTCTGGGGGGTAGATAAACTGAGTCTGTTGCTGAAAGCTAAAGGTCAGGTCAGTTTTGTTATAGTTGCCATAGATTACATGACCAAATGGGTAGAAGCGAAGCCACTTCGGTTGATAACGGAACAAGAGTGCTTAAAATTCATGAAGGAGTCAGTAGTATTTCGTTTTGGAATTCCCAAAGTGGTGATATCGAACAACGGACGCCAGTTTGTGGGATCAAAATTTGAAGGATTTCTGAAAGAGCTGGGAGTTCAACACAAGAAGACTTCGGTGGCTCATCCACAGTCGAACAGGTAGGTTGAGGTGACCAACAGAACGCTGCTGAACGGGATCAAGCGCAGACCTGACGAAGCTAAAGGAAGTTGGCCAGAGGAACTTCTCAGCGTGCTATGGGTTTACCGGACTACACCGAGGACTACAACAGGAGATAGGGGTGGGCACCGGTAATTAACCGGACCGAACCGGTCTGAACCGAATCGGTTACCGAATTTAGTCTAAATTGGATATCGATACCGGTTGGACCGGTTTACTGAGCCGGTTAGCCGGTCCGGAACTGGTTCGGTACCGGTTTGAACCTAATTTTGTACCGATTGCTTTTTAACCCTGCTTCCATAAAAAGTTTAAAAAAATCCATAGTAGCATATTACAATAACATTTAACTGATCCAACTTCCAAGCACATTCATGATTCAACTGATCCAAATGAGTAACACAAGTCCATGATTTCCTTTCAGTTTACACAACTACAATCCAAGATTAAAACTTGACATAAACAAAGAGTGTTATGATAACATTATTACAAATAACAGCAAGCCTAACAGACAACACAACAGTTCATAATCAGAGTAACAGAGTTAACAGCAACAGAGCAACAAGCAGAGTAATCAAATGCACTCCAAAGTCCAAACTAGCAGTAGTCCAAAGTCCAAACTAACAGCAGCAGAGCAACAAGCAGAGTAACAGAGAAGAAAGATTAACAGCAGACCATCAGACCAGCAGGCCACATCACTGACAGCAGTTCCAATAAATGCATTGACCACACTGCTGCATTTAAAGTAGAAAGATTTCAGTCAAAATAAAAGAGTACTTTTCTAAATACAAATAAGCACTAACTGATCAGAAAACCAACAAACAAACAAACCAAATACTACTATTTACTTTCTCCAACAAATAAAAGAGTACTTTTTTTTCTAGCTATCTTGTTGCTTATTTTTACCATACCAACAAACAAACCAAATGTGGCTATTTAGTATTTACCATACCAACAAACAAACCAAATACTGCTCTGCTCTTTCACAAATAAATAAATGTGTATGATATCAATAAAACATATTCCTTCAATTCATTTTTCACAATTAGCAATTCTGAATCAGTGATGATATTACCAAGTGATACAAAACAAAAAACTTGAAACTTGAAACAAACCCAAGTTTAAAAAAAACCTGTTATCCATTTGATGTAAAAACTGCCAAGTGCCAAATTTCTATTAAATTCCACCATCCATTTCCAAAACTTCTGCAAATTCTAAGATCAAAAGAAAATAAAAATAGTTAAAGAAAGTCATTAACATATAAACATTATAAATGAAAACTATATAATTTAAAATGAAATATTACCTTTCTCAATTGTTTCAAGTGAATCTAAGTTCTCCTCCACGGATATTGGTTGTTTGCTTGAACGACGCCAATCTTGAGCACAAATAAGAGCTTGTACCATTCTAGGAGTTAAAGAACTCCTAAATGAATCAAGTACACGACCACCAGTGCTAAATGCCGACTTGGAAGCAACGGTTGATATACGAACCGCCAATACATCCTCAGCCATTTGAGAGAGAATGGGAAATCTAGGAGAGTTATTTTTCCACCAACCCAAAACATTATATTTTGAAGTCATTTGATCAATATGCTCACTCAAATACTTGTCTAATTCGGTATTATCTCCTCCTTGAACATCCGCAATGTGTTCTACAAATTTTTCCATCATCTATCTCCTTGTCCTTTCTCGACCACACACATCAAAACTTGCACTAGACACA
The DNA here is from genome assembly GCA_016801055.1 of Panax notoginseng. Classification (NCBI taxonomy): domain Eukaryota; kingdom Viridiplantae; phylum Streptophyta; class Magnoliopsida; order Apiales; family Araliaceae; genus Panax; species Panax notoginseng. The sequence goes on from CM029021.1 coordinate 142,997,370, forward strand.
TTAGATTGTGCACTTTGGGATGATTGTGCACTTTGGGATGATTGTGCACTTTGGGATGAATATGCACTTTGGGATGCATATTTGAGACTATAACATTTAAACAATTCCTGAATGGCATCACACACCGATTTTATCATTTTTTTTGCCATTTCAGTCCCACTCCCATACATTGAATTGAAAGCAAATTCCAAAAATGCAAACTTATGTCTAGGATCTAGAACAACCGCAATGTACAACAATTTATTCATCTTTTTAACATTCCCCCAATATTTATCTAATTTTGATCTCATCCTCAACGCCATTTCTCTCACGTCATTGTCATTCTCATCATATAACAATTCATTCAAAGCATCATCAAGATCAAGAAATTCATTAAAAAAACTATTTGATGTCACATAAGATGTACCCGAAACCTTCACCGTAATGTCAAAGAAACACTTCAAGAATACCACCAATTTTCTCACAACTCCCCGATTTTATATGGTAGGCCACCCATCACCCGATTCCATTTCCAATTTGAATAAAGGATCTTTGCTTGCAAGCCTATTGAAAGCACGTTCAAAGTCTATGGCCACATTCAACATGGAATAAGTGGAGTTTCATCTAGTAGACACATCTAGGATCAACGAAGTTTTTTTTTCAATTTTCTCAATTTCAACACATTCTTTGAATTTTTTAATCCTAGAAGGAGATTGTCGCACCCACCTAACCAAAGATCGAACACGAGTTATCGAAGGAGTCGCATCTTTCAACCCATCATATACAACCAAATTAACTATATGAGCAACACACCTCACATGGAGAAATTTATTGTCACAAATGCTATGACCCTATACTTTCAATTGAGTTTTCAAATATGAAATTGCAACATCATTGGAACTAGCATTATTAACTGTGATTGTGAAAACTTTATCAATTCCCCATTCCCTCAAACAATTTTCAACCGACATACCTATGTCTTCCCCTTTGTGACTAGTAATTGGGACAAAGCTAATGATTTTCTTTTGCAAATTCCACTTATCATCAACATAATGAGCAGTCAACACCATATAATTAATTCGTTGTATGGAAGTCCATGTATCGGTAGTAAGAGAAACCCTTTTTGATGTATTTTTAAAGTAAGTTTTCAGTTTCAATTTCTCCTTTAAAAAATGCTTCAAACAATCTCTAGTTGTGGCCCTACGTGACGGCACATTAAATTTTGGACATGCAACCGACATCAAGTATTTAAAGCCCATATTCTCCACATGTGTGACGCCCCCAGAATAGGTATACAACACCCATTCTGAGTCGCCAAATACATGGTACAGAAAGCAAACTACAACTTCAATAATACAATTGTCGTGCAAAATACGACAACACATACTGTGAGTTTAAATACAAATATTGTCTTCTAGACAATATCCACACTCAAATAAATCCTCATTACAATTATTCAAACACTATTTTACAGAAATAGTGAGGACTGCTAATACATCTTTCTAGAACCATCACTCCATACCCCGACTAGATCCTGCTATGTTCTCACCTCCTGAGAAGAAAAATGGAACAAAAAGGAAAAGGGTGAGCTCAACTAGCCCAGTAAAGAATATTATGACTAAGATAATATACAACAAATTATCGTTAGTCTTCAACAGGGAAAAATCTGATAAAATATAATCGACAACAAGTTTTAGATCAACAACTGCAGCGGAAACAACAAACCATTAGAAGAGTCAAGTAGAGAAAGAATTCTACTATCTTCTAAGATTTAAAAGTCCATCATCAATATTTTATCCCTGTAACATCAATTAATAATCATCTTTAACCAAATATTCATCTTTGCACTACAGGCCAAAGATATTCATCAAGTAATTATACATCTTTGCACTACAGGCCAAAGATATTCAGTAATATCATCATTTAGGACTGAGGATGATGAAAAATATCTTAAAGAGAACGAATCCAATGAGACAGAAGGACAAATAGTAGGGATTCGTATAACAGTTTATCCAAGATCAATAATACTTCATAATAATCAATTGTGAAGCAGAATTCAAAAATAAAGATCAAAACATGGATACAATCAAAGATAGTAACCATAATAGACATCTTGGACAAAAAGGAAAAATTTTATTTTTCGGTGAATAGTGCCGTATTCGTGAATAGTGCCGTATACGTGAATAGTGCCGTATACGTGAATAGTAACCCCCGACACAAAAAGTTCCAAATTTGATAAAAACTCATATCAATATTTCAGCATAATGATATTGAAGAAAATAATATCATTAAGAAGAAAATAATATCCCTTACCTCAAAATATCAGTACTTCTGGTCGGAATACCGGTATAAGGCTGAAAGAAACTTGCTCTGATGAATAGAAACTCTCAAAGTATCTAAATACTCACAAAATACACTCAATAATCTAGAGAGAGAAAGAGAGAAAACTTGTTTCTGGTGTGATTTTCAATTCTAACTTAGCCCTCTATTTATAGGAAAATTTTGGTAGGTTTGACCTGCAACCTGATGGCTTTACCTGCTACTATTCCCACCCACCACATTTGAAATATAATTCAGCACATTTCTTCACCAACCACAAGTGGGGCCCACCAATTCTAGAATTTTCCATCAAAATGATAAACTCCGAAAATTCAACAATTTCTGAACCAGTCATCTTGTAAAATTCATAATAAATCATACGTTCATTTTTAACGGTTCAAAATTTGTGGACATATACTCAACTTATATATGTATAACATATCCAAAAATTACCACGATCCAACGGTCGGATTAAAAATTATAACCCCCGCAAAATATCTCAAAAACCCTGATTTTTAATACCTCCATTCCGACAAAAATACTGATAAAAACCTCAACATTAACTCCTTCATTTTTAACCACAAAAATATATCCCTCATTTATATCCACATAAAATAAATATTTCCTTATCATATGAATCAATAATTAATTATTCACAAATAATATTACAGAATCACATTTATGACAACCAGGCCGTTCCCAGGAAAGAGGGGGCTTTCCAATAAGGATTTCTCCTTACTGGCGCGCAATTAGATGACCAAACCTCTCCTTAGACAGAACTTTCTAGACATTGCCAATAATGTTATCTAATAATATTATTCAAATAATATGAATTATTGATCTGATAAATGAAAATACTGTGCAGCAACAATTATTGAAACAACAATAATATAAAATATCAACGCAGCAATTATTGAATCAATAAAATAAAATATTGAATAATAACTACTGTAACAATTATTGAGTAGTGCCTTCTTACGTAAGAATCAATAATTGGTGCAATACCGTGTGCTACTGTATTTTAACCACCGGGTATTCCAACAGTATTAACGGTAACAACTACGCCGTTATTTATAAACAACTTATACTTGTCGTTTTCTTCATCCAATCGCTTTCCGTTATGGGGCCCACACAAGGCTGCGTCGTCGTACGAATATTCCCCGACAGCAAGAATATTCCACGACCAACCGAATATTCACCGACCAAAAATAAATATTTTATAACCACTTGCTTATTTTGCAAAATTTGCACATTTCACCCATAACCAAAGTATTATATCAAATTAACCCCTTATTATTCACAATAATATTTAGAGAAAATTTGATTTTATTCATTAATAAGTTGGGGTCTTACAACCTCCCCTCCTTATGAAATTTCGTCCTCGAAATTGACGTACGTACCTGATGTTTCAAAAAGGTGAGGATACCTCGCTTTCATTTCTGATTCCAACTCCCAGGTCATTTCTTCAATAGCATGGTTTCTCCACAAAACCTTAACTTGTGGTATAACCTTCGTGCGTAGGACATGCTCTTTCCTATCCAAGATCTTAACAGGTACCTCCTCGTACGTTAAATCTTCAGCTATCTCGTCTGGTTCTAACTCAATAATGTGGTTCGGGTCTTTAACATATTTACGAAGCATAGATATGTGAAAAACATTATGAACACGAGACATGCTTGGAGGTAATGCGAGTCTATATGCCACATTTCCTATTCGCTCAAGAATCTCAAATGGACCAACAAATCTTGGATTGAGCTTTCCTCTCTTCCCAAATCTTGTAACTCCCTTCCATGGTGCAACACGTAACAATACATGATCCCCAATATTAAATTCCACGTCCTTCCGATGAAGATCCGCATAACTCTTTTGTCGATCCTGTGCCGTTTGTATACGTTGTCGAATCGTTTGGATCTTCTCTGTAGTAATGCGTACCAATTCTGGTCCCAACAATGTTGCTTCACCCACCTCGTCCCAGCATACTGGAGAACGACATTTTCTTCCATACAACGCCTCAAATGGAGCCATACCTATGCTCGCCTGATAACTGTTGTTGTAGGAGAATTCCACCAATGGTAGGTACTTATCCCAACTCCCTTTGAGATCTAAGACACAAAGTCTTAATAGATCTTCAAGAGTTTGAATAGTCCTCTCTGATTGTCCGTCCGTTTGAGGATGGTATGCTGAACTGAATCGTAAATCCGTGCCCATAGCTTTCTGCAAGCTAACCCAAAATCGTGAAGTGAATCTTGGGTCACGATCCGAAACTATGGATACTGGCATGCCATGCAATCTCACAATCTCGTTCACGTACATACTAGCAAGACGTTCAAGGGAATAAGTCTCACGTATCGGCAAGAAATGAGCGGACTTGGTTAATCTATCAACAATAACCCAAATCGCATCTATGCCTTGAGAAACCTTGGGAAGACCTGTAACAAAATCCATAGTAATGTGTTCCCACTTCCATTTCGGAATCTCAAGTGGTTGCAATGGACCCTTTGGTACTTGATGCTCCGCTTTTACACGTTGACAAGTTAAACATCTCGAGATAAACTCCGCGATCTCTCTTTTCATATTGCTCCACCAAAATGTATGTCGAAGATCGTGATACATTTTGGTACTCCCAGGATGGATTGCAAACGGTGTGTTGTGTGCCTCCATCATTATTCTATGCTTCAAGTCAAAATCGTTAGGAACACAAAGTCTGGAGTTGACTCGAAGTATTCCTTCTTCATCGATTCTTGCTTCTGGAATAGCACCTTCTTGCACTTTCTTCTTCATACGCATCAGCTCTATATCCGTAGCTTGAGCAGCTTTAACTTTATCGATTAAAGTCGGTTCTACTCGTATATTTGATATCATCATGTGGGTACTTGGAGCCTTCATCTCTATCTCCATCCTTTGCAAGTCATACAAAATGGGCCTTTGTGTTAAAAACATTGCACTCGTACCCGCATATGATCTTCTACTCAATGCGTCAGCTACTACGTTTGCTTTTCCAGGATGGTATTGGATGGTATGATCGTAATCTTTCAACAGCTCAAGCCAACGTCGTTGCCGCATGTTGAGTTCCTTTTGGGTGAAGAAATATTTGAGGCTTTTATGATCTGTATAGATCTCCACTTTCTCCCCATACAGGTAGTGTCTCCAGATCTTCAACGCAAAAACGACTGCTGCCAACTCCAAATCATGAGTAGGATAATTCCTCTCATATTCTTTGAGTTGTCGTGAGGCATAGGCTATGACTTTCCCATGTTGCATGAGAACACATCCTAACCCTTTGCCTGAAGCATCGCTGTAGATAACAAATCCATCCGAACCAGATGGTATTGTCAAAACAGGTGCCGAAATGAGTCTCCTCTTGAGTTCTTGGAAACTCTTCTCGCATTCCTCACTCCATACGAATTTTGTATCTTTCCGAGTCAGCTGAGTTAACGGAGTAGCGATTCGAGAAAATCCTTCCACAAATCTCCGATAATAACCAGCTAAGCCCAGAAAGCTACGTACTTCGGTTACCGACTTCGGTTGCTCCCAACTTTGTATGGCTTCAATCTTCGCCGGGTCGACAGATACTCCATGTTTTGACACCACGTGCCCAAGGAATGCTACTTCCTCAAGCCAGAACTCGCATTTCTTCAGTTTGGCATATAGCTTGTTTTCACGAAGCCTTTGCAGTACCAGCTTCAAATGGCGCTCATGATCTTCACGGCTTTTGGAATAGATGAGGATGTCATCAATAAAGACAACAACGAACTGATCCAAATATTCTTTGAATACACGGTTCATCATATCCATGAAGGCAGCAGGAGCATTAGTCAATCCAAAAGACATTACTAAGAATTCATAATGCCCGTACCGAGTTCTGAAGGCAGTCTTTGGAATATCCTCAGTTTTAATCTTCAGCTGATGATATCCAGAACGAAGATCGATCTTTGAAAAGAATTGTGCTCCTTGCAACTGGTCAAACAGGTCATCAATGCGAGGTAGCGGATACCTATTCTTGATGGTGACATGGTTCAATTCTCGATAGTCAATACAAAGTCGCATACTCCCGTCTTTCTTCTTTACGAATAAAACAGGAGCACCCCAAGGAGACGTACTAGGACGAATAAAACCGATGTCCAACAACTCCTGTAGTTGGACTTTTAACTCCTGAAGTTCAATAGGAGCCATTCGATATGGGGTTTTAGAAATGGGCTTTGTACCGGGTTCAAGGTCAATAAAGAATTCAATTTCTCGTTCCGGGGGTAGACCGGGAAGTTCTTCAGGAAATACATCGGAAAATTCTCTAACAATAGAAATATTATTCAAATCTGACTTGTCTTTGTTCAAATCCATAACATGGGCTAAGAAAGCTTGACATCCGTTTTTCAATAAACGAATAGCTTTGTGGCTTGATATGACAGTGACTGATTTTAGTGGTTTAGTAGTTTGAATTCGTATGACAGGTTGGTTAGGAATATGAAAACTAACAACCTTACGAAAACAATCAATTTTAGCATGATGAGTGGTTAACCAATCAATTCCTAAAATCACATCAAAAGCAAGTATCTTTAAAGAGATAAGATCAACAGGTAATGTGATAGTGCCAACTTGGATCATGCAAGATTTATAAACTGTAGATGTAACGAAGGTTTCACCCAACGGAGTTTCAACAGATAAGTTAAAGTCCAATTTCTCCGGAGTCAAGTTTAAACGTTGAGCACAAGCAGGAGAGATAAAAGAATGGGTAGAACCGGTATCTAGTAAAGTATAAACTTCGCAAGAATTCAAGATTAGCTTACCCGTGATCACCTCGTTCGGGTTTCTCGCGTTTTGGCCAGTAACGACAAACGCCCTTCCAGGAACCGCTGATTTCGACTTATCCGGGACAACTTTTGGAGTCACCATCCCCGCTGAACTTGGTTTTGCTACAGAACACTCTCGAGCTATATGACCTTCCTTTCCACAGTTATAACATACCTTGGATTGTTGTGGACAGTTTGGGCTGATATGTCCCTCTTTCCCGCATTTGTAACATCTAACTGGCGGTCGTTCTCCTCCCCTAAAATTTGTTGTTGGTGCTGGTGCTGTGCTGATGTCTTCCCGTCATTGTTGAATCTTCCTCTTTCTGAAATTTCCACTTGACTCACCTCTCCTATTATCATGGCCACGATGACCACCCGAGTGGTTACCGCCTTTGTTCGTATTTTTCCCTCCTCGTTGGTTATCATCGCTCTGATGATTGCTGTCACCGGTATGACCCTGGTTGTGGTCCCTCGGTTGAGTATACTCATTATCTCTCTCTAATAATTGAGCCCTGTTTACAACATCTGAATATAAAGAAAATTTATGAGAGATAAGATATTGCCGAATCTCGGGTTTTAGACCTCTCAGAAACATCCTTGTCATTCGTTCCTCATTTTCGACCAAATGAGGTGCAAACCTGGATAACTCTGCAAACTTCGCCTCGTACTGGGACACCGTCATGTTGTTTTGTTCCAGTCTAATAAACTCAACCTCCTTCATATGACGAATACTTTCAGGAAAGTACTTGTCATTGAACAGTTTTTGAAATGTTTCCCAGGACATGTTGAGTGCGTCAGGCTGGGTACGCTTCACAGACTCCCACCAGTAGTCTGCCTCACCGCGGAACATAAATGTGGCGAATGGAACCTTCTGTTCCTCCGTGCATCCCAAGACATCAAATATCTTGGTAATTTGCTTGACCCACGTTTCCGCCATGATCGGATCCGGCTTTCCCTTAAATTCTGGTGGTCCCAATTCTTTGAACTGCTTAGCTGTGACAAACCGCGCGTTGTTATCATTTCCACCCGTATTCTGCACACGAGTCTCCCTCGTCTGATTTTGCATGAACTGCAAAAAGCTCCTAAACATTCCATCATTCATCGTTTGCTCGGTAACGTTGTTTACAGGAGGAATATTGCCTTCCTGTTGCACGTTCCCCTGGGTAGTGATCAAAGGTGTCTCCACGGTCTGATTTACTCCATTATTAACGTTCTCAGCTGCCATTCTTAAATACTGCCATAAAACAAGGGTTAATAGTCATGTCATATATTATCCCTATACTCTGACCGACCAAATAAACACCAAATAAACTTAGTCAGGTCATACTAGCGAAGGAATTCCCCGTCTCTCCCCTCCTAGTTCTTGTCTCACATCTCAGCCAGGGATCATATCCCTAAGCTCTGATACCAACTGTGACGCCCCCAGAATAGGTATACAACACCCATTCTGAGTCGCCAAATACATGGTACAGAAAGCAAACTACAACTTCAATAATACAATTGTCGTGCAAAATACGACAACACATACTGTGAGTTTAAATACAAATATTGTCTTCTAGACAATATCCACACTCAAATAAATCCTCATTACAATTATTCAAACACTATTTTACAGAAATAGTGAGGACTGCTAATACATCTTTCTAGAACCATCACTCCATACCCCGACTAGATCCTGCTATGTTCTCACCTCCTGAGAAGAAAAATGGAACAAAAAGGAAAAGGGTGAGCTCAACTAGCCCAGTAAAGAATATTATGACTAAGATAATATACAACAAATTATCGTTAGTCTTCAACAGGGAAAAATCTGATAAAATATAATCGACAACAAGTTTTAGATCAACAACTGCAGCGGAAACAACAAACCATTAGAAGAGTCAAGTAGAGAAAGAATTCTACTATCTTCTAAGATTTAAAAGTCCATCATCAATATTTTATCCCTGTAACATCAATTAATAATCATCTTTAACCAAATATTCATCTTTGCACTACAGGCCAAAGATATTCATCAAGTAATTATACATCTTTGCACTACAGGCCAAAGATATTCAGTAATATCATCATTTAGGACTGAGGATGATGAAAAATATCTTAAAGAGAACGAATCCAATGAGACAGAAGGACAAATAGTAGGGATTCGTATAACAGTTTATCCAAGATCAATAATACTTCATAATAATCAATTGTGAAGCAGAATTCAAAAATAAAGATCAAAACATGGATACAATCAAAGATAGTAACCATAATAGACATCTTGGACAAAAAGGAAAAATTTTATTTTTCGGTGAATAGTGCCGTATTCGTGAATAGTGCCGTATACGTGAATAGTGCCGTATACGTGAATAGTAACCCCCGACACAAAAAGTTCCAAATTTGATAAAAACTCATATCAATATTTCAGCATAATGATATTGAAGAAAATAATATCATTAAGAAGAAAATAATATCCCTTACCTCAAAATATCAGTACTTCTGGTCGGAATACCGGTATAAGGCTGAAAGAAACTTGCTCTGATGAATAGAAACTCTCAAAGTATCTAAATACTCACAAAATACACTCAATAATCTAGAGAGAGAAAGAGAGAAAACTTGTTTCTGGTGTGATTTTCAATTCTAACTTAGCCCTCTATTTATAGGAAAATTTTGGTAGGTTTGACCTGCAACCTGATGGCTTTACCTGCTACTATTCCCACCTACCACATTTGAAATATAATTCAGCACATTTCTTCACCAACCACAAGTGGGGCCCACCAATTCTAGAATTTTCCATCAAAATGATAAACTCCGAAAATTCAACAATTTCTGAACCAGTCATCTTGTAAAATTCATAATAAATCATACGTTCATTTTTAACGGTTCAAAATTTGTGGACATATACTCAACTTATATATGTATAACATATCCAAAAATTACCACGATCCAACGGTCGGATTAAAAATTATAACCCCCGCAAAATATCTCAAAAACCCTGATTTTTAATACCTCCATTCCGACAAAAATATGATAAAAACCTCAACATTAACTCCTTCATTTTTAACCACAAAAATATATCCCTCATTTATATCCACATAAAATAAATATTTCCTTATCATATGAATCAATAATTAATTATTCACAAATAATATTACAGAATCACATTTATGACAACCAGGCCGTTCCCAGGAAAGAGGGGGCTTTCCAATAAGGATTTCTCCTTACTGGCGCGCAATTAGATGACCAAACCTCTCCTTAGACAGAACTTTCTAGACATTGCCAATAATGTTATCTAATAATATTATTCAAATAATATGAATTATTGATCTGATAAATGAAAATACTGTGCAGCAACAATTATTGAAACAACAATAATATAAAATATCAACGCAGCAATTATTGAATCAATAAAATAAAATATTGAATAATAACTACTGTAACAATTATTGAGTAGTGCCTTCTTACGTAAGAATCAATAATTGGTGCAATACCGTGTGCTACTGTATTTTAACCACCGGGTATTCCAACAGTATTAACGGTAACAACTACGCCATTATTAATAAACAACTTATACTTGTCGTTTTCTTCATCCAATCGCTTTCCGTTATGGGGCCCACACAAGGCTGCGTCGTCGTACGAATATTCCCCGACAGCAAGAATATTCCACGACCAACCGAATATTCACCGACCAAAAATAAATATTTTATAACCACTTGCTTATTTTGCAAAATTTGCACATTTCACCCATAACCAAAGTATTATATCAAATTAACCCCCTTATTATTCACAATAATATTTAGAGAAAATTTGATTTTATTCATTAATAAGTTGGGGTCTTACAACATGGCTAAAAGGAAGTTCATCAACAATTATCATAAACGAAATCGCCCTCCTAATTAACTCTTGATCAAATTTCCATAAACAAACACTATTGGTTGATTCCCCTTCCAACTCTTGACCCCCTTCATTAATACTTGATTGTGGAAAATTTAATAGTGATTGTTGTCTTTCCTTTAATTGAATATTAGGAGGGTACAATTTAAATCTTGCATTATGATTTTTTAAACCACTTGTGTAAGACCCCGAATTTTATAAAATAAAAGTATTCAATTTTTCTTATAATTACTATTCAGTAAATGGTTAAATTGATAAATGTTAAAGTTAAGGGTGATATATAATTTTTTTCAAAATAAGCAAGTGGTTATAAAATAATCATTGTTGTCGGGGAATATTCGTTTGGTCGTGGAATATTCTTTCTGTCGGAGAATATTCGTACGACGGCGCAGCTATTTGTGGGCCCCATAACGAATAACTGTCGGGTGAAGGAAAACGACAAATTTGAGTTTTTACAAATAACGGCGTAGTTGTTACCGTTAACACTGTTGAAATACCCGGTGGTTAAAATACAGTAATACGCGTTATTGCACAGTAGCACACGGTATTGCATAGTATTTTTGAAATTATTGATTCTTACGTAAGAAGGCACTACTCAATAATTGTTACAGTAATTACTGTTCAATATTTTATTGATTCAATAATTGTTGCGTTGATATTTTATATTATTGTTGTTTCAATAATTGTTGCTGCACAGTATTTTCCTTTATCAGATCAATAATTCATATTATTTGAATAATATTATTAGATAACATTATTGTCAATGTCTAGAAAGTTCTGTCTAAGGAGAGGTTTGGTCATCTAATTGCGCGCCAGTAAGGAGAAATTCTTATTGGAAAGCCCCCTCTTTCCTGGGAACGGCCTGGTTGTCATAAATGTGATTCTGTAATATTATTTGTGAATAATTAATTATTGATTCATATGATAAGGAAATATTTATTTTATGTGGATATAAATGAGGGATATATTTTTGTGGTTAAAAATGAAGGAGTTAATGTTGAGGTTTTTATCAGTATTTTTGTCGGAATGGAGGTATTAAAAATCAGGGTTTTTGAGATATTTTGCGGGGGTTATAATTTTTAATCCGACCGTTGGATCGTGGTAATTTTTGGATATGTTATACATATATAAGTTGAGTATATGTCCACAAATTTTGAACCGTTAAAAATGAACGTATGATTTGTTATGAATTTTAAGAGGTGACTGATTCGAAATCAGGTTATAAATTATTTTTGGTGGAAAATTCTAGAATTGGTGGGCCCCACTTGTGGTTGGTGAAGAAATGTGCTGAATTATATTTCAAATGTGGTGGGTGGGAATAGTAGCAGGTAAAGCCATCAGGTTGCAGGTCAAACCTACCAAAATTTTCTATAAATAGAGGGCTAAGTTAGAATTGAAAATCACACCAGAAACAAGTTTTCTCTCTTTCTCTCTCTATATTATGAAGCATATTTTGTGAGTATTTAGATACTTTGAGAGTTGCTATTCAGTGCAAGTTTCCTTCGGCTTTGCATACCGATCAGAAGTACTGCTCTTTTGAGGTAAGGGATAGTAAGGGATATTAAGGGATTTTAAGGGTTGTTATGATTTTCAGTTTCGTAATTTTTCTGATCTTCAAAAATTCTGGAAAAATTTGAAATGATATTTTGATGAGTTTTCTTGATTGTGTCCAAAAATGGTGATTTTTGGATGTATAGATTGAGAGTTATGAATTTTATGAGAAAAGACTATTTTAAAAGTAACAGCTTATAATTCCTTGTGGTTAACTCCAAAATTGATGAAATTTTTATTGGGAGTACATGTATATGATAGAAGTATACTCTGTAAATTTTAGAATTTTTAGACAAAAGTACAATTTTTGATAAATGTCTAAATATTCGGCTGTTTTGGCCATATGAAAAATAGTAAATGACTTTTAAAAATTCTGAGAAAAATATATGTTCACTATGGGACTATATTATGCTAAATCCCAGAAAAGAAATATTTTTGGAACTGATTTGGTATTTTTCATGAAAATGGTCTAGTTATGAGTAAATGAATTAAATATGTTATGTGAAGTAAGAAAATTGAAAAATAGGATTTTATGGCTTGAGAATCCTATATGAGGTATATGCAGATTTTTGATGAGGGTTTTGGTTATTGATGATGAAATCTTAAGAGTTGGCATTTTATGATGATTAAATGCATTAATTAGTAAAGTGTAAACAATTTAAATAAATTGTTTATAAGTTTAAGAATATTATTCTTTCAATATCATTATACCGAAATATTGGTATGTATTTTATTGTGGAATTTCTACCTTTTTGTCAGGGTTACTATTCACGAGTTACTATTCATGAGTTACTATTCACGAGTTACTATTCATGAGTTACTATTCACGAGTTACTATTCACGACAAAATTGGTTTCTTTTTCTAACCAAATTTTAGTTGATTTATGAATATTACTCTTGAGATTAAATCTATATGTTGATCATATTATTTTTATTATCATATATAACATTTTTATAACCTTGATGTTGAAATTCTCTTTCACTGGAGTGTAAAGATGGGTAGATTATTGGTATGATCATGACTAGGGTTCTCTTTGGCCTGTAGTGCAAAGTTGAATTGTGACTGGTATGATCATGACCATTGAATTTATAATTGAATATCTTAAGCTTAAGTGCAAAGGTGAATTGATCAACATGGTTATAATTATTGTTTATATAAATTCTGAAATGATTATATATTTCTTTGAGATATGAATATATTTGGCCTGTAGTGCAAATATGAATTGTTGATGAATATCTTTGGCATGTAGTGCAAAGATGGCCTGTTGATGAATATCTTTGGCCTGTAGTGCAAAGATGAACTGTTGTTGAATATCTTTGGCCCGTAGTGCAAAGATGGTTTGTTGATGAATATCTTTGGCCCGTAGTGCAAAGATGGATTTGTTAGTATGATTATAAACAGGAATTGTGATTTGGTATAACCATGATCTTTGATGTTTCAGGTAAAGACAGGTGATGAAAATATTCTTCGTCCTGGGTGCGAAGAAAAATTTATAGTCACAATTATGATTATGAGTTATTCATATGATTGTGGAAAGGAACTGTTGAGTGATGTTACATGGATAAAATATTGTTGGTGGATTTTTAACATGGAGAAGATAATAGACTTTATAGTCTATTTGACTCTTCTAATGGATTGCTCGTTCCGCTGCAACTATGGTTGAAATTTTTATCATTTACCATATGTTCTAAATCTCTGATTTATTGTTGATGAAGGCTATTGATAATTGAATTATCTTTAGTCATGATATTCTTTACTGAGCTAGTTGTGCTCACCCTTTTGCTTCACAATTCCTTTCAGGTAATAAGAGTGTAGCTGGGTCGAGCGGGGGTAACAAGAGAATAGAACGGTGGTCATCATTTAGTAGTTATATTTGGTGAAGAAAATAGGGTGAGGCGAACCCAACGTTGGAAGGGTGTTTTGTCACTATCATACAAGATGTCTAATGACATACAACCTCGTGTCATCATAAGACAGGATTGTGCTCATCCACTTGCTGAGTATATCTATGGGCACTACCTATATAATCTTGGTGTTTGTTTGAAGTATAATTCTCAATTAGAGACAGTGGAGATAATGATAAGTCAAGAGAAGACTCACCATTGGGAAGAATATGATAGTAATCTTCTCGTTTTTCTTTGGGGTCTATTGGGTCAACCAAGGATAATTCTGTGGCCATATGATATCTATCATAACCTAGACGCGTGGCCTCCCATGTACGAAGGTTTCCTTGAGCACTTTCCAAAGATTCTAATTTTTAAAACAATTTTTGACTATACCTTTATGTAAGATGTCATTGTGAGGTGATGTCCACGGTTGGAACATGAGTCACATTTGGTATATATTTGTATCCAAACTCACAGCATATGTGTTGTTGTATTTTGCACGACAATTGTTGTAATAAAGTTGTAGTTATTTTCTGTACCATGTATTTGGCGACTCAGAATGGGTTGGATGGATTGGACCTATTTTGGGTTCGTCACAGGTGGTATCAGAGCTTGGGGATATGATCTCTGGCGGAGATCGGAGAATACAACTAGGAGGGGAGAGATGAGTAAATCCTTCGCTAGTGTGTCCTACCTAAGCTTATTTGTTGGTCAGTCATAATATCGGGATATTATGTGATATGTTAATTTGTTAAATTAACACTTATTTTGAAGCTGTATTCTAGAATGTTATTTGAAATACAGGAGATGAGCAATGGAGAAATTATGATGACAGAGAAGATGGAAATTGAAATGAAAGGAAGGTATTCTCAACTCTTTGAAATACCAGGTACGTAAATTTCGGGGACGAAATTTCATAAGGAGGGGAGATTGTAAGACCCCGAATTTTATAAAATAAAAGTATTCAATTTTTCTTATAATTACTATTCAGTAAATGGTTAAATTGATAAATGTTAAAGTTAAGGGTGATATATAATTTTTTTCAAAATAAGCAAGTGGTTATAAAATAATCATTGTTGTCGGGGAATATTCGTTTGGTCGTGGAATATTCTTTCTGTCGGAGAATATTCGTACGACGGCGCAGCTATTTGTGGGCCCCATAACGAATAACTGTCGGGTGAAGGAAAACGACAAATTTGAGTTTTTACAAATAACGGCGTAGTTGTTACCGTTAACACTGTTGAAATACCCGGTGGTTAAAATACAGTAATACGCGTTATTGCACAGTAGCACACGGTATTGCATAGTATTTTTGAAATTATTGATTCTTACGTAAGAAGGCACTACTCAATAATTGTTACAGTAATTACTGTTCAATATTTTATTGATTCAATAATTGTTGCGTTGATATTTTATATTATTGTTGTTTCAATAATTGTTGCTGCACAGTATTTTCCTTTATCAGATCAATAATTCATATTATTTGAATAATATTATTAGATAACATTATTGTCAATGTCTAGAAAGTTCTGTCTAAGGAGAGGTTTGGTCATCTAATTGCGCGCCAGTAAGGAGAAATTCTTATTGGAAAGCCCCCTCTTTCCTGGGAACGGCCTGGTTGTCATAAATGTGATTCTGTAATATTATTTGTGAATAATTAATTATTGATTCATATGATAAGGAAATATTTATTTTATGTGGATATAAATGAGGGATATATTTTTGTGGTTAAAAATGAAGGAGTTAATGTTGAGGTTTTTATCAGTATTTTTGTCGGAATGGAGGTATTAAAAATCAGGGTTTTTGAGATATTTTGCGGGGGTTATAATTTTTAATCCGACCGTTGGATCGTGGTAATTTTTGGATATGTTATACATATATAAGTTGAGTATATGTCCACAAATTTTGAACCGTTAAAAATGAACGTATGATTTGTTATGAATTTTAAGAGGTGGCTGATTCGGAAATCAGGTTATAAATTATTTTTGGTGGAAAATTCTAGAATTGGTGGGCCCCACTTGTGGTTGGTGAAGAAATGTGCTGAATTATATTTCAAATGTGGTGGGTGGGAATAGTAGCAGGTAAAGCCATCAGGTTGCAGGTCAAACCTACCAAAATTTTTCTATAAATAGAGGGCTAAGTTAGAATTGAAAATCACACCAGAAACAAGTTTTCTCTCTTTCTCTCTCTATATTATGAAGCATATTTTGTGAGTATTTAGATACTTTGAGAGTTGCTATTCAGTGCAAGTTTCCTTCAGCTTTGCATACCGATCAGAAGTACTGCTCTTTTGAGGTAAGGGATAGTAAGGGATATTAAGGGATTTTAAGGGTTGTTATGATTTTCAGTTTCGTAATTTTTCTAATCTTTAAAAATTCTGGAAAAATTTGAAATGATATTTTGATGAGTTTTCTTGATTGTGTCCAAAAATGGTGATTTTTGGATGTATAGATTGAGAGTTATGAATTTTATGAGAAAAGACTATTTTAAAAGTAACAGCTTATAATTCCTTGTGGTTAACTCCAAAATTGATGAAATTTTTATTGGGAGTACATGTATATGATAGAAGTATACTCTGTAAATTTTAAAATTTTTAGACAAAAGTACAATTTTTGATAAATGTCTAAATATTCGGCTGTTTTGGCCATATGAAAAATAGTAAATGACTTTTAAAAATTCTGAGAAAAATATATGTTCACTATGGGACTATATTATGCTAAATCCCAGAAAAGAAATATTTTTGGAACTGATTTGGTATTTTTCATGAAAATGGTCTAGTTATGAGTAAATGAATTAAATATGTTATGTGAAGTAAGAAAATTGAAAAATAGGATTTTATGGCTTGAGAATCCTATATGAGGTATATGCAGATTTTTGATGAGGGTTTTGGTTATTGATGATGAAATCTTAAGAGTTGGCATTTTATGATGATTAAATGCATTAATTAGTAAAGTGTAAACAATTTAAATAAATTGTTTATAAGTTTAAGAATATTATTCTTTCAATATCATTATACCGAAATATTGGTATGTATATTATTGTGGAATTTCTACCTTTTTCATGTCAGGGTTACTATTCACGAGTTACTATTCATGAGTTACTATTCACGAGTTACTATTCATGAGTTACTATTCACGAGTTACTATTCACGACAAAATTGGTTTCTTTTTCTAACCAAATTTTAGTTGATTTATGAATATTACTCTTGAGATTAAATCTATATGTTGATCATATTATTTTTATTATCATATATAACATTTTTATAACCTTGATGTTGAAATTCTCTTTCACTGGAGTGTAAAGATGGGTAGATTATTGGTATGATCATGACTAGGGTTCTCTTTGGCCTGTAGTGCAAAGTTGAATTGTGACTGGTATGATCATGACCATTGAATTTATAATTGAATATCTTAAGCTTAAGTGCAAAGGTGAATTGATCAACATGGTTATAATTATTGTTTATATAAATTCTGAAATGATTATATATTTCTTTGAGATATGAATATATTTGGCCTGTAGTGCAAATATGAATTGTTGATGAATATCTTTGGCATGTAGTGCAAAGATGGCCTGTTGATGAATATCTTTGGCCTGTAGTGCAAAGATGAACTGTTGTTGAATATCTTTGGCCCGTAGTGCAAAGATGGTTTGTTGATGAATATCTTTGGCCCGTAGTGCAAAGATGGATTTGTTAGTATGATTATAAACAGGAATTGTGATTTGGTATAACCATGATCTTTGATGTTTCAGGTAAAGACAGGTGATGAAAATATTCTTCGTCCTGGGTGCGAAGAAAAATTTATAGTCACAATTATGATTATGAGTTATTCATATGATTGTGGAAAGGAACTGTTGAGTGATGTTACATGGATAAAATATTGTTGGTGGATTTTTAACATGGAGAAGATAATAGACTTTATAGTCTATTTGACTCTTCTAATGGATTGCTCGTTCCGCTGCAACTATGGTTGAAATTTTTATCATTTACCATATGTTCTAAATCTCTGATTTATTGTTGATGAAGGCTATTGATAATTGAATTATCTTTAGTCATGATATTCTTTACTGAGCTAGTTGTGCTCACCCTTTTGCTTCACAATTCCTTTCAGGTAATAAGAGTGTAGCTGGGTCGAGCGGGGGTAACAAGAGAATAGAACGGTGGTCATCATTTAGTAGTTATATTTGGTGAAGAAAATAGGGTGAGGCGAACCCAACGTTGGAAGGGTGTTTTGTCACTATCATACAAGATGTCTAATGACATACAACCTCGTGTCATCATAAGACAGGATTGTGCTCATCCACTTGCTGAGTATATCTATGGGCACTACCTATATAATCTTGGTGTTTGTTTGAAGTGTAATTCTCAATTAGAGACAGTGGAGATAATGATAAGTCAAGAGAAGACTCACCATTGGGAAGAATATGATAGTAATCTTCTCGTTTTTCTTTGGGGTCTATTGGGTCAACCAAGGATAATTCTGTGGCCATATGATATCTATCATAACCTAGATGCGTGGCCTCCCATGTACGAAGGTTTCCTTGAGCACTTCCCAAAGATTCTAATTTTTAAAATAATTTTTGACTATACCTTTATGTAAGATGTCATTGTGAGGTGATGTCCACGGTTGGAACATGAGTCACATTTGGTATATATTTGTATCCAAACTCACAGTATATGTGTTGTCGTATTTTGCACGACAATTGTAATAATAAAGTTGTAGTTATTTTCTGTACCATGTATTTGGCGACTCAGAATGGGTTGGATGGATTGGACCTATTTTGGGTTTGTCACAACTTGTCCCATTCTTTCCCGAGTCGGCTTTTAAAACTTGACCACAATAATTGCACTTTACCTTTATTTCATCATTTAGCTTAAACCTTATATAATGTTCCCATATAGTAGCACGAGTCTTACCGATTATTTGCTCAATCGCTTCAACTTAATTTTGCTTTTGTGTTTCGCGTGTCTCGCCTCCTCCATTGCTTGGGACTTGGATTGGATTTGCATCGGATGATATTGGTATACTATTATCCATATTTTCCATCACTGTACATAAAAACACAAACAAACAATTAAACATGTATGTTAATCAAAAGAGAGAATGAAAATACATTTTCAAAATCTTAATTTACAAGCATACAAACAATTAAACATAATTTTAAGATTTTTCAATCAAAAATTAACCAACAATCAAAACTGCAGAACTCTATAAACCAAGAAAACCACATGCCATGGGAGTCAGTGCACAATCAAAACTGCAGAACTCCAAAAAACCTCTCAATCTTTTGTTTTCCTAAATTTCTCATCAATCAAACAAAGCAACTGCAGTCTGCAGAACAAAAATAAAGCAAGAACCCACAAACCCATTCATTCAGGAAAACAAACCTCCATCACAGCAAATAAAATCCAATAAATCTACTAACAAAAAAATCTAAGCACCCATATAAGTGTTCAACTAAATATTAAAGAAATAAAAAATGAGCAACAGTTATTAATTGAAAAATAGTCAACAACGTGTGCAATTTATTTAGGCAAAAAAATATAAAAATTTTATTTTTATTTAAAAAAATTGTCACAAACTCCTGATATCCCCTTTTCCTAATTTACGCATCCAAATAAATACTATTAAGCACTATAAATTCACAGAAGATAAAACCCAACAAATTAAGCTTTTCTTTTTGTATTGAAAAACATAAATTACCTAAGATAAAGTTGGAATTTGGAGTCTGGACTCTGGAGTAGCCAAGTAGGATTGTAGTTTGTTCTCTGTAGGAGGCAAAGGTGCGACGCGACAACGGAGGTTGGGTCTCGCCTGAGAGAGAGAGAGACGATAACGGTGGCCGGAGCCCGGAGGAGGGAGAGTCGAGAGCTTGAGAGTGAGAGGATCGTAGTTCGTAGATGGAGTAGGTAGAGTCGCAGAGATGGTTGAGCTGTGAAGAAGACTGAAGCGAACGAGAGAAAAACCAAACCCTAGATCTATTTGGAAAGTGAAAAGTGAAAGACTGAGAGTGAAGCGAGTCTGAATTTAGTAATTAAGTACATAACCGGTATAATCGGTGCGGTTCGATTTATACCGATTAAAGAAAACCATGTCCCGAAACCGGTACCGTTTAACCGGTATATACCGAATTTTTGGACCGATACCGAACCGGTTTATATTTATACCGAACCGGCCGGTTCGGACCGGGCCGGTTCGCCCAAAAACTGAAAAAATTGGTATATTTGCCCACTCCTAACAGGAGATTCACCTTTCAGATTGGCCTATGGTACTGATGCCTTAGTCCCAGTTGAAATTGGATCTCCAAGTCTTCGGGTCAGTCAGTTTAAAGAGATCTACAACGATAAAGGACTGAAGGTCAACTTGGATCTGTTGGAAGAAGTCAGAGAGGTGGCTTTGATCAAGTTAGCAGTCTATCAACGGAGAGTAGCCAAGCATTACAATAAAGGGGTAAAGCTTCGTAGATTTGAAGTGGGGGACTTCGTCCTCAGAGAAGTCGAAGCATCTACGCCGCGGAACATGGGAAAGCTGATGCTGAACTGGGAAGGGCCGTATGAGGTAATTGAAGTACCAAAACCTGGAACTTACCGGTTGAAGGCATTGGACGGATCAGAGATCAAGAATACTTGGCATGCTGGCAGGCTTCGAAAATACTTTCAGTAGAGATCGAGTCGGTTTATCAGAAGTCTGTAAATGGTAGTTCGTCATCAATAAAAGATTCACTTTTTCATAAATTGATCTTCTTCCTATTGGTCCTAAATTCATAGCGGTGTAAGGAGGACGGGGGGGGGGGGATTTGCTGGCCATTCGATGGTAGCCTTTTTGGGTGGTGGTCCTTATGAATTTGTCAGGCCCTTCAGGGTAGGCAAACTTCAACGAAGTAAGGAGGACGGGGTGGACTCCCTGACCATTCGATGGTAGCCTTCTCGGCAGGAGTGTCCTCATGTGTTTGATTTACCGCGAGTGGTAAACAAATTCCACAGTTCTTTTAATTTTGTTCTACCGCGAGTGGTAAACAAAATGCACTAAAGTAAGGAGGTTAGGGGGGACTCGCTGGCCATTCGATGGTAGCCTTATTGTTAGGTGTGTCCTTATGAATTTGTTCTACCGCGAGTGGTAAACAAATTTCATGGTCCTTATAAAATTGTTCTACCCCGAGTGGTAAACAAATGTCCTTATATACTTATTCTGTGACAACCCCAAAATAGGTCCATTCTACCCAACCCATTCAGAGTCGCCAAATACATAGTATAGAAAACAACTACAACTTCATTATCACAATTCTCGTACAAAATATAACAACACATATGCTGTGAGTTTTGATACAAATATATACCAACTGTGACTCTCATCCCAACCTTGGATAGCATGTCACAATGGCACCTTACATAAAGGTATAGTCAAAAACTGTTTCAGAAGTTAGAATATTTGGGAAGTGCTCAAGAAAACCTTCGTACATGGGAGGCCATGCTTCCAGGTTATGATAGATATCATATTTTCACAGAATTATCCTTGGTTGACCTAATAGACCCCAAAGAAAAATAAGAAGATTACTATCATATTCTTTCCAATGGTGAGTCTTCTCTTGACATATCATTATCTCCACTGTCTTTAATCGTGAATTATACTTTAAATAAACACCAAGATTATATGGGTAGTCCTCGTAAATATACTCAGTAAATAGATGTGCACAACCCTGTCTTATAATGACACGAGGTTGTATGATATTAGACATCTTGTATGATAGTGGCAAAACACCCTTCCAACGTTGAGTTCGCCTCACCCTATTGGATTCATCAAATATAACTACTAAATGATGACCACCGTTCTATTCTCCTGTTACCCCCGCTCGATCCAGCTACACTCGTATTACCTGAAAGGAATTTTGAAACAGAAAGGTGAGCACAACTAGCTTAGTAAAGAATATCATGACTAAAGATAAATAAATTATCAATAGCCTTCAACAGTAATAAATTAGAGATTTAGAACATATGGTAGATGATAAAAAAATTTCAACCATAGTTGCAGCGGAACGAGCAATCCATTAGAAGAGTCAAATAGACCATAAAGTCTATTATCTTCTCCATATTAAAAGTCCACCAACAATGTTTTATCCCTGTAACATTAATCAACAGTTCCTTTCCACAATTATATGAATAACTCATAATCATAATTGTAATTCTAAATTCCTCTTCGCATCCAGGACGAAGATAATTTTCATCACATGTCTTTACCTGAAACATCAAAGATCATGGTTATACCAAATCACAGTTTCTGTTTATAATCATACTAACAATTTCATCTTTGCACTACGGCCAAAGATATTCATCAACAGACCATCTTTCCACTACAGGCCAAATATATTCAACAACAGTTCATATTTGCACTACTGGCCAAATATATTAATATCTCAAAGAAATATATAATCATTTCAGAATTTATATAAACAATAATTATAACCATGTTGATCATTTCACCTTTGCACTTAAGCTAAAGATATTCAATTATAAATTCAATGGTCATGATCATACCAGTCAATAATTCAACTTTGCATTACTGGCCAAAGGGAACCCATAGTCATGATCATACCAAAAATTTACCCATCTTTACACTCAAGTCAAAGAGAAATATCATCATTAGGGTTATAAAAATATTATATATAATAGTAAAATCAATATAATCAAAACATCTAGATTTAATCTCAAGAGTAATATTCATAAATCAACTATAATTTGGTTAGAAAAAGAAACCAATTTTGTCATGAATAGTAACTCGTGTATAGTAACCCATGAATAGTAACTTCGTGAATAGTAACTCATGAATAGTAACTCGTGAATAGTAACTCGTGAATAGTAAACTCGACACAAAAAGATAGAAATTCTACAATAAAACCCATACCAATATTTCGGTATAATGATATTGAAATAACTTTTCTTAAACTTATAAATAATTTATTTTAATTGTTTACACTTTACTAAATAATGCATTTAATCATCCTAAAATTTCAAACTCATAAGATTTCATCACCAATAACCAAAACCCTCATAAAAAATCTGCATATATCTCATATAGGATTCTCAAGCCATAAAATCCTGTTTTTTAATTTTTTTACTTCACATAACATATTTAATTCATTTACTCATAACTAGTCTATTTTAATGAAAAATACCAAATCAGTACAAACAAATTTTCTTTTATGAGATTTAGTAGAATATAGTCCCATATTGAACATATATTTTTCTCAGAATTTTTAAAAATCATTTACTATTTTTCATATGACAAAAACAGCCGAATATTTAGATATTTATCAAAAATTGTACTTTTATCCAAAAATTTTAAAATTTACAGAGTATACTTCTATCATATACATGTACTCCCAATAAAAATTTCACCAATTTTGGAGTTAACCACAAGGAGTTATAAGTTGTTACTTTTAAAATAGTCTTTTCTCATAAAATTCATAACTCTTAATCTATACATCCAAAAATCACCATTTTTGGACACAATCAAGAAATCTCATCAAATTATCATTTCAAATTTTTTCAGAATTTTGAAGGTCAGAAAAATTACGAAACTGAAAAACACAATAACCCTTAAAATCCCTTATTATCCCTTACCTCAGAATAACCGTACTTCTGACTGAATTTCGGATATAGTGCTGACAGAAATTTGTACTAAATAGCAACTTTTAAAGTATCAAAATACTCACAAAATACGCTCGAGAATATAGAGAGAGAAAGAGAGAAAACTTATGAATTCTGGTGTGATTTTCAATTCTAACTTAGCCCTCTATATATAGAAAAATATTAGCACGCCGAAGCAGACTTAACCTGCAACCTGATGGCTTTACCTGCTATTATTGCCACCCACCACATTTGAAATAAAATTCAGCACATTTCTTCACCAACCACAAGTGGGGCCCACTCAATTTTAGAATTTTCCACCAAAATTATTTATAAACCTAATTTTTAAATCAGTCACCTCTTAAAATTCATAACAAATCATACGTTCATTTTTAACGGTTCAAAATTTGTGGACATATACTCAACTTATATATGAATAACATATCCAAAAATCACAACGATCCAACGGTCAGATTAAAAATTATAACTCATGCAATATATCTCAAAACACTGGTTTGATACCTCCATTCCGACAAAAATACTGATAAAACACCTCAACATAAACTCCTTCATTTTTAACCACAATAAATAAATCCATCATTTATATCCACATCAAATAAATATGTCCTTATCATATAAATCAATAATTAATTATTCACAAATAATATTACAGAATCACAATTATGACAACTAGGCCGTTCCTAGGAAAGAGGGGGCTTTCCGATAAGGATTTCTCCTTACTGGAGCGCAATTAGGTGACCAAACCTCTCCTTAACAGAACTTTCTAAACATTGCCAATAATGCTATCTAATAATATTATTCAAATAATATGAATTATTGATCTAATAATGGAGATACTGTGTAGTGACAATTATTGAAACAACAATAATATAAAATATCAACGCAACAATTATTGATTCAATAAAATAAAATATTGAACAGAAATTACTGTAACAATTATTGAGTAGTGCCTTCTCACGTAAGAATCAATAATTGAAAAAAATACTGTGCAATACCGTGTGCTACTGTGCAACTATGTGTATTACTGTATTTTAACCACCAGGTATTCCAACAGTGTTAACGGTAACAACTACGCCGCTATTTATAAAAACTCAAATTTGTCATTTTCTTCATCTGACAGTTATTCTGTTATGGAGCCCACAAATGGCTGCGCCGTCGTACGAATATTCCACGATAACAAGAATATTTCACGACCAAACGAATATTCCCTAACAGAAATGAATATTTTATAACCACTTACGTATTTTAAAAATTTTATATATATCACCCTTAACTTTAATTTTTTTTTTTATCAATTTAACCATTTACTAAATAGGAAAATTGAATACTTTTATTTCATAAAATTCTGGGTCTTACATGTTCTATCCCATGTGGTAAACAAATGTCCTTATATACTTGTTTACTCCGAGTAGTAAACAAGATCTTGATAGTGCAAGGAGAATCAGCCGAATTCACCTTATACATGACCTGCCTCATACTTCGAAAATGATAAGTATACATTACTCTTTTTGTTCAAGTGTTGAGTTCGGTCCATTCAGTTCAATTCATTTCTTAACTTGACTGTTATATGCCTTATTTGATTCATAATCTAAGTTAAGTTCATTCAAGTCCATTAATGTTGAATTATTGACAAGAAACAAAGAAAGCTGAAATTTCATTAATAATTAAACGATTACATTCACAGAAAATAAAAGTTTTTTTACATAAATTCTAACATCAAAAAGCAGTAAGACCCTGTTCAAGCACCACCCTCGTCTTCTGAGTCAAGAAAGGCTGGGTCTAATTGAGTTGCAACCAACTTTTCCTTACCCCGATCTCGACAGACTTCGTACCCTTCAGAGTATACCTTCAAAATTTCTGCATTAAGCTCATCGGATGTACGATAGTCCGTTTGTATCTGCTTACGCAGCTCTTCAGTCAAAGGAAGACCTCGCTCCTTAAGTGCTTTTATGTTGCCATGAAGTTTATGACGATTAGCCCTATGTATTTTCTTATCATCCCGAGCCTTCGTCTGAACTTCATCAAGTTGTATCGCCAAGCTTCGATGGGCTGTGACGAGTTCTTCATTCTTAGTCTTCAGAGCCAGATTCTCTCCAACCAGGCCGATGTTCATATCGGTTAGAGATTGCTGGCTGGCTTTAGTCTCTTTCAGTTCTTCCTTGGTTGACTCCAGTTCATCATTGGATTCCCTCAGGCCCTCTTTGGTGTGGGCCAGTTCCCTCTGAAGGCCTTCATTGGTATGAAGAACACTTTCGTGTTCGCTTCTCTCCCGAGCCAATGACGCCTTCAACATATCATTTTCCCTTCTCATAGCCTCTTCTTCGGCCTCAGTAATTACATGTCTAGGACGTAAATGCCCGAAGACCGCATTTGCATGCATATATTCAACAGTATCCAATCAATTTCAGATACTTAAACAAGAAAAGAAATGTATAAACCAAGAAAACTGTCACTTACCTTTGCTAAATAGCTCATGCCTTCATCAAGCAAGTCCCCGTTCGAATGGTTACCAAATCGATGATCGTTGGTTTCTCGAACGAAGGTATCAAAGAGCTGAAAAGGGAAATTGGCGTTGAACCGAGGCCACATGGTCGTTGTTCCCATTGCATCGTTCTGAAATTCTTATGATGAAGGCCTCAGGGGGGATGGAATGGGTTGGTCATGAGGTGGAGAATGGTCCATATATATATTCTCAGGAGATGGAGATCGAACTGGAGTGGATTCACGAGCGAGTGAAGGAACATATGTCAAACTTGGTTGACTGGTGGATGGTTGTTTTCTCTTTTGAGATGGTGCTGCAGTGGGTTCGATTTGTTCTTCTTCATTAGTAGCTTGAGTCTCCGATAGGGTTGTTGGGGAAGAACATTCGAAGAAGGTACTCTGAGTTCATCGGGGGTCAGGGTGGTGATCTTGGTTCTTAATTTTTTAGCTCGAAGGAGTTGTTTTCGATTGTCTGCAAGTAGATCAAGTAAACTTCCTCAAGTGGGTGTTGGATTAATAGTTGGTTCGGGTTCTGGTATGGATTCAGAATCAGATGGTATAAGAATTGGTCGGGGTTTTCGGATGGCTCTCTTCTTTCGGCGAGGTTGAAGGATTTCTTCTCGTATAATGGGATCTTCGGCTTCTGGCTCGATGGGTTGGGATTCAGCATTGGTTGTTTCAACAGTAGGTGTTTTGGTAGGTGGGTTATCTTCAGGAGAGGCTTCTATCAATGGAGTTTTAGTATCTTCAACAGACTTTCCGGATAGGAAGTCCTCATAGTCCCTTTCTTCCTCAGGGCTCTGCTTGATTAAAGATATTGCAAGAAGAATATATAGCACATTTCAGAATATGCATCCTCATCAAAAATTCTGAGAAATCAAAAATAAAGTTTCAAACTTACATTTGTGGTTATACAACCATGATTGCTTAGAAAGTAATCCATATTTCCACTCTTCCTTCGGAAAGTTATCAAAAAGCTCTATCATTTCAACTATACGTTCTTCAGGAATATCCCCGAAGTCGGCGAAGACTTTTTCATCAGTGGCTTGTTCGATATAGAGGCAATCTCTGGTCCCTTGATGAAGAACCATCCTTTGTGCCATCTGTTGTTGCTAGATGGGGTGGAGACCAGCGATCGTCTTTCAAATTTTTCACCTACCTTCGATGTCTGCTTACTTATAGCTTTAAATCCATTCTCTCGGGACTGACCGATTTTATACATAGTGAAAAAGAAATCGAGAGTAGGCTCGACCCCTACTTCATGACAGAAGGCTATGAAGGCTAGGATATGGATGTACGAGTTCGGCACTAGTTGAGAGAGCCCGACACCAATAAAACCTAAAAGAGTCACTAGGAATATATGAAGAGGGAACCTGACTCCTTTCTCGAGGATCGTCACAGGGACTGCTGTCCATCCTTAAGGCCATTGATACATTTTCTCCTCAGATCTGGAGCTCTTACCAAATGAGTATCTGGAATATGGCATCGCTCTCAAATCTTTCGTAACTCAGCTTCGGTGATAGTTGACGGAGTGTTCGCATGGGTAAAAAATTCCTTATTTCTAAAGAATTCAGAAGGAATGGGTCGAGGTTCGGAAGATATTTTCATTTTGCTTGGAGTAGCAGCTTAAGGGTTGGAGCTCGATGCCCCTTCGTTGGGATTTGGGTCAGGGTGAACGGTCGTGAGGGGGGTTGCCCTAATTGGTGAGATCTGATTTGTGTTAAGGACCACCATTGTTGAGATTTTGCAGAGAAGGGAAGAAAAGTTCTGGAGAAAAGAAGAGAGCTCAAAAGTTTGAAATTAAAATTAGAAGGTAAAACTGTCAAATTTGGTAAAGTTTATCTTTTATGCTGACGGTTACACAGTACAAGAGGGCGGCACATTTAATTGATAGTCATAATCACGAATTTGAAAGGTGGCGTCCGGGCTGAGCCTCAAGCATTTAGCAGATTGGGCCCTCCAATTGGACTTCCGATTTTAATCCATCTTTTCAGTTTTACTTTTATTTTCATCCTTCACCGGTTGGGCTTTGGTAAGTTTCGTTTTGTTACCTATTTTAACCCTATCAAATCCTATAATATCATGGACCATTTATAGTTTTCTATTAAATATCTTATTTAATAAAAAAACTAGGGGACAATGTTGGGTCATGATATTTCACATATTGGGCCGAGTTATGACGCCCCCAAAATAGGTATACATCACCCATTTTGAGTCGCCAAATACATGGTACAGAAACAAATACAACTTCAGTAATACAATTGTCGGGCAGAATACGACAACACAT
This sequence comes from Panax notoginseng, assembly GCA_016801055.1. Taxonomy (NCBI): domain Eukaryota; kingdom Viridiplantae; phylum Streptophyta; class Magnoliopsida; order Apiales; family Araliaceae; genus Panax; species Panax notoginseng. Next base: position 143,026,171 of record CM029021.1, read on the forward strand.
ATACTGTGAGTTTGAATACAAATATTGTCTACTAGAGAGTATACAAACTCAAAAGGAGTCCTCATTACAATTATCACACTATTTCACAGAATAGTGAGGACTACTAATGCAACCATCTGGACCGTCAATCCATTCCCCGACTAGTCCCAGCTATATTCTCATTTCCTGAAGAGAACAGTGAAAGAAAGGGTGAGCTTAACTAGCCCAGTAAGAAATATTATGACTAAGATAATGTACAACAAATTATCATTAGTCTTCAACAAGGAAAAATCTAATAAAATATAATAGACAACAAGTTTTAGATCAACAACTGCAGCGGAAAATAATAATCCATTAGAAGAGTCAAGTAGAGCATAAAACCTACTATCTTCTATGATTTAAAAGATTTATCATCAATGCACTACGGGCCAATAAGGACATTTACTACATCATTTGTAACATTACGGTCATGATTATACCGAATAATCTCTGGCCATAATCATACCAAGTCCATCTATGCACTACAGGCCACAGATGACTTTCAACAGAATATAAACATGAGGATGATGACAATGATATAATAATTCAATTAAACAAGTTCAAGGATAAATTTTAAATATTTATAATTTAATTTATCCAGAAATCAATAACGTCCAAATTGTCAACATGATACTACTTTGTGGAGTAAAATTTAAGAATAATACTCAGTTGGTCATGTTCGTCTCAACACCTGTTCATCTTTGCACTACGGGCCAAAAATATTCATCAGTTAATCATTCATCTTTGCACTACAGACCAAAGATATTCAGTAATATCATCATTTAGGACTGAGGATGATAAAAAATATCTTAAAAAAAACGAATCCAGTGAGATAAAAGAATAAATATTAGGGATTCGTATTACAGTTTATCCAAGTTCAATAATACTCCGAAATAACCAATTTCGAAGCAGAATTCAAAAATAATGATCAAAACATGGATACAATCAAAGATAGTAACCATAATAGCCATCTTGGATAAAAAGAAGAAAATTTCATTTTTCGGTGAATAGTACCGTATTCGTGAATAGTGTCGTATACGTGAATAGTGCCGTATACGTGAATAGTAACCCGAAAACAAAAAGTTCTAAATTTGATAAAAAGTTCAAACCAATATTTCGGCATAATGATATTGAAAGAAGTAATATCATTTACAAAAAAAATAACATCCCTTACCTCAGAATAACCGTACTTCTGACTGAATTTCGGATATAGTGCTGATAAAATTTTGTACTGAATAGCAACTCTCAAAGTATCAAAATACGCTCGAGAATATAGAGAGAGAAAGAGAGAAAACTTATGAATTCTAGTGTGATTTTTAATTCTAACTTAGCTCTCTATTTATAGAAAAATGTTAGCACGTCGAAGAAGACTTGACCTGCAACCTGATGACTTTACCTGCTACTATTGCCACCCACCACATTTGAAATAAAATTCAACACATTTCTTCACCTACCACAAGTGGGCCCACTCAATTCTAAAATTTTCCACCAAAATTATTTACAAACTTAAATTTCGAATTAGTCACCTCTTAAAATTCATAACAAATCATTCGTTCATTTTTAACGGTTCAAAATTTGTGAACATATACTCAACTTATATATGTATAACATATCCAAAAATCACAACGATCCAACGGTCAGATTAAAAATTATAACCCACGCAATATATCTGAAAAATACTGATTTGATTTTTAATATCTCCATTCCGACAGAAATACTGATAAAACACCTCAACATTAATTCTTTCAATAATAACCACATAAATAAATCCATCATTTATATCCACATCAAATAAATATTTCTTTATTATATAAATCAATAATTAATTATTCACAAATAATATTACAGAATCACAATTATGACAACCAGGCCGTTCCCAGGAAAGAGGGGACTTTCCGATAAGGATTTCTCTTTACTGGCGTGCAATTAGGTGACCAAACATCTCCCTGACAGAACTTTCTAGACATTGCCAATAATGCTATCTAATAATATTATTCAAATAATATGAATTATTGATCTGATAATGGAGATATTGTGCAGTGACAATTATTGAAACAACAATAATATAAAATATCAACGCAGCAATTATTGATTCAATAAAATAAAATATTGAACAGAAATTACTGTAACAATTATTGAGTAGTGCCTTCTCACGTAAGAATCAATAATTGAAAAAATACTGTGCAATACCGTGTGCTACTGTGCAACTATGTGTATTACTGTATTTTAACCACCAGGTATTCCAATAGTGTTAACGGTAACAACTACGCCGTTATTTATAAAAACTCAAATTTGTCGTTTTTTTCATCCGACAGTTATTCTGTTATGGGACCCACAAATGGATGCGCCGTCGTACGAATATTCCCCGACAGAAAGAATATTTCACGACTAACCGAACATTCCCCGACAACAATGAATATTTTATAACCACATGCGTATTTTGAAAAAAATTTCATATATCACCTTTAACTTTAACTTTTATCAATTTAATCATTTACTGAATAGTAATTATAAGAAAAATTGAATACTTTTATTTCATAAAATTCGGGGTCTTACACGAGTGGATTGGGCTTACTTATTTGATTAGTCCATTAGGTTTTCTCTATTGGGTCTTAAAGATATTGGGCCTAGTCACCATCTTATTCCTGTTAAATCCTTACAAGATCGGGCCGGGTCAGTGGGATGACCCATTAGATATTTTAATATCTCTATCTTTGACTTGTAATGATGAAAAACTAATGTGGTTGACCAAAAGTCTGCAGATCATTAATATGGATGGAATTATAGCCTGCCAGCGGTATACACAGTGGAAAAGAAAATGTGACAACCTGCATGCAGTCAGCAGAGATCACTGAGGAGTGGGGTGATGTGTCAGATGGTAGTGGGTGGCACGGTAAACCGGGTAAGAGAGTATAACCTAGCAAGAAAGTCTTAAAGAAAAAGGTACACACACATACTACTGAGAATTTTATCTCTCTCAATACACTAGATATTTTATCCTCCATTGTTAACCTTGTGAACGCCAATACTGACTCTCACGCCTGAGCTATCCCCCGACGGTTGAAGCTGTCACGTTCGTGGTGTTGATCGTGTTTACTGTGCAGGATCAAGACGTCTTACGTGATTGGGACGTGGCAAAGGATCTTGGCGTTAACAAAACATAAAAGACATAGATATATATTGACAAACTTTAATTTGTTCTGAAGATTGTGAAGAAGAATTAAAGGTGTTTCTAAACCGAAAAGGGCAGTACGTTGAAGATGAGGAAGAATGAGGGAGAAGAGTTGTAGGCAAAGTTGAAGTTTTACGTGGGAAATTAAGATGAAATAGAATAAGAGTTGCATTAGGTTTAGGTATGTTTTCTCTCTTTATTCTATTAATTAATTGTTTTTTTTTAAAAAATGATGTTGGGATTATTTAGTAATTTAAAAATATATTAATTTTAATTTTAATATTGTAATATATTAAACCAGCTTTTGGAAGTCGTGAGAGATTGATTTAGGTTTTGTTTTGTATATTGTTCAATGTTAATTAAAAGAGATTTAAAACATAAATAGGACTCTTCTGTCTCATAGTTAGACCTGGCAAACGGGCCCAAGGCCCGCGGGCTAGCCCGGCCCGCCCACCAAAAACTGGGCTTTGGACCGCATTTTTCCAACCCACCAAAACTCGGGCCTTTTTGGCCTGGCCCGCCCACGTGGCCCATGAACTTTTTTTAATAAAAAATAAAATGTTACTACTTGTAGGTTATGAGGCTTGAAAACAAGACTTGTAAGTAAATAAATAAGAGTTCAAACCAACTGAGCTATAACAACTATTTATTTTTAATGCAATCTTCAATATATTTTAACTATAATTAAAAACTATAATTAAGATATGTAGTTAATGTAGGTAATTAATTAATAATACTAATTTATAATACTATTAAAATTTTAATTGATTGAGATATGTAGTTAATGTAGGTAATTAATTAATCGTGTTTGTTTGTATTATTGTTTATTATTAATTATTTTATTATTTCTAATATTTATTATTATTACTATTTCTGGTCTAGCAAAGAGTTTGCAAAAAAAAAATAAAATTAAAGGGAGAAGCCCGCGGGCCGGGTCGGCCCACCACGGGCCTCATATTTCCAGCCCACCAAAATCCGGGCCTTTTTGGCCCGGCCCGCCGTTGGCCCGGCCCGCGCTCGGCCCGGCCCGGCCGTTTGCCAGGTCTACTCATAGTATATGACGTTTTAGAGTTGTATATAAGAATTAAGAAAATGATTGTATACCATTAAATATAGTATTAATTGTCTATAATAATCTCTATCATACTTATCGCATACTCTCCCTCTCTCTCATCTATAATATTTTTCCATGAAGGGTAATTTTAGAAAGATTGTGCTTAATTCTCTTAAATTATATAAGACATCAAATAATTTGGAAAAAATAAAATCATCTAAACCGTCATATATTATGGGACAGGGGGAGTAATATATATTGTATCGAAAACAGAAGTACAATGATTTGCAAGTGCGGATCGATCCAGCCTCGCAGAGTCGCAGTCCAGTGGGGGCAAATTCGAAAAAATAATTCTTTAAGAATAAAAATTTAATAAAATAATTAAAAAACTAAATAATTCTCAAATTTTGTTTACAATAACATTATCTCTTTGTGAGGTATTGGTTAAGTAGGGCTCCTGAGTAAATAACTTCTTCTAAAATTCTCTTTTTCACTAGCGGGATAAGAACTTATTGGTGGTCTTTTACCGAGATCCCACTCAATATTAAGGGAAAGAGATACCGGCGTATGGGTATGGGTATGGGTATGGGTTTGGGTTTGGGTTTGGGGTTAACCGTTAACATTTTACTGGTCAGTTTCAAGAATAAATTCAAAATTTGTACGTTTAGTTGTTGTAACCCAATTATGTATGTCCATGTCTAACAATCAATAAATATTTAAAAACTAATTCAACTTCAAAACAAACCAATATACAATATGAATAGTCAAGTGTAAATAGCAACAACAATAAACAATATCAATTAAACCACTAACAAGTAACATTACAAAATAAATTACAAAATTTAAAGAAAGTAAAAATAGAACAGAAAACATACCTGAAAAACTTTTATTTGATGGAGTTCTTTTCATTATTGTTGTAGTATTGTTTTAAGAAATAAAAAACCCTAATTTTATAAAAGTACAAAAAAGAAAAATTCATAAATAATTATAAAAATTTCTAAGGCAATTGTTAAATTTGTGAAATTAAAAAACTAAAATTAAAATATACTTGTATTAGTTGCAGATCTGGGAATTGAGAAATTTAAAGAGATCAAACTAAATTAAGAATATTGAACCTGTGTTTTTGTTGCCCAAGTTTTTGAAATCTCCTTCTTTTATGCCCGACTACTTCAAAACACACACAAAATGTTGAACCTTTTAGCATGCAATCCGCAGTTTCTATTTTATAAAACTCTGTAGTTTTTGAAATTGGGATATTACATAATCCGCAGTTTTTGAATGGAAAAGAAAAGACTGCATCAATTTTTACTTCATTGAATTTAGACAATATTAAATACTCAATCAGTTTCTTAATATAAGTCGTTTTAGAGTTGTCCACAAGTATTAAAGAAATGATTATATAACATTAAATATAATATCAATTGTCTACAATGTCCTTGTATCGAAAAAAGAAAATATTATTTATTGGACAAAAAATAGTGAGAAAACTAAAATTATACTCCCTCCGTCCCAAATTAATTGCTTAATTTTGACTTTTTAAAGTCAAATTGACCATTTTTAAACCTAATCTTTTTACTACTTTTGCTAAAATATAGGTGAAGAGATTATAACCAAAAGAAAGTATATACAATTTATTACTAATCCCAATTTTTATAATTTTAGAAATATATTTATATATGCTTAATTATTAATTCTAAAAATAGTCAATTTGACTTAAAAAAAGTCAAAACTGAGCAATTAATTTGGGACGGAGGGAGTATTTAATACTTGGGGACAAAAACACTTTTAGAAAACGATTTATATTAAGAAACGGAAGAAGTAAATTTTAAAACCAAGGACCAAGGTGGTAGTGGGAATGTGAGACTTTTTAGACTATATTAAATAATAAATACTAGTGGCGGGAATGTGGGATTAATATAATTAATTTTTTAAGCTCCTCAAATAAATTTTTTCTAGCTTCGGTACTCGACTCCTTAACCTTTACTAGCTTGAGTGTTTGACCTTTGCCCCTGAAAATCTAGTGGGGGCAGGTCACAGGTGTCCCACTGCCCCATGCATGCATCTGTCTATGATGATTTGTCAATTTTCAAACTTAAATAATCGTAAAAAATTTAGTTTTAAAAAAGATTGTAACTATCTATAGTAAAATTTAATATTACGAATTGAAAGATGAAACAAAAATATGAGTAAACATAAATTTTTATTTAATTTGAGATTGTTAAAAAAAATTTGTTAGAAAAATAAAAATAAAAATAAAAATTTTATTACAGGAATAGGTTGCCTCACATCCAGACAAACAGGTCACCACCCAAAACCCACATAAGAGGAGAGTAGTACGCCCAATGCCACCCAAGAGCCACAAAAGAAGTTTGAACCCACGACCTAGACATGGAGACTGGTTTATTGTAATTTTTTTTCTTCAGAAAAATAGTTATGGTAAAATTTAAAAAACATTGATTTGTGGTGGAAGGGTACGTCGTACTTACGTGGCAGCATGGATAATTAAATCATCAAGTCTATTATCACATAAAAATTATTCACATACTGTTCATATATACTCACATGCATATGATATATGTAATAAATATAATCTAAAATATATAAATAAATGGAGGGTAGAGATTAGACTAAGATGGATGGTTATGATTATTATTCAATGAAGTCTATATAATGTTAGCTATGTACTGAAAATGAGGTATCAATGAAAATGAATCACCAACTTCATGGACAATTGGATTTCCCTCTTCATCATCAGTTAGTTCACCATCTCGGGTACATAGGGTCAGCTCTTCTTGTTCAAAATCCATAACCACATCAGCTTGATCATCATTTTCAGCATAATATATTAACCTGGACGAATTTACCGCCACATATAAACAATCATCTACTTGGGTAGCACCACAAATTAGCACTCTACGATGAGGATCTGAATCTAATTTTGGATGAGCTAACTTCTTAAATTCAAACTGTTGATCGATCCAATTGGTCATTGAAGCTGAAAATTTCTCCGCAACTTTTTCCCAAAAAGCTATGATTGGATCATATTTCATGGATATACTGTAAGACCCCAACTTTTTATAAATAAAAGATTTAATTTCTCTATTTATTATTTTGAAATAGTAAGGGATTGATTCGATTAATGTGGTTAGTTATGGGTAAAATGCGCAAATATTTTAAATAAACATGTGGTTATAAAATATTTATTGTTGTCAAAAAATATTCGTTTGGTCGTGGAATATTATTGTTGTAGGGGAATATTCGTACGATGACTCAACCTTTTGTGGGCCCCATAACGAAAAACTGTCGGATGAAGAAAACGACAAGTATCAGTTTTTTATAAATAACGGCGGATCAAGAAAACGACAAGTATGAGTTTTTATAAATAACGACGTAGTTGTTACCGTTAACACTGTTGAAATACCCCGGTGGTTAAAGTAAAGTAATACACGTTGTTGCACAGTAGCAAAAAGTATTGCATAAATTATTGATTCTTACGTAAGAAGTCACTACTCAATAATTGTTACAGTAATTACTGTTCAATATTTTATTTTATTGATTCAATAATTGCTACGTTGATATTTTATATTATTGTTATTTTAATAATTGTCACTGCACAGTATTTCAAATTATAAGATCAATAATTTATATTATTTGAATAATATTATTAGATAGCATTATTGGCAATGTCTAAGGAAGTTCTATCTAGGAGAGGTTATTTAATTACGCGCCAGTAAGGAGAAATCTTTACCGGAAGGCCCCCTCTTTCCTGGGAACGACCTGGTTGTCATTATTGTGATTCTGTAATATTATTTGTGAATAATTAATTATTGATTTATATGAAAAGAAAAATATTTATTTATGTGGATATAAATGGAGGAATTTTTAGAAAAGTGACAATTGTTGAAAATTGATATTTTATCTTTTCTGATAAAATAATTCATTTAAATATATTATTATATTACAATAATATAATAATAGAGATATTTTTACAATGAATGTGTGATATAAGAATAAATGAGGAGAAAGAGTATTTTTGTTACAATAAATGTTAAAAACATGTTAAACATGTTGTGGGCCCCATTTTTGACTGAAATTTGATTATAGCATGTAAAATCGTCCGTATGTGGATTTCGGTCAATTTTTGTTTGGAATTTAGAAAAACTTAAAGCTACAAAGTTGTAGAGAATTGAATTTCTTATGGAATGGACATAAGATTCGAATTTTTCTTATTAAGGGCTATTTATTATGAATTATTGAAGTTCCAAAATAATTGATTTTTGAAGTTTTAAATATTTTTTTAAAGAAAAACATTTTTTTCTTTTTGGTGGGCCCCACATATGTCGTAAATGTGCTGAATTCAGATTTCAAGAGGTAGGCGTGACAAAATTTAATAAATATTATTATTTTATTAAATTTTCTGCTTTGATGTTCTAAGCATTTTCTTATAAATAGGATGCTTAGGTTAGAATTGAAAATCACACCAAAAACTGAAGTTTTCTCTCTCTATATTATCAAGCGTATTTTTGTGAGTATTTCAATACTTTGAGTGTTGCTATACGATGCAAGTTTCCTTCAGCATTATATTCGATATTTCAGTCAGAAGTACTGTTCTTTTGAGGTAAGAGATTGTAAGGGATAGTAAGGGATGGTAAGGGATGTTATTTTTTTTCGTAAATGATGTTATTTCTTTTAATATCATTATACCAAAATATTGATATGAATTTCATTGTGAAATTTTTACCTTTTCGTGTCGGGGTTACTATTCACATATACGGCACTATTCATGTATACGACACTATTTACGTATACATCATTATTTACGTGTACGGTACTATGTACGAATACGGGTTACTATTCACGATAAAATTGATTTCTTTTTCTGACCAAATTATTGTTGATTTATGAATCTTACTCTTAAGATTAAATCTATGTGTTGATTATATTGTTTTTATTATCATATATAACATTTTTATAACCCTAATGATGATATTCCTCTTTCACTTGAGTGTAAAGATGGGTAGATTATTGGTATGATCGTGACTATTAGTTCTCTTTGGCCAGCAGTGCAAAGATGAATTGTTGACTGATATGACCATGACTACTGAATTTACAATTGAATATCTTTAGCTTAAGTGCAAAGGTGAATTGATCAACATGGTTATAATTATTGTTTATATAAATTCTGAAATGATTATATATTTCTTTGGGATATTAATATCTTTGGCCCATAGTGCAAAGATGACCTGTTATTGAATATCTATGGCCTGTAGTGCAAAAATGAACTGTTGATGAATATCTTTAACCCGCAGTGAAAAGATGAATTTATTAGTATGATTATGAACAGGAACTGTGATTTGGTATAACCATGATCTTTGATGTTTCAGGTAAAGACAGGTGATGAAAATTATCTTCGTCCTGGGTACGAAGAGAAATTTAGAACCACAATTATGATTATGAGTTATTCACATGATTGTAGACAAGAACTGTTGATTGATGTTACAGGTATAAAATATTATTGATGGACTTTTAACATGGAGAAGATAATAGACTTTATGGTCCATTTGACTCTTCTAATAGATTGATCATTCCGCTGCAACTATGGTTGAAAAGTTTATTCATCTACCATATGTTCTAAATCTCTGATTCATTATGATGAAGGCTATTGATAATTCAATTATCTTTAGTCATGATATTCTTTACTAGGTTAGTTGTGCTCACCCTTTTATTTTACAATTCCTTTCAGGTGATGAGAGTATAGCTGGGTCGAGCGGGGATAATAGGGGAATAGAACGGTGGTCTATAGCTGTTGAGGTTCTCCCTAAACAGTATGGAAATAATTTTGTTGAGAACTTTAGATAAGTGCGTTGTATTTTATACGTCATTTAATAGTTATATTTAGTGAATCAAATAGGTGAGTCGAACCCAACTTTAGAAGGGTGTTTTGTCACTATCATACAAGATGTCTAATGACATACAATTTCGTGTTATCAAAAGACAAGGTTGTGCACATTCACTTGCTGAGTATATCTACGAGCACTACCTATATAATCTTGGAGTTTGGTTGAAATATAATTTTCAATTTGAGACAATGGAGATAATTATATGTCAAGAGAAGACTCATTTTTTTTGGGGGTCTATTGGGTCAACCAAGGATAATTCTCAACTCATATGATATCTATTACAACTTATATGCATGGCCTCCCATGTACGAAGGTTTTCTTGAGCATTTTTCAAATATTTTAATTTCTAAAACAGTTATTGACTGTACCTTTATGTAAGATGTCATTGTGACGTGCTATCCAAGATTGGGATGAGAGTCACAGTTGGCATATATTTGTATCAAAACTCACAGTATATGTGTTGTTGTATTTTGCATGACAATTGTAATAATGAAGTTGTAGTTATTTTTTGTACCATGTATTTGGTGACCCAAAATGGGTTGGGTGGAATGAACCTATTTTGGGGGCGTCACATATACGACTCATGTGCACAACAAGTCATGTGTGTCATACAGAGCCGGTCCAGAGTTTTCTAAGGCCCAGGGTAAATTTTCTCAAATGTGCCCCTTTATACAAATTAAATAAAAAAATAAATAAGTTATCAACTAATTATTTTTATTAAAATTATAAGAATTTACATAAGATAAGGAAGAACACTTTAAAATGTCATCGAAGCAAAGAATCATCACATGTACCTACAAAATAAAAATATCAATGAAATCGGTAAAACTAATGAAATACCCATTGTAGTTGACAAGTTTTACTGATTACATAATTTAACTTTTAATTTTTTAAATTATCCCACTAAATTAATTATTATTTTAAAATTGGGTTATTCCGTTAAAAAAAATAAACGGATGTTAATTTTTTATCTATAAAAATAATGAATTACTCACTGTAATTGACACGTTTTACTGATTACACCATTGAACTTTTAATTTTTCAGATTACCCATTAAACTAATTAAAAAATGATTATTTTAAATATTTTTAAAAATAATTATTATTTTCAATAAAAAATATTAAAAACTTTATTTTTTTTCCCATAAAATGAGTAAAGTTTCATAAAATATAGATTTAAAAAAATTAAAGTTTAATGAAACCTTACTGCATTTAAAAAAAAATCTTTTTTTCCTTTTCAAAATAAAGTTTATTTTTTTGAATCTGTATTTTATAAAATTTTACTCATTTATTTAAAATATGAAGAATTTTTCAATTTTTTTTTGAAAATAATATTTATTTATAAAAATTATTAATTTCTTTTTTGAAAAAATTGAATCAATTTTTTATTTATCTTTTGCTATTTTTTTATTTTAATTTCTATTTTTAGTTTTTTTTAAAAAAAAATTATAATATTAAGAATGAGTCATTATGTTAAAAAATTAAGTAGACATTAATTTAATTAAAAATCATTTTAATTTTTTTGAATCTATATTTTATGAAACTCTACTCATTTTATGAAAAAAAAAGTTTCTAATATTTTTAACTTAAAATAATAATTATTTTTAAAAATATTTAAAATAATTATTTTTAATTAGTTTGATGGGATAATTTAAAAAATTAAAAGTTCAATGGTGTAATAAGTAAAATGTGCCAACTACAGTGGCTAATTCATTAGTTTTGTAGATAAAAAATTAAAGTCCGTTTTTTTTAACGGAATGACCCAATTTCAAAATAATAATTAGTTTAGTGGTGTAATTTAAAAAATTAAAAGTTCAATGGTGTAATCAGTAAAACCTACCAACTACAGTAGATATTTCTTTAGTTTTGTCAAATGAAATCTAAACCACAAAATATCATTTAAAATGTCTTCTTGTTGCACTTTTAGATGCAAAATCATCAATTATATTATCATATTTAATGTTTTCTAACATATTATTTTTAATGCATAATATCGCTAATCTTTTTATTTTTTTATTTTTTTATACACATAAATACATAAGCTTATAAAAAAATTGGGCCCCCCCCTTAACTGTGGGCTCTGGGCGGTTGCTCTGCTGGCTCTTGCCCAGGGCCGGCTCTGATGTCATACTAATATGTATGTGAGTGTATGTAAACAATATTTGAGCGATTTTATATGATAATAATGTTAGGATGAATTACATATTCTATTACATTTTTAAAAATAGTTACAACAATAGTGTACTCATAAAATATTTACACAATTAATACAATTTCATATTTATTTACAATATTAGTGCAATTAGTATTCCTTAATTTAGGAAATTAGTATGCAATTATGATTCTTTAATTTAGGGATTAATTATTCCTATGGCTTCTTCTCTTTCTCCTCATCTAGAACAACTGTATTAGTTAGAGCTAATTGTGTAAGTATTCATTATATATACTCCCTCCGTCCCAAATTATCTGCTGTTTTAGCAAAAAAAATTTGTCCCACAATATCTGTTTTTTCAAGATTTCAATGCATTTTTCCCTTTGTTTTCCAAGTTTACTCCTTTACCCTAATTAATGATAGTCATTACTCTTATTAATGTCTCTCCTCTTTTTTAAGTATCTTTTCATATTCCCACCAATAAGGATTAATGCGCAGAAAATAAAAAAGTCAGCACAAAAGGGTATTTTAGTATTTTTATCACATATTAATATGTGTGTGAAATTCTAAAAAAATAGATAATTTGGGACGTAACGAATATTGTACATTAGCTAGCTGTTTATGACTCTTTACGATTCTGCTACAAAGGGAGATGTTCCGAGGGAGGTGGGCCGGGGTGTGGAGAGGGGACCGATCTTCAATGTCGGCCGATTAACTCCTTGTCAGGATGTATATTTTAATTATTATAATCTGTTGGACCAACCGAGTTCACTCAAACTTGTAATTATATGGAAAATGATTAAAATATAAACAAGCTAATAAAAAAAAGTGATTATTACTTTATTTATTTACGTTATTAACTGACGATCCCAGCTCTACCTGTGAGAGCAATGCTTCCAAATTGCAAAGAAATCATTTGCACACAATTTCAGCCATTAAAAGGTCGTGTACTTTTGTACATCTTTAATTGACTTTTTAATGTAATTAATTAATATTTTGTTTGATTAACTAAAGTAGTTATAAAATTTTAATATTACTCTTTTAAAACAAGTTAATATTTAATGTAGGTATAATAAAAGAAATTAAGTGGCTAATGTTTTTTTAAAAAAAATCTATAAATGGCAAATATAAAGGAGCGGGAGGAGTATTTTTTTTAAAACTGTAGAAAGTTGGTACTAAGTACCAACTCAGAATGATACATAAGCCGTACTTTAACTCCCATGCACCACATAATTAACAACTTGGTCCGTACGTACGTTTATTGTGAATTAATAATGCATTTCATATATATATATATATATATATATATATATATATATTTTCATCCATATGCAGTACTGTGAAACCTTTTAATGGTGCATGCATTGAGAATTCTGAGCAACACCAGGTTGGTAGTGCACCTTGGAGTCTTGAATTGGCTCAATGCTGCTCCATTGCCTATGAAATGCTCCAAAATCTTCTTAAAAGTACCCTTCTCCAATATGCAAAGCTGTAGAGGTCCAATTGAATTGGTTCTTCTGGACACAACGTATCCGTGATCTACGAACGCTGCATCCATTTCTCTGCAACACTCTCTGAGAACGCCATCCTCCACTTCTCCCTTAATCTCCCAGTAAATTATGTAATGCCCCGGTTGGTTTTCCACGTCAGCATGGCTAGTGAAATCAACTAGCTCTGCTCTTGCCTTGCTCATCAGTAATTGTGCACCCTTGTCCACCACTAGCTGGAGGTCTTTCTCGGTATTTTTGTCGATATTTACTGTCAAAATTAGCTTTCTCCTGCATATGAAATTCAATCTAGGAGTCCCTTTGAGAAAGCCACCTACTTCCACCACATCTCCTAACCTGTACCTATAAAGTCCTGAGATATATATATATATTGACTAGACAGTTAGTGTAACCAAGGAAGGAGAACAAAACATACAATCAAATATACAGTGACCCCATTAATGGACCACTTAATTGACTGCAACCTAAAAACGTACGTGCAGTTCTTAATTAAAAGCTTTCCTTTATTAATTAAAAAGGCAAATCGGCAATCATGAAAAAGTAGTAGATTTCTCCAAGATTCATTTGGCCCTTATCTTAGTAATTGTCATCGTCACCCCAGAGATTTTTTTTTTCGAGCTAAAATTAATTATTGCAGTGTTAGAAAAAAAAAGGAAGCGGGTAACTGAAATTACAGTTACTTGCCTGTAAAAGTAGTTACAACAATCTCATATTCTTGCCCAACCTTGACTTTGGAGAGAGGTACCGGTTCATCTTCAGTGTAGCCATGATCAGTAGCTGAACAGCGATAATCTTGTTTGCGTCTGTGGAGTGGTATGAATTCATAATAAGAAAAAGTAGGAATAACTGCAAAGGTAACATTCTCCGGTGGAGTAGAAGGGTCAACGTTAACTCCGATCCAACTCTCTGTAGATCCATAGTCCGCGCTCACCAAGGGCAAGTCCTTGGCATAATGCTGTAATTTCTTCAAGTATGGTTGCATTGAGCCGGTCATTATAGAGTAGACATACTTGGCATTTGGCCATAGCTTAGGAATTACGCCAAACCACTCCACTTGTTCTAGTTCTACACAAATAGCTTCGATTTGAGAAGCTAAAGATGGGTTAGGAGACAAGATTTCCAAGACAGATCGTCGGGTTTTTGGTGTGGTGATGATTGTTGAACTGAGAGTGCCGTGTCTAATGTCATCACATAGGTCTCTCCAATGCTCTTCGAATGATATAAAGGCTTGGACTATGCAATATGCAAAAGTTGAGGTTATGAATTCTACCTGATAAGAGAAAAAGAGGCCGAGAAGGAGGTGACAATACGTGGACTGTTTGTAGTCTCCACTTGAGATAACTGCTTCTGGGCTACAAGTGAAAGATTTAGTCATTTCCTGTTTTACTTTGAACTCTTTACTTGCGAAATAGTGGGTTGTGGCTGTCCCTACTGCTAAGCCGCCCTTTGTTTTTAACTGTTTGCTACTGTAAATGAACTCTAGGATTCTTCCACCTTCCTTTATTGGATAAACCCTTGCATCATTTGATCCCAATGAAGAAGAAGAAAAAACTAATTTAATTATAAGAAAGATTAGATGTAGAAAAGAATCAAGCACATAAATCGACTACGTACTTTTGAGTAGTTTCTTGAAAAGTACGTAGCATGACAAATTAAATTGATATACTTTCCAACAGTAGTTATGAAAATTGGAATTAAAATAAGGGAGAACTTTTTATTAGTTAATGATTGCACAGAGATCGAAAAACCTTGATCTATATGCTGCTGCCAACCTAAAAATCTGAAGAGTAGTCTTGGAGCTATGGCGAGTAAAGGGAACGTACTTTGGTCGTCCATCTGTTGTCCCGGAACTACAAATTAACGGTCACCATTAGAGAACTAGTACACGTAAATCAAATCACAAAAACAGATATAAAATCGGTAAAACCCATACTCGTTATGGGTTTAATAAAATATAAGAACTAAAGCATATATTCGATTAATTCATTTTAGATTGAATCTTGAACAAATAAATTAACAAACACAAATAGTTGCTACCTTAAGGAGAGAGTTGTAATGGGTTGTTGAGTGAGTAAGGGAGATGTGTCCCCATCAGCAATTCTCTGAATATAAGACTCCAAATCTGCATGGCTAGAAAGAGGCACCAATGAGGTGTACATTGTTTCCAAAGCACTGTCATCCATATCCTGTACATCCATATCTCCCAGCCATTTTTTCAAATAGTCGACGCCATAATTGAGTTTGAGAATGTTGCTAAGCGTCTGCGTCTGAACAAGCCCAGCGTTTTCAGCTACGCCTTCAAACCAACTGATAACATTTTCGTTGACACTGCTGCTACCATCTGCATTGCTGATATAATTGGTAACAGGTGGTTCCATTAGGCTAGGAATTTGCCTTGCCGCAGCATATATGAGAGGTGGGTCAATCAGTGTTGTTAGTGAAATAGTCTATATTTAAATTCACAAGAAGAGAAGCTTGCAAATTAAAGGAGGAGCCCCACATGATGGATGTGTAATTGTCCTGAGGCCGGCCAAGTTTGATTGTCATTTTAAAACCGAAGAAGCCTACTAAAATTTATTTCATTAATTGAAGCATTTGTGGTACGACACTTTATAGACCACAAAGACTTCTGCCATTATTAGTACGCGTGAGTTTGTGTCTGAGAGTGAAAAGAGAGAGATTATTTTGTAATGGATATATGGAGAAGAAGATAGACCGGAGAAGCGCAGGGGACCAAAATACCTCATGTGAAAACCAGATTTTTGGAAATTATTAAAATAAAAATTTAATAAATAAAATTCATATTAGATGATATGTTGTGTAATATAATATTTACATAAATGAGTAAAAACAATGCAATATATGGTGTTTATGCTTAATAAATATATTGGTATTATATATTTATTATATGTAAATAAATTGTAGGGACAAATTATTAAAGGAAATGAAATGGGTAGAATTAAAATAATTTATAATATTAAATTATTTTAATGTGGTGAATTGGTGACATTAAATATATACTTAATGTATAACCACATTTTATTGAAAAAATCATATATTACATTATGGAGTGTAATGTATGAAGATTTTTAATGTAGTGAATATATTATTATATTTATTACAGTTAAATTGTTGAAAACAATTTATATAAAGGAAAAGAAAATAATTAAGATCTACAAAATGTTTGTATTCGTAAAATGGAGTACTGTATCAACATAGTTTATGGAAATGAATTATTTTAAAATAATTATTTATTACATTAGATAAATTGTTTCTATTTAATGTATAGTTTATCTTATGGGAAATATTTTTGGTGTAATGCGTTATATTAGTGTGTATGATATTATGCCAAGAAGATATATTTGAAAGGCCAATATATAGTATATAAATATTGATGTTAAATTAGCAAATTAAGTTAATATTCAATTTGAAATAACATGTATAAGTTACATACATTGTGTTGAAACAATTTATGGAAGGAAGTGAGAAAAGCTATTTAAATAATTTATGGAATAATACTAATTATTTCTGTAATGGATTCTTTACGTTATAAGTGTATGTTGTTATGATGGATTTAACTTCATAATTAGTGAAATAATTCCATATATGTTGTAAATGTATAATTATCAATTTTGAATAATAATGAGATTACATGTTATTATAAAGTATAAGGTAAAATATTGTGAGGATAATATAATACATGTGATATTATATACATATGTATTATGTAATATATGTAAAACAAAGCAGTATATGTGTCATATGTGTGTGAGTGCTGAGACTTTAAAACAAGTGAACTTTGCTGGGAATGTTAAACTAAATGCATATGGCTGAGTCACTAATTATTAAGAAGGTGGTGTCAAACTCCTAGCTTAGCACTAGGACACTAAGCCAATTTGGTCTGATGAGTGTAAAGAGAAGTATAGGAAGCGTATTCATCAGTATCAAAATCTCTGTTCTCTCATCTCATCCGTTACACACTAATTTCCTTCTAATCTCTTCATTTGCAAGCTATTTACATTAAAGCACTCCTAAATTCTACTGAAAACTCTAAGATTGGACGCTATCCATTGAATCTGAAGGAAAAATAGAGCCAAGTACTGTCAATAGAAGAATGGAATTTTACTAATTACAAGTTCAAAACAAGATTTCAACCAAGAACAGATCAATTAAGCTTTGTTAAAAGGTAAACCATGCAATTCTTGCTAGTTCTATGAATTTTAAGTAAATAATGAATTGAATTGCTTTGTTGGTTGTGAAATTGGTTGGGTAATGCTATTATATGAGTTCTGAAGAGATAAGGGAGGATTTTCACGAAAAAATCCTCGGCTAGACTATGTCTGAAAGCTTGTGAATTTTGGGTTTTTAAACAATGCATTCATGGTGTTTGTTAAAATACCCAAATGGGATAAATATGTTAAAACATGAGAATTTGCTAGCACTACAAGCAAGATAGCATACATACATGAATTGGAAGACAACTTATGTTGGTAGATTATGTTAAAACAGATTCACAATGATTTTTTAAGATGTTATTACAAGTTGAGTTCTATGAAAATCTATGGAAAACAGTCACTTTTGAGCCTCTATTAGTATGCCTTAAAGAATCCTTTTTGGCTATATTGTAATTTCCTAAAATACTATGTAGTATAGGTTAGAACATATCAAAGTTTGGGAACAATCAGATAAAAGGATTGCAAGATACAAAATCGTGAAGTAGCTAAGAAATCATCGAAAGTGCTAGAAATTCGAGCAGTCCCCTTGCACGGATTTTCTGGAATTTTGTGTTAGGAATTTGAAAATGGTCAAAGAATAAAAGTTGTAGCCCCAGAAGTTAGTTTCACATGGGCTCAAGAATTGCTTAAAAATGTTTTGAAATGAATTAGTTATGACTGTTTTAGCGAGAGAGAGAGTAAAACTGGAAAAAAAAATTTGAAAACAGTTGCGACGGGCTACTTTTGGGACATGTTTCTGGCAGCTTAAAGAGTCCAAATTGGGGGGAGATAATATTTTTCTAACTAGCCTTGTGTAGTATCTACAACATGTTTAAAATTTAACATGATCGGAGTTGTAGGCTATAAGTTATAAAGGCGTAAAGTAGCAACAATGTGCGAAACGCTACTGCCCATGGCTGTAGGCAGCAGCATCACGCTGCAGGACAGCACACGGGGACCTCCCTTGCGCTCTTAAATTGTCGCATGTTAACTACCCAAAACGTTTGGCTATTATTTTTTTTTGAATGGGTGGGTACACCACCTATACAATGTGTAAACTTTTAATATAACCAAATCAAAATTGTGGAGAATAAAGATTGTCAAAATGTGGGTCATGACAAAGGAGGCTGCTCCCCAACGGCAGCAGCAGTCAGCTAGAATCAGCCGAGATGGTTGCTTGGGGGCAAGCTAGTTAGGCTTTGTAATTAAGTTGCTAATTTACCCATAAAAGGATACTTGTAATGTTCTTAATATGGACATGTATATGAGTTATGGAATATTTAAAGATCCATTATGTTTAAATTGATACTTTAGAAAGGTAAGAGATAACAAAGATGGCCATTCAAACTAATTAGAATTACTTGACTAAGCAAGGCATGACTGTCGGCGTTGATTGTCAAAGGGGTTGTTTTGACAGCGTATGATAACGCGATGGTATTTAACGCGTTAGATCGCGGAGAGGTGTCTATAAGTTATTATGGAACCATAATTTATCCATATAGATTCAAAGGTCATGACAAGAGATATTAAAGCGAAAAATGATTTTCGTTAGTAAAAGGATAAAAGAGTTGGAAAGGATATAAAGGTTTTTCTAAAACAACAAGGTAAGCTAGTGATGTGGTTAATATGGATATTTAATATATAATTGTACAAGTTATATGTTATGGATATGTGGTTAATACATTCATATATTGTGAATATGATTGTATAGGATCCGTGCAAGAAAGTTAAGCTGAACTTTGTTACAATAGTCGACAAACAAGGCAAAATTTTCAGTTCTATTATGTTTGTGGATTAAATGTGATTATGTGGTGAGTTATATATTATGCTTTATGAATTGTTAAATTCAAAATATGACTAAGTTAATTGGGTTATGGAACTCAATTTATATGTGATATGTGATAGCGCATGTTATATGATGTAACTCAATAAATTAAAAATGTATATTGCATGAATGTATGCTTTGTACGTAAGGAATTATTGATGCATGTAGGATATGCATAGTAAAAAATATATGTTGCATGCGGATATGCATAGTAAAGGAAATATAATGCATATGGAATCACTGGCGAAGCTATGCTTAATATGTGGGGTCAATTGACCCCACTCAATTTTTGAAATCACTTAAAAAAAAAATTTTACCCACTCAATTTTTTACTCTCACTCAATTTTTGACCCCACTCAATTTTTTTTTTAATTAAAGATAGCCCAACACCAAAATCCAAATAAGCAAAAAGGAGGCGGAGGAGGAATATTGGTGGTAAAACTGTAAAAGCAAAGGGAAAAAGAGGAGGTATGCAAGCTCGTCAATTCCAACGCCACCTCCTACTGACCTACTCCTATGTCCAAGATTGAAGATGATGGTAACCCTTGTTTTGTAATCTTCATTCGCATGGCCAATGTTCGTCCTCTTTCTCTCTCTTCATTCCTTTTATTATTGATTTCAATGTCAAAATTCGTTCATCTCTGTTGTTGACTACTTAACTACTTTCAATTTCTAGAAATTAGCTTGGTATTGGCATTGATGCACCCTCTTTTTATGCTTTTTGACTCCTACCCCTTTGGATTATTTTCTTAGTTTAGTTACAATTTAATACGGCTATTTGCCTATTTGGATTTTGAATTTTTAATGTTTCAATTGTTGACAGTGGTTACATTAGCCTCAGCCCTAAATCTCATACCGTGACTCTCTTGCAGCCTTGTGCCTTTGCAGGTAACAGAAATTACTCTCTCTGCAATTTCTCCAACCTCAGTTTTGTTTTCAAAAATCAATTGTAATTTTCCCTTTTTGTTAGTATTATTAAATTGGATATTTGGATGCATTTGTCCCTTTTTTAGCAAAAGTTGAGTTCATGAAATTGGCACAACTTTGTTTTTTGTTGTAATTAAGTTCATAATATCTTTAATTCTTTAAACAGACAATATGGACAAATTTGTATTCAAAAAAGCTTCTGCATTTGAAGAATCATGTTCTAATAAAAATCAGAAAAAGGACGATGAAAAAGTAGATTTGGAAAATCTTGAAGCAGACCCCGGGTTGCGAAAGAAAATATCAAAGTATCATCCAAATATTCAAGATGAAGTAAGATGAGCATTCATGCTAAAGGGTCCTTGTCAGCCCTCAAACATAACTTCCCACAAACTCGAATTGGGGGATTATTATGTAGATTTAATCCTTCTTGATTTAAAGAATATGGAAATTTGTTGGAGTATAGCATAGCAATTAATGCAGCATTTTGTTTATGTTGCTATCTATTTAGGTCGGACACTAAAAAACAAGCGGGCGGTGATTCTTTCAATACTAACGGCTTCACAACATGGAACAAGAAAGAGAGATTTGATATTCATGTTGGAGGGCCTAATAGTGCTCATAACCAAGCTTGGAGTAAATGTCAAGATTTAATGAAACCAAAGCAAAACATTCAGAATATTTTTGTTAAACAATCCGAACAAACGAGACTTGAATATCGAATTCGCTTAAATGCATCACTTGATTGCATAAGATTTTTTTTGCATTAAGGGTTATCCTTTCGTGGTCATGATGAAGATGAGGATTCAAGTAATAGAGGAAATTTCTTACATCTTCTACAATTTCTTGCTAATCACAATGAAAGTATCAACAATGTTGTGTTGCATAATGCTCCAAAAATTTTGAAATTGGTGTCGAGTGATATTCAGAAAGATATTATCAATTGTATTGCAGTAGAAACTACCATTGCTATCATTAGTGATATTGGAGATGATGTGTTTGCAATATTAGTTGACGAGTCTCGTGATATTAATTTCAATCAAAGAACAGATGGCCATAGCTTTACGCTATGTGGATAGAAAGGGATGTGTTGTTGAATGTTTTGTTGGTATAGTTCATGTTACTAGTACCACTGCTTCATTGCTTAAAGAAGCAATTGAGACCTTTTTCACAAGTCACGGACTATGTTTATCAAGAATACGTGGTCAAGGGTATGATGGAGCCAGTAACATGCGAGGTGAATTTAATGGTCTCAAAACCTTAATCATGAATGAGAATCCTTTTGCATTTTATGTCCATTGTTTTGCTCAACAACTTCAATTAACTGTTGTAGCTGTTGCTAGTAAGCATAAGCACATTGCTTGGTTTTTTAACAAGGTTTCTGAGTTGTTAAATGTGGTTGGAGCATCATGCAAGCGTCGAGATAGTCTTCAAGAGAAAGAAGCTGCTAGAGTCAGGAAATCATTGATGAATAATGAAATTCAAAGTGGGAAAGGCTTGCATCAAGAAACTAGTCTTAAACGGGCAGGCGACACACGTTGGGGATCACATTATGACACACTTTTGAACTTGATTCTTATGTTCTCCTTGGTGATTGATGTACTTGAGGAGGTTTCAAATGATGGTTTGGTATACCAACAAAAAGGTATTGCTTTTGGTTTATTAGAGTCATTGCAATCATTTGGTTTTGTATTTGATCTAATATTGATGAGAAAGATATTGGGAATTACAAATGAATTATCACAAGCATTGCAAAGAAAGGATCAAGACATTGTAAATGCTATGGAATTAGTTAAAGTGTCTAAGCAACTATTGAAGGTTATGAGAGATAAGGGATGGGAGAAACTACTTGATGAAGTTTGTTTATTTTGCAACAAACACAAAATTGACATTATAGATATGAATGCTTTATTCTATGGGAGATCAAGTCGAAAATCTCAAGGTATTACAAATTTTCACCATTATTATGTTGAGATATTTTTTACTGTTTTGGATTGGCAACTTCAAGAATTAAATGATCGTTTTACGGAAGCAAGTGCTGACTTGTTTTTATCAGTGTCATGCTTAAATCCTAGTGATTGTTTCGCTAGTTTTGATAAGGACAAATTAATTCATCTCGCTAGCATTTATTCAAATGACTTTTCTCCAATGGATCTTATGAAACTTGATAGTCAACTAGATAATTACATTTTTGATATGCGGACAAGTCAAGAGTTTTTGGAAATTCAAGGGATTAGCGGTCTTGCAAGAAAGCTCGTAGGTACGAAGAAACATATTGTATTTCCTTTGGTATATCGGCTTCTAAAGTTGGCATTAATTTTACCTGTTGCGACTGCTACTATTGAAAGAGCTTTTTCTGCGATGAAGATAATAAAGAGTAGGTTGCGCAATTCTATGGCAGATCAACTGATGAATGATTGCTTGATTACATACATCGAGAAGGATGTATTTAATTGCATTGACAATGACAATATTATGCAACGATTTCAACGAATGAAAACGCGCAGAGGACAATTGTAATTATTATATTCTACTAGTTATTTTTGTGGATAAGCTTTATGGCTACAACAATGACATATTATATTTTTTTGGTTATATATTTGAGTCGCTTTTTGCTACTATAATTATCAATTTTGATTTATTATTTGATACTCTAATTATTGACCCCACTGCGAACTAATCCTGGCTTCGCCACTGTATGGAATTGCGTGCTATGTGAAACATGATAGACTGTTAAATTTGCTGGGCCGTTGAGCTCAATCTTGCAAACACAAACTTTTTGCAGGTGATGTTGAGCAATATTACTTGCTATACGGATGATGAAGATTGAACAATGTGCAAAATAAATACATTTTCTTGAATTAAAAATGGTATAAATCTATGATTGATAGTTTTGTTAAATGTAATTGACAATTATGTATAGTTTAAAATGTTGAATGGATAAAGAATGTTTATTCTGAAATTAAATATGATTCTAAAATAAATAAATCATCGATAGAAAAGATATTAAGTATTAAGATTTAAGTTTTTAATATGTTTACTCATATTATACAAATCATATAATAAATATGATTTTTGTATAAAGAATAATCGTAAAGGTTACGAATCAGGGAACACAAGAAAATAAAGATATAAAAAAAAAAGTTTTAATTATTCGCATTTTCAATTATTATTTCATTAAATTATAATGTAAAGTTGAAACAAGATAGTATTTAACGCACAAGATCGGGAAGAAAAATAGTCCCGATTTTCGAGGCGTTACCCCTCACTTCCACAGTTTTTTTTTTAAAATTTGCATGCAAATATTTCAATTTTAACGCTCAATTATGCAGACAATCACTTTCTACAGAATTCAACTTTTGTTCATAGGGACGTTCTCCTCACATTTGAATATCTGGTTCTTTATATTATCCAGATTTCAAACTGCAATACTTCCTCCTCCGTTCCACAAAAATAATTTTATTTAATTTCTTTCGTAGTCAATTTGAAAAATATTAAAATTCAAAATTTGATAACAACATTATTTTATTTTAATTATTACAATAGTTAATATTACAAACTTGTTAAAAAGTATTACTAATTACAATACTGTTATTTAAAAATAATTAAAAACATCACATCCTAATTTTGAATTTCACAAATTAATTAATTAAAATTAAATCCAAATGAGAGTCTATATTTGTGGAAAAGAGTAACATTTATCAATATCTTTATCCAATCAAAAGAGTCCACGTAATAGTAAAAAATAGGGTTTTCCCCGGCCCACGAACAGAGTTATGTTTATTCCATCAAAAACAAAATGAAAAATGCTAGAGACACAAACTATTTTATAAATTACTGATATGACATACTCTACCTCAGCATATTGTGTGGGGCCGAAAACTATATTGAAATAATTTGTTGATCAATATGCTGAGGTGGAGTATACAACATCAGCAGTTTGTAAAATATTTATAAAATAGTTTGTGTCTGTAGCACTACTCAAACAAAATCTTCATAAAATTTATCATCATAATTTCATAATCATACTACACTATTAAACTAAAAATTATAGTAATATATTAAACAAAAATATATTCGTAAATCATACTCATTCTGTTGAATGGAGGGAGTAAAAAAAGAAAAATTCATATCTGTGGGGCCATGTGCAAAATTAGGGTTCACATGACCTAATTAAATGTGCAAGTTAGGGTTCGCATAACCTAATGGAATGAAGATGGAAAAGTCAGAAATAAATGTGCTAGATCGGGAGAAGCCTCCACGTGTCCCGAGGCGGAAGACTCGTGGAGGCGGCTCATTTTGGAAATTGAGTGAGGGATTGGATTGGTGGCTAGAAGGACAGGGCAATATGGGCATTACTCTAAGGACTAAAGGGTATTTCTGAAATTTTCCTGAAGGCATGTGCCTTGCACATGACTACTTTCCAGAATACCCTATAAATACCCCTTCCATTCCATTTGGAAAGGGACTTCTCTTCAGACTCAAGACTTGGACTCTTGGAAGATCAAAGGGACCCTTTTGGTGACTTAAAGGCTTGGAGATTCCACCTAAAAGCACTAAAGGGGTTTGGACACTCTCTCAACACTCAGGAAGACTCTTGGAATCCCAATAACCCTAATAAGGTTTCCGGATTCTAGGAGTGGAAGGACTCAAGAAGAAGGCTCTTGGAATCCCAATAACCCTAATAAGGTTTCCGGATTCTAGGGGTTCTGTCACGCGTCATTGGAGTAATCGCCCACCTGTCGTTCTCCCCTCTTCAATCAATCAATCAATTCCGTGCTCTTCGTGGATTTCTCTCCTCCTCAGCCAACACAAAACCCTAGACAAGCAAGACGCGATTTCCTTGCCCACATTCTTTTGGCGACTCTGCTGGGGAGGTGTAGAATTCGTGAAGGGTATGCCCACAACTCGAAGTGGGAGAACAACAGGAAGAGATTCACCAACAAACAGCATTGCCTCACCGGGTCCAGTTCCAAGGCAAGCAAGTCAAGCTTTCCAAGGCGTGAATCTAAATCTCAATCAACCCATCCTTGAAGACGCATCAGAAGGGAGTTCAACATCACCACACATGGCTAATCAACAACAAACCAACGCAGGAAGGCAAGGCGAGGATGCAGGTGGAGACCAAACGAATGTTGTGCAACTGGAGATGCTCAAGGCGTTGAAGGAAGCACGAGAAGAACAAGGGATGATGATGGCTATGATGCTGGAGATGCAGAGAAAGCAAGAGGAAATGGGAAATTTCCGCCAGCAGTTGATGCAGATTCCCGTTTTCAAGGCTATGTTCCCAGACAATTCACAAGGAGAACCGGCAGGAGTAGAGGACAACAACAACGATAGCAACAATAAGGAGAATCAGACAGCACCTCCATTGATGGAGAATCAGTCCGTCCCAATCATCCACTTGGAACCTCAAAACAGTGGTGACGCGCCATAACCCAGATTGGAAGTCAGCCAGCCTAAGACAAACATCATTCCAACTGTTATCCCCGTATTTTCACAAGTGCAGATGCCAACCATCCCAAATCTCGTTCAACGAACTGACCCACAAGCACAACCGATACAGAATTTACATGATGTTAGTGTACATCAGCCAATTTCTGTACCACAGAGAGTTCATGCCACGAGCCAGTACGTGACGAAGGATGATATGATCGATGTGATCAATCAACTTCGCAGGCAGACATCCCGACCCTCGGAGTTAGACTTTACTCCACCTTACCCGGCACACATTCGGAGGCAACCTTACCCGACAGGGTATATTGAGCATCCCCCACAATTTCTAAAATACAACGGAGAGAAAGGAAATGCTAGGGAACATATTGCCAGGTTTGTAGAGTCGATGTCTCCATGGCTAGGATATGATGAAGTGAACAACCACAACTTGTTGATGCGGGAATTCAACAAGACTTTAACGGATAGTGCCTTCAGTTGGCACTATAATTTGGAGAAGGGGTCAGTCCATGATTGGGATGACCTAAAATTACAATTTTTTAAGAAGTTTTTCTATGTGCAGAAACAGGTAACCATTGTAGATCTCATGCGGTTTAAGCAGAAGCCGAATGAGGAGCTGTCAGATTACGTTGACAGGTTCAGGGCCCAAGCACAGAAGTGTGTAGAACCAATTGAAGAAAAGAACTTGGTTAGCATATGCAACAATGGTGCTTTAGACGCCTTCAAGCCCCACCTCATTACCAAGGCGTGCGATTCATTTGCGACCCTCTCATCTTTTGCACAAGACTTGGGGGGAATTATGACATTTCTCACCAGCCATACGATGGATACATGGAAGAGCAAGAGGACAGCAACTGTGGCTCTGGTGGATTCTCAGTCAAAACCACAGGGGGCAAGAGGGAGAAGAATGAGAAATTTGAACGAAGCAGAGAAAAGCATGGGGACAAGTATACCACAATGCCAGTTCCGGAGGCTATCACATGCAGCGAGAAGGCGTTCAGGAGCCTGTACGAACAATGGGTCGAGCACGGAGTGGTGAAACCTCCAAGGCCTCGGTTGGTTGTAACCGAAGAAATGAAAAGAAGACTAGACTTCTGTGTATACCATCAATACGCAGGGCATTCCACTATGGATTGTTACAGTCTGCGGAGGATATACCATGAGAAAATGGCGGCCGGGGAGATTGAACTAGGAGAAACGTGTAACACTATCACCCATAGTGCAGTCCCGGAAGTCAAGAACTCAAATACTGGCTCTACGTAACATCAGAAAAAAAAACTCTGAACTACAGATGAGTTAAAAAAAAAATAAAAAAATCCACCCAAGGTGGTCCACCAAAAATGGTGGTTTAAGTCCTCAGGAGTATCCCTTGCCAAGTAATTGGATGACCAAGGGAGGAGGCACAAGAATTGACGAATAATAAAATATAAAAAAAAACACCCAAAGATGGTGGTCCACTCTAAAATGGTGGTCAAGTCCTCGTAGACTGCACTTGCCAAGAAATTGGACGATCCAAGTGACGAGGCACCCGATTTCAAGTCCTCGTAGACTGCACTTGCCAAGAAATTGGACGACCCAAGTGACGAGGCGCCCGATTTCAAAGTCCTCGTAGACTGCACTTGCCAAAATATTGGACGACCCAAGTGACGAGGCACCCATTTTCAAGTCCTCGTAGACTGCACTTGCCAAGAAATTGGACGACCCAAGTGACGAGGCACCCGAGTGTTACACTTTATCATCAAAAGTGAATGAGGCACCCTAGTATAAGCCCTCAACCTCGAAAATAGTTACACTTTATCTCTAAAAGTGTTTAACGTTATGCTCTCACCGACAAAAGCAAGATTTATTATATGAAACGTTATGCTTTTCGTTAAAAGCAATTTTATTATCAATAAATTGACAAACTTTCACTTATACTTGAACGGTTTTTTTTTTAAATTTCTTAAAAAAAAAAAGAAAAAAAAAAAGAAAAAAAATATAGATTCAAGTGTTAGTTTGTATGAAATAAATGTACATGATTTTCCACGAAAGTTCATGATCTAAAGGTCATGACCTTTCGAATTGAAGATAGAGGAATACATAAAGCTTGGTCTTCGAGACTATCAGCAAGTCTTCGAGGCCATCAGCAGGTCTTCGAGGCCCTCAGCAGGTCTTCGAGGCTATCAGTAGATCTTCAACGCTATTATCAGGTCTTCGATGCTATCAGGCCTTCGAAGCTATCAGCAGATCTTCAACACTATCAGCAGGACTTCGAGGCTATCAGGCCTTCGAAGCTATCATGCCTACAAGGCTTTCAGGACTTCACGAAATGTTGGGTTCTCAATGACTTCTTGATTCCAAAAGAAAGAGAAATTTCAAGAGATGGTAAGAAATATTAGATCGAAGATTTTCAAAATATCCCAGGAGAGCTCCTCTAAGGCTCGCCCTTCTAGGGTTTGCTCCCTAGAGGTTCCCTCTCCTAGGACTTTCGTTTTCGAGGATTACAAAATATCAAGCCCCGCGAAGTGTTCAGACACTGGAATCAAGACTTCAACACATACAATATTTTGCGCGATCATCTCACCAAAGGCGTGACTCACGCGCAGGGGGCAAATACTTATCGAAAGAGGGCATAAACATCCTCTAGAGTAAAGGTGCATTCACCCCAAGCAGTGTGAATATGTAGATAGAAGAACACTATGGTCCTATTGGATACGAATGTTCCTACATAGCTGGATGCAAAGCTATCCACATAATCAGCATTCCTAAGTAGCTAGTCGATCCAATGTTGCTATTCTTGAAGGTGGTTAGATGAATCAGACAAGAAGTCATCCCAACTTCCACAAGCCTATAGAAACAAGCCTTCCTTCTATGGTGGAGGAAAAGTTGTACGGGCATAAGTTTGGACTTGCTTCCAAAAGACGACGAAAAGACCAAAGGAGGGGAACCCTTTCCCAATCATTGAGAAACGGGGCCTCCTTGGTTGTTCTCAAGTCTGCATAATGTTCAACAGGGAGGGCCTGCGACATAAGTTTAGACTTGCTTCCAAAAGACGACAAAAAGACTAAAGGAGGGGAACCCTTTCCCAATCATTGAGAAACGGGGCCTCCTTGGTTATTCCCAAGTCTGCAGAATGTTCAACAGGGAGGGCCTGCAAGAAAGAAAAGAGAGTTCAGCATAAGGGATCTAAAGAAGCAAGGAAGGGACGTCAAATAAAGTGCTTGAGCTCGAAATGCTCACCATGTCAAGGAGGAATATCCGAGAGTAAAGTTTCAAAACACCTGAAAAGAAGATGAAACAATGTCAGAAAGAGTTAGGGTTCGCCCCCTAGGGTTCGGCTCCCTAGGGTTCGCCCCCTAGGGGCTTGGCCATCTGGAGTGGATTCGCCGCAAGCAAGCATATCAGTTTTCTTTCTCCTTTAGTGTTGGCGTCGAAAAAATGGCTAAGATTTGGCCCCTAGGATTCGGTGCCCTCCTAGGGTTCGGCCACCACCTAGGGGGCCTTCCCTTCAAAAAAAAAAACGGGGTCAATCATTGAGAAACGGGGCCTCCTTGGTTATTCCCAAGTCTGCAGAATGTTCAACAGGGAGGGCCTGCAAGAAAGAAAAGAGAGTTCAGCATAAGGGATCTAAAGAAGCAAGGAAGGGACGTCAAATAAAGTGCTTGAGCTCGAAATGCTCACCATGTCAAGGAGGAATATCCGAGAGTAAAGTTTCAAAACACCTGAAAAGAAGATGAAACAATGTCAGAAAGAGTTAGGGTTCGTCCCCTAGGGTTCGGCTCCCTAGGGTTCGCCCCCTAGAGGCTTGGCCATCTGGAGTGGATTCGCCGCAAGCAAGCATATCAGTTTTCTTTCTCCTTTAGTGTTGGCGTTGAAAAAATGGCTAAGATTTGGCCCCTAGGATTCGGTGCCCTCCTAGGGTTCGGGCACCACCTAGGGGGCCTTCCCTTCAAAAAAAAAAATAAAAAAAAAAATTAAGGTTCAGCCCTAGGGTTCGGCGCCCTATAGGGTTCGGCTCCTATAGGGTTCGGCCACCACCTAGGGGCTGCTCCTTCTTCAAAAAAAAAAAAAAAATCAGGTTCGGCCCTAGGATTCGGCGCCCTATAGGGTTTGGCTCCTATAGGGTTCGGTCACCACCTAGGGGTTGCTCCTTCTTCAAAAAAAAAAAAAAAATCAGGTTCGGCCCTAGGATTCGGCGCCCTATAAGGTTCGGCCACCACCTAGGGGCTACTCCTTCAACAAAAAAAAAATGAAAAAAAAAAAGGTTCGGCCCTAGGATTCGGCGCCCTATAGGGTTCCGCCACCACCTAGGGGCCGCTCCTTCAAAAAAAAAAAAAAAATTAAGGTTCGGCCCCCTAAGCCTCGGCGCCCTATAGGGTTCCGCCTCCACCTAGGGGGGCTGTCTCCTTCAAAAAAAAATGAAAAAAGAAGAACAGAGGCTAAGGTTTGACCCTATTGGGCTCGAACACATATGGATTATTCCCTCATACTTTTGAGATCCTGTTGCTCTATCGAATCAATTACTTGGGATGAATGATTGATCCTTCACTGTGAGAATTATAGCTTCGGAAGACAGAAGAGGCTACAATGACCTGGTGTTAGATACCGCAGAGATGTTCTTGATGGTGAGACGTGGCTCCAATTGTGATGAAAATACATATGCTCAATTCGTGGCTCCTAGCTAGTGATTATGAGACAATCTCAATTGAAGTTTAAAAATCTCAATTATTGGGAATATGCACGCAAGTAGCACCTACCTAATCAGAAGTAAGACATGCGGCGAGGGATTATGAATAGAGACTTCTTACTTCTCCAAAATAAAGATAAGTAAAAAGTTTATATTTTTCGAAAAGAATAAGATTAAAGCTTGATTTTACTCCCAAGAGAAAAATAAGATTAAAGCTTGATTTTATTCAAAAGAGAAGGGCTGATTTTCGAAAATGGCTCATATATATATATATATATATATATATATATATATATATATATATCAAATAAATAAAGATTTGGGTTTAAAATAAAGAAAGATTGGATTTTATTTCCAAAATCCAAAATATTTGATTTCATTTTCAAAATAAGGAAAGATTTGATTTTATTTCTAAAATCCAAAATATTTGATTTCATTTTCAAAATAAAGAAAGATTTGATTTCCAAAATAAAATCCAGTCTTTGATTTTATTTTTATTTCCAAAATAAAACTAAGATTTAATTTTATTTGGTTTGATAAAAAAGAAAGATTTTGTATACCCAAAATAATAAAAATTTCTTTTATTTATTGAATGCTATTTGATTATTTTTCTTGTTTTCAATTTCCAGGAAAAATAAATAAATAAACAAATCCAAGGGTTTGGCTCACGAGTAGTTTCCCTTTTACTAGGACAATGGTCTTCAAGACCCGTGAAGTGAAGTTACGCAGAATCGTCTAAAAGCTGAAAGTGTTCTTGCGCGATCGTCTATTTGGAAATGCGACTCTCGCGCAGGGGGCAAATGTGGGGCCATGTGCAAAATTAGGGTTCACATGACCTAATTAAATGTGCAAGTTAGGGTTCGCATAACCTAATGGAATGAAGATGGAAAAGTCAGAAATAAATGTGCTAGATCGGGAGAAGCCTCCACGTGTCCCGAGGCGGAAGACTCGTGGAGGCGGCTCATTTTGGGAATTGAGTGAGGGATTGGATTGGTGGCTAGAAGGACAGGGCAATATGGGCATTACTCTAAGGACTAAAGGGTATTTCTGAAATTTCCCTGAAGGCATGTGCCTTGCACATGACTACTTTCCAGAATACCCTATAAATACCCCTTCCATTCCATTTGGAAAGGGACTTCTCTTCAGACTCAAGACTTAGACTCTTGGAAGATCAAAGGGACCCTTTTGGTGACTTAAAGGCTTGGAGATTCCACCTAAAAGCACTAAAGGGGTTTGGACACTCTCTCAACACTCAGGAAGACTCTTGGAATCCCAATAACCCTAATAAGGTTTCCGGATTCTAAGAGTGGAAGGACTCAAGAAGAAGGCTCTTGGAATCCCAATAACCCTAATAAGGTTTCCGGATTCTAGGGGTTCTGCCACGCGTCATTGGAGTAATCGCCCACCTGTCGTTCTCCCCTCTTCAATCAATCAATCAATTTCGTGCTCTTCGTGGATTTCTCTCCTCCTCAGCCAACACAAAACCCTAGACAAGCAAGGCGCGATTTCCTTGCCCACAATATCAAAGTCTCCATTAAATATCAGCTACTGTAATCATTGATGCCAGATTCATTTTTTATTTCAGTATGTCCTTCTCATTTAGTAAATAGAAATGTTAAAGCTAATCACCAATTAACCTCAGACATATCTTATAGTTTGATGTTTTAAAATAGCAGCAAATTAAAGCAATGGTAACCAGAAAACAAACTTGATTTGATATTAAAGGAAGTATGCCATATATCATAATTCTATATATATATATATATATATATATCCACCTCAGTATTCTAGTTCTAGCCTAAATGAGTAAGATAGAAAAATCATACTCAATTCAGTAGTTCTAGGCGCCGTCCATGGATACTAGGGACTGTGCGAGAACCTGGCTTACCGCTGTGCTCCTAACTTTCTTTCTTTCTATCCGGTTAGAGTGTTAGACAGCGGGCGGGATGACTCTCCCATCCGGCCGTCTTTATTTATTTACTGCTTATGGATACAAGACAAGACAAGACTAACGAGTTAAGATAGACCTCAAATCAAATTATATATGTCAAGTGGATTTTCAAGAGAATGTACATAAAACTGAAATAGAAAGCATGCCAGTAGCTAAAAAAAGCATCTTCTTGATTCGTAAGGAAAGTCATGAATCGTATGAATTAAAGGTGAACAGGAATTTACAAGAAAATGTCATCATTCAGCTTTCAGCATGAACTAACTGACTTCCTCAGCTCCTCCTATTTGACTTGAGATTCCCGTGGCATATTCAACCTCATTTATCACTTGGATGTTTAATCCATCAAACCAATGCAACTAAGGTTGTAATGAGTCAGCTACTCAGATTTCCCAATATTAAATTTGTAAATAAATGAAATTAATTAATTAAACACAAAACAGCCGTTTAGTAGAGCATACCTAAATTTATATGAACTAGTAAACAAACTTTAAACTATTTGAGGTTTAACTACTCGAATCGATCTCTCTTTTCTTTAATTACCACATAGCAAAAAATGCTACCTCAGTTATGTCGTTTTCATACTCTAGTTAGAAGAAGTCAGGTTGGCCATAGCAGGCAGCAGCCAATGCTCATCCCTCAACTTCAAACAAAGTGTATAAAAAGGCATGGCTCTAAGTATTTAATAATAACACAGATGAAGCTACAAAACCTAGACTCAAATGGCAAGTCAAAAAAGAGGTTGAGCTACTGACTTACCAGGTGTAGAGTCTTAGACTCAAATGGGAAGTCGTATGAATGAGGTTAAACTATTGACATACTAGATAGATAGATCTTATGCTAAAAAGCATAGTTCCACTGCAATCAACTCACAATCAATAAACAAAGGCCTGCTTAAATGGGCTAATTAACCCCAAACAGCCAGCAGCTTTGAAAGGTGAAACTAGGACCAAGTCTTTTAACAATTAATCACCGAAAAAAGTCTTTGAAACGCAGAACCAAAACAAATCTCCAGACTTAGAAATATGATAACCTTTTGAAAGAGCCAATAATTATATGGATGCTCATATGTAGAGGAGGAATAACTTTCAATTTTTTTAATAAGGGTGACTCAAAATTCTTTTGGAAATAACAGTTCCAACACAATCAGCTCATAATCGATAACTCAAACTCAAACAGATAGCAGCTTTATCCAAGGATAACCGTTGGTAAGCAATATCTTCGGCACGGCTTGGATTTTCCCCAGACTAGGAGATACTATGCCAAGTAAGGAGGGCCACTTGGGTTGGTCCATTTTAACTATTCTATCCACCCATTTGGAAGTACATAGAGTAAGTCGACTAATTTCCAACAATCTGGTCATTGACCCTTAATTAGGCTCCTATGAGCCTATCTAGGTTCACAAGATTAAAGCAATTCCCCTCCCCCTTCTCCTAGCTAGGCCCAGATTATCACCTACCGAATCCAAGTTATTGAGGAAAGTCACAATCACTGCATCTTATAATTGGTTACTTAACAAATTAATTAATCTACAAATTACCTCAACTATATCGGAATTTTTCAAGGATCAAACATTATATTCAGATGAAAAGCCATGATAAACCCTTTCACCAACTATGTGCTCCATGCCAAGCATGCCAGTCTCAAAGCTTTATATGTTCAGTCTGCAAGGTATGAAAAGACTCAAATATCATGTTTTATTTTTATTTTATGATTTTGCAGCCTTTCAAGCTATTCTCAAAAAACTGATAGCACACTCTTGCCTTGAAACTCCATCTTGATTACTCTCCCAGACTCCCAGTGAGCCAACGAGCTAATTAAAAATTAGCATGATCAGCAAACTCACCATATTTAACCATGAGTTTGATCAATCAATACTGCAAATTTCCTTCCTTTTTGGGGTAGCGGAGAAATAACACGATAGCTTGATGTCATCAAATCAAGAACCACCTCCTAATCTTTATAAACTAAACAGAAGGAGGTGCTGCACGCAGCAACCTTGACAAACCAAGGTATTGGAGCATTAAAACCTGCTTTGCACAAAACATTGATCGTATCATCAACGATGTCTCTGGAATAATACCCATGGGTGCCAACTCATCTAAAATCTTACAAGCGCTGACTACCTTGTTTGGAAGACAAAGCCCAGTTGAAACAACTCTGAAAGAAGCAGTGGTGGGAGTTAACAACCCACTAATTAATATCGTTTATGTACAAACGGTTTGATTACAATCTTCGTCTTCCATTCTCTGAAACAGAACTAACCCGTCATCCATCTTCCCACTCTTAGCCAATGCATCAACAAGTGCATTGTAGCAACAAAAAAAAATAATTCCCAAGGATATCCCTCATCAACCACGTCTTCAAATTTTTTTTTTTTGAGTTCAGCTACTCTCCAAAGCCACTAATGAGACTTGAATAGAACATCACATTAACAACTACATTATTATACAGCAGCCAAAGTTCGCCATGCCATGGCATCTTCCAGCCTTTCCTTTTTACACAAATCACTAACAATAACCCCGTAACTGATCTCATCTTGGCCAAGTACCATTCCTGCTTAATCTACTAAAATGCCTTGTTGCCTCTTACATATTCCCACTTGTTGCATATGAATCAATCAACGCAGTTACCTTTGCAACGCTTTAGAATCATATTTTTAAAATTTCATAAACATCCCATCTTTACAAGGCCCTTTGATCACAAAACTAAAGCATGGATTCCATCTCCTTCATTTCAAGGTACAGTCCCAAACAAGAATCATAATCACCTTCGGAATAGCATGTCTGCATCAAAGTTAAAATAAGTAATCTTGCCAAATTCCACATTCCTCACCTTCATATCTCAAAAACGTCTCCATTGCTTTTTGGATCTTTCCAGGCTAACAATACCCTTTAATTATCGTATGATACGTAACAACATTCGACCCAATTTTCCCACCTTCCATAGCCTCAAAAAACCTGTCCCGCTGATTCAATAAACGTCAGTGAATTCACCAAACCATTCATCAGAAGAAAAAACTTAAGGATACAGACCTGGTTCAATATCACTGTCTTTCATTGACGCCAAACCCGTAAGTACTATTCCTCAACCATAATTCCTAAATCTCCTAATCAAAAGGATTCGCTTATGAAAATTCATTAAAAATCTCTACTACAAATCATTGAACAAATACCGAGTTCAACTCCAATCACCAGAAGAAGATAAAATATTAAGCAAAGAAACACAGCATTTAAGTTTGCAAGTAAATAACCTAAAGGAAATACTATCACATTGTGCCCTGAACCAATCGTCGGTCAGGTCATTAGACTAGTAACCGAGTTCAAATCTCGGTGGGACCTCTTCAATTTTGTTTTCTCAAGTCGTGGTGTGATCTTCAGTTTTGAAAATATAAATAATTTAAATTTAAATATACTCGTGTCTAATTTTTATGTTCCATAGAGTATTTGCATCGTTTTTGTTTTGTAGAGATTTTTACTTTTTGGAGGTATAATTTATTACTGGATGTTCCGCAGTGACTTAAAAGTTGGTCAAACTAATTTATAAGTCATTTGACATTGTTTGAGTGTTTGAGAGTTATTTATTTTTTGATTTATAAGTTGATTTTTTTAAAAAATAAGTAACTATTTGTGACTTATTTTAAAAGTCATTGTAAAATAAGTTAGTTTAATCAAATATAATGTCTATTTTGCACATCTTTTTATTAATGTCATTTTTAGTAGTCTTTATATTATTTTAACTTATAAGTCATTATGAGCCAAATACCTTCATAACTTATTTTAACTTAATTTTTGACTTATGAGTCAAATTATTGGGAATTGATATTTCAATAAATAAATTTGAATTTTTATAAATTTATTCTCATATGAGTGTGGGCTTTATTTATGTGAAAGAATTTATGAAATTATTATTTTTATTTATTAAAATATCAATTCTTTTTATTTTATTGATAAGAGTAGTTTTTTTTTTCATTGACAAGAAAAGTTATTTTTTTCAATTAATTTAAGTGAAAGGTCCATGGGTTTAATAGTTTTAACAAATAAAAATAAATCATATTTACTTTGAAAGTCAAACTCGGTTTTACATCACTTAGTTAAGGATGTTGATAATGTTAAAATAATAATTTAATTATGTTGTTAGAGTTTTTAGTGTTGTTAAAAATTTAGAATATCGTTGAAACATGTATGACACAGCGTAACAAAATCTTTCTAGTCTCTATGTGTTTCCTTCTCTTTCCGTTTCAATAATTTGAAAATTAAAAATGAATCTAAACTATGCTTGTGTTTTTCCGTTCAAATTAATTAGAATGAATATGAACTTTATTTATGTTTTTTAGCTCAAATTTAAATTGAGTTATATCTTATTATTAATAATTAATATATATAAAAATTGGTTTGACAATAACCATAATTTAATATAGAGCTCAATTACCACTTTTAAACATTTTAATGCATCTACTGATACTCCATTAAAGTTGGAGGCTTGGAGCTCTTAACACGGTTCGACCCTTGTACCAAATATTTCTCGGTGGAAACTATTGACCAGCTGTGGGTTGTTTTGCCAAAAATTTAAACACGTCTCATCCCATCCCATGTGAAATCAATCAAAATAATGAAATGAAAATCCCTGCACGGCTTGGCAGTTGGCAGCACAACCAATTAAGTTGCCTGTAAATCTCTCTCCCTCTTCTATCTCTCTCCATACCTTGTATTGGTGATTCTCTTTCTCTTTATCACCTGTGGTTGGTGAGTTTCTAAAACTTCAATCAATCACATCTATGGCTAATTTAAACGGTAGCGTCACAGCTCATAACCTTTCTCCACCACCCACCAACAAACCCATCACAGAACCCAAAATTCCCAGTTTATCTTCAATTAATTTCTCTCTCTATTCATTTCAATTCTTCACCCGGTCATACCCATCACTGAACTCAACCTTCTTAACGAATAGGAAACCATATTATTACCCACTTGTTAAGTCTTTGACAGAAGATCGAGACGTAATTACTTCACAGACCAGCAATTCGAGCTACAAAGAAGAAGAAGAAGCTCGAATTGGGGGAGATGTTGAGGGAGAGAATCCTGTACGGTTTGATGGGTCAGAGGATTCTGATAAGTTTGCGGGCAGAGCAATTAATGCTACTATTGTTCTAACTGTTGGCTCTCTTGCAATTACGAAGTTGCTTACTATTGATCATGAATATTGGCAAGTAAGTGACGCGTTTTTTCAATTAAAATTTTCCTTTGGCTTGTTCTATCTTGTAATTTCCATTGTTTATAAGGTTATAAATTGCAATGTTTTGTAAATCACTGATGGGTATATGTTAATACTGGAATATCTTATAAAAGTCTAGGCTATTAGATGAACCCAAGCTGAGTTTCTCAAATCTCTGTAAAGAACAGAATTGTAGCTATGGCTTTTACTTATTCATATGTAAGGCTTGATTTTGCTCCATTTTCATTATCCAGGGTTGGACCCTTTATGAGGTACTAAGGTATGCGCCTGAACACAATTGGGTTGCCTATGAAGAAGCTCTTAAAACACATCCTGTATTGGCTAAGATGGTGATAAGTGGGGTTGTTTACTCTGTAGGAGATTGGATTGCACAAGTAAGTTTGTTCTTCCATGTCAGTATGGTAGATTTTTTATTATGATCTTTACTTGTTATCGTCTTACTATTTAGGCGTGTAAAATTAATATTCAGTGTTATGAAGGCAAACCACTTTTTGAATTCGATAGAACTCGCTTGTTCAGATCAGGCCTTGTTGGGTTTTCTCTTCACGGATTCCTTTCGCATTATTATTATCAGTTTTGTGAGGTAATATTTCACATTTTGACAACTCCACTTTATATCCAGATCATCTTCTTTTTTGGATGGCTTAAATTGTTTGCTTTTATTATCAGGCTCTTTTTCCATCCAAGGAGTGGTGGGTGGTTCTTGCCAAAGTTGCTTTTGACCAAACTGTATGGGCGGCTGTGTGGAACAGCATCTACTATGTGGCTCTGGGATTTCTACGTTTGGAGTCACCAGGCGTTATTTTTAATGAGCTGAAGCTGTCTTTTTTGCCCTTGTTGACGGTAAGAATCTCCATTTATTTTAATCTAAGCAAGTTTTAAAGTTTCTGATCAGCCTTGATCAGTAGCATATTTACTAAGTAGTTATCTATCAATAAACTAAACAATTTCTTCCTATGCCTCCTAAATGGATAGAGGATGAGTTTCAAAACTTAAATTAATACCTCTAATTTGAAACCTTAAATTGTGAGCAAACTGCTACAATTATATATGTTAAACAGCTTACAGTTCCACTTATTCTGCATACGAGTACGTAAATTATACCAGTGATGGTCATCTATGAATTATGGACAGCTCTTTGAAGGAGTCATGCTCGTTGTGACACTATTTTCAATATGACACTCCACACCAAGGAAATAGGAACATGTTGATGTAGTCTAGATGTGCTTGATAATTTTCCTGGGAAATTAAGAAATTAAAGGAAATAAGGCGAAAAGGAAAAGAAGACTTGTGATATCAACTCAAAACAAGTCGTACTTGGAGTTCAACTTCAAACTGTGTAACGTAGTAGAAGAAAGTGGGTTAGATTATGAAATAGAGATATGATGGGGTACAATGTTGTTGAGATGCACTTAAATTCTGTGTATATGATAGTACTTGTAAGCTTCACTTTCCAGGTTGCACTATTGCTAATATAAACAGTATCAATTAAATATAAATAAATGCATTCCATGTACATACCAGCTTATTGTTGTACTCCTTCCGTTCCAAAATACAAGATCACTTGCCTTTGTAAAATACGAGGGCAAATCATCTTATATTTTGGAATGGAGGTAGTATTATATTGTAATGGCATCACTACAACCTTGTTGTTCTACTGTGTCCATCTAGTGTACTTGTGCGTTTGTCCATGCTAACATAGATGGTGGTACCCCATACCTAAGCTCAAAGAAATAATTAAAAAATAAGTGGAGTGATTAGCTGTGACCCGAATTGTTTAAACCCCCAGGCTTATGTTTGTTTGTTTATTACTATAAACACTTTTTTATCCTTCAAGTAGTCCTATGATGACAATCTCGAGGACTATTTTATATTTCTATTTTCTAAGTCATTTATGAGGGACTATATTATCCCAAGGGTGGGATTATATACCCCTTTTGAGGTATCTAATGGCCCATGGAATAAAAATATAGTCCATGGATTGTCATGGACTAATTAAATCAAGGATAAAAAAGTGCTTAATGATTTTAAACTTGTATGAATAAATATTAATAGTCCAACTCCAATCCCATGCATCATTATGCAAACAAACATAGCAGTAGATTTATTATGAGTCTATGTTTAAAAGAGCTTTGGCTAACTCTAATATGCTATAACAGGCAGGTTGGAAACTTTGGCCATTTGCACACCTAATCACCTATGGTGTGATCCCCGTAGAGCAAAGGCTTCTTTGGGTGGACTGTGTGGAGCTTATATGGGTTACCATACTCTCAACGTAAGTATCTTATCAATTCTATATGCTGGTAACTTAACAATGCATCAATACTGTATATACTGAACCTCTGTATAGTCTTCATGTGGTTTGAAAGATAATTCAAAAGTCGGAAACATTTACATCAATGATGGTCCTTCTCTTTTTGTTCCCATTCATCTATTACCCTACTAAAACACCAGAATAACGAGTTATAAAGATGGATTATCCACAATTTATGGTTGTTTAATAAACTAAGCTTCCATCATGTATCAGTTTTCACTTTCCAGTGCTTTGCTGGTAAGTTTACTGTAGTTTATGAAGATACTAAACATACCGGATCAGGTTTCAACTTCCTGTTGTAAGATCCGAATTGGCTGGTTGATTTTGGCTTTTATCCTTTTGGGGAGTAAACTTCATGTCCAGTTTATTTCTTCTACCAGTTTTAAAAGTTTTGTTTTTAATTTTCATGTGCTTTTGAGGACCCTTTGATAGCTCAACTTCAATTCTGTGATAGGCAGCTTGTCTTTTAAAACTAATCCTATTCTGTTCGTTCAAATTCTTGGAGAATCTCAGTAGAGTTATCATTTCTCTAATACTTTCCTTTGCAGTTACTCAAATGAGAAATCAGAATCAAGAATTTCTGAGGCGTCATTAGAAGAAATGTCAAGTTCTTCATCAAATAATGCTCCAGAGGTATGTTACAGACCTGTTGACCCTGAGCACCGAGAACCCTAGCCATGCAGCATCATATTTGAGTGATCTAGTAGTGTATAATTTAATATATCAAGTCCAACATCACTTAACACCAACATTCTTCTACTCTTTTGGTCCTATGCAGGAATAATTGGTGTAAATGACTTGAGAAATCTGTTACCGGAGAACTTACTCCGTCCAACGATTGAATAACAGTCGAGTCGCATACCAAATTATTTGTCTGTTGCTCGATGAAAAATATTCAGAGGTGAAGAGAATGTGGTTACAAATGGTTCTTTGTTTTCACATGTCTTGCATATAGATTTTACCTAATAAAAGATCTTATCCTAGTTAGCAAACCATTTGTTTTCACAGGTCTTGCGTATAGATTTTACCTAATAAAAGATCTTAACCTAGTTAGCAAGCAAATATTTTGTCTGATTATTTTACTGGGAGTGAATATGTTGCAAGTTGTAAAATATTTATGTTTTCTATTTTATATTCATATTCCAAAGTTGCTTTTCATATTCAGTCTCTGAAGTTGCCATTTTATTGAGATTCCTGAAGCCCGGTGCAAATTTTATTCAGATTCTGAAGTTGCTATTTATATCGAGTTGTGGCACGATTTGGGAGGGCATTTTGAATAAGGGTGTAAAAGAGTCCGAGTTGCTTATATTCTACTTGAAAAGTTGAATTTCGAATTACATTTAAAAAACTCTATTCGGATTTGACTCTGTTCAAATATTCGTTACTCGAATTTGATTCGGATCTAATTATATTCAAATTACTCGTGAGTTTCGAATTCAAGCACGAGTTTTTTAGTTTTATAACAGATATAATTATAAATTGAATTTATTATTTTACACTTTATAAATATACAATCATAATTAAAAATAAAATAAAATAATAATTATTAATTATTTTGATTTTATTTAACTTTG
Organism: Panax notoginseng; assembly: GCA_016801055.1. Classification (NCBI taxonomy): domain Eukaryota; kingdom Viridiplantae; phylum Streptophyta; class Magnoliopsida; order Apiales; family Araliaceae; genus Panax; species Panax notoginseng. Next base: position 143,068,128 of record CM029021.1, read on the forward strand.
TATATATTATAAAAGAATGTATCGAGTATCTACTCAAATATGTATCAATCGAGTAAATAGATTGAGAGTAATTTGAATATTAAACGAATAGACTCAAATTCTAATCATATTTTTATTCAAAATTAAATCACGAATCCGAATTTCACCCATGGGAATTTTGTTCGAACCTATTCGATTTACAACCTTACTTCCGAACCCATTTGAGAGTTTAATGGATGGTCGCTGTATGTCTTTCAAAACCATTCCATTTAAATGATATCTTCTATTAATAAAGTGAGAGGAAAAAATAACAGTTTCTTTAGTGTTACCAATTTTTAACCCTTTTTTTTATTCTTATTAATTCTCTCAAATAGACAAATTTTTACTTGTGCTTCTCTCCCTCTCTCTCATCAGGGTCTAAGGAAAAAAGTAACCGTTATAATTTTGTGATTTTTTTTTCAAATTTTCCCTTTAAATAATTGGAGAAACTATTTTTAAAACTCAAAAACTTCTCTTTTCACTTTTTCTTGCCTCCTTTATCGATCTATATTTTCTCACTCATCTCAAAAGTTAATTAAACTAGTAATCTGATTTACATGTGTAATTTACATTAATTTATTAATTTTGAAAAGTTAATATTTTGAGAATCAAACAATAAGATACTTTAATTTAGAAATTAAATAAGAAGATAAGTAAAATTAAAATTATATGGATAAAAATAGAAATTACAATAAAAGTTTAAGGGTATTTTAAGGAGCCAAAAGGGCTTTAAAATATTCTTTAATTATACGCACTTAATGTGTATCAGAATACTAAAAATAATAAAATTTCTTTTTTGCTTTAGTATTTAATTATTACGAAGTTAATTCCTCAAAAACTTATTACGGACCAGTCCAGAGAAAACCAAAGGTTATTTACATTTTCACCCATCTACATTCTGTTCTGCTGCACATAGTCACATGTGGTGCACGTGGAAGAGACAAAGCGCGGCATTTTCCTTTTCCTTTTGCGGCCACGACCACGACCACGACCACCATTTTAGCACAGGGAGAGATCTGTGATTTGGAATTGGATTCAATAATGGCGAAAATAGAAGCATATGAGGAAGAACCAGCGAAGCAGGCGACGACGAAGAAGAATAATACAAAGAGAAATTACGGTTCTACCAAGTTCTTCGTATTTGTGGATTACCTTTTCCTCCTCATTTTCTTCGGTTTCCTCTGCTTCATTCTTTTCAAGTTTTTTACCGGTTGATTCAATAAGGTAATGATTTGTTCTATTTAATTACCCTTTAAGTTAATCTTCATGTTTCTGCATAACCCATGTCCGTTATGTGTGCTTTCAAATTAATTTATACGAATAGTCCTACAGATGTATTGGGAATTGACTGGGTAGGAGATGATTGAGTCTAGCCCAATTTAAAATTTGGGCAAAGCTTTCATTTTTCACTTAACATTTTTGAGATGTTGTTTCTGGTACAACTATTTTTTACCAGGGACTCAAAATTTAAACGATTAACTTTTTAATTTTTATTTATATATGTAATGCAAGTTGGATTTTGTTATATTGGTAGTCACACATTGCTGGGGAGGAACTGAGTGGGAAGGGGACTTGGGGGAGAATTAAACCTACCCATTTGAAAATGTGGAGAAAGCTTTCAAATTTTGGTATGCATAGTCAATTCAATAATTGCACACAATTTCGCAATGACCTCAAACTTTAAATAGTTAACTTTTTTATAAGTAATGCAAATTGAATTGTTGTATATGTAGTGTTATGTATAGAGTTCTAGTTGCACTTACCTAATAATGTATGAGGGTGTTGACAGTGGCGAAGCCAAAAACTTTCGTCAGTGGGGTCGAAATTACTACTCAGTTACAAATAAGTTAGCGGGGGTTCGGGTGCCCTCAAGCCAATTTTTTTAATACTTTATACTTTTGAGTATATATATATATATATATATATATATATATATATATATATTACAATGAAAATATAATGAGTAATAATATATGGTATATATACACTATATTGACTCATAATAGACTTTTTTAATCACAACTGTTCATAAGTAAGTAATTCATTATTTATTTTTAAAAATAATATAAATTAGATTATTATTTAGTTTAAAATATTATAGAGAGATACATATATTGAGAGGATATGAGTCATATGTGGTTAAAATTTGATTGACAAAATTATAAATATTCAATTTGACCCCGTATAATAGAAAATGTATAAAATTTTAGTGGGGTCAATTTATATATAATACTTAAAATTTTTAAAATTTACCTTACATTATAAAATATTTTTTTTTCAGTGGGGTCGATTGACCCCACAAAGTCCTATGTGGCTTCGCCACTGGGTGTTGAGTTGGTTACAAATCTTACTTGCACCAAATAAGAAATCACATGGAGATGAACATATATTATTGAGGTAATCATTGATCCTAAATCAATGCTTTCGAGATTTATATTTCACAATGCAAGTGCCAGATGATATATAGAGTATACTGTAGTTGCTGAACATGCTCGGAAGTATTCATGGATCTTTCGAATTTGCAAAGGTAATCAAAAAGCACATGTGTGGGGACTACAATTTTGATCAAAAGATGTATTGGATATGTTTGAGGTCGAACTGTACTTCCGAACTATGCAACCATCCAGTTTATGTCTTCTGGTGACATAGTAATTGCATCATCCTACAAAATTGAAACGATATGGAAACTCTCCTGGCTACGGTTAAGCACAATTTGAAACCCTCGCATGTTGCCAAGGCATTATGGTGAAGGTGCTTCCCGAAGTAATAACGGTGAATTCAGGTTAGCAATAATACTGAACTCAGGTTACAGGTTACTGGATATAATGAAAGGAAAGTTGTGTATCCTTTCCATTGACACTTAGACTATGTATAGGAGTGCTATGAAGCCATTTCTTATTTTTTGACTGCTATTTTTCCAGTAGTTCTTCCCAAATATTATTCTTACTAGCTAAGCTGGGTGGTTGTCCTTCTTTATGTGAGTTGTTTTTTTTACGGGCGTTAGATTCAAGGAACTTCTTCATGTTAGTCGAAGTTTTCTTATTTGACTCAAAAGTGGTTAGGGAAGACTGTCTATAGAGATACTTAAATGGCAATAATTTAGTTTGTTCGTTGAAGGGGCAATCAAACAGGCATGGTAAAAGGATCAACTATGCCCCTTTTTATAAGAGATCCAGAAGCTTTACGTGGTAATATGACATAGATTTCCCATAGGAATGTGAATAAACATCTCCTTTGAATTTAGTAAGGTCAATTTGGAATTATTCAAGTATTTGTCACTCCACCAAGCACTTGGATTATGTCTCTTTCTTTCTCTCTTTTTTTTAACAAGTACCCGTTTGTGCTCTGTGTTGACTTTGATTTTTTTATTTTTGTTGTTGAAAGAAATGTGGATTTTTATTTTTTCCTTTTTTTTTGGAGGTTTGGATGATCTTAAAAGGATTAGGTATTTATCACAAAAAAAAGAAGAAGAAAAGAAACTAATTTAGAAGGCTTAGTTAACATTGTTTCAGGCTTTCAGCTGAGAAGACGTTCTTTTAACGAAGATAAGAGCAAAGATTCTCCTAATATTTATGTGTTGTAGAACTTCAAAAAAAAAAAACCTTAATTTTTTTAGCTGTCCCAGTAGCCAGTAGATTTTAAATTAAAAATAAAGAATAGAGGTGCAATAATTCTCCATACAGAACATCTTATTTTTTCCTTCCCTTTTTTGAGGTTTGGATGATCTTAAAAGGCTTGGGTATTTATCAAAAAAAGAAAAAACATGGAAACTAATTAGAAGGCTTAGTTAACATTCTTTCAGGCTTTCAGCTGAGAAGACGTTCTTTTAGCAATGACGAGGGCAAAGATTCTCCTAATATTTATGTGGTGTAGAATTGGCATACCTCATGGAGTGTTTTAGTTAAGTTTTGGAATCACTATCGACGTTTTTTTGTGCAAGGCAAGGTCCTTGTTCATTTTAGATCAAGAGCTATATGATAATATTGTATCTGTTATTTATCTTTTTTCTCTCAATTTGAGGTGTTTTGAGTGATCTGTTTTGTAGTTGTTATTTGTGTTGTACCTGCCTCAACTGAACGTACCTGTGATGTCCAAGGAGGTAGGAAGGAGGGATTAAGGGAATAACTTATCAGGAAAAAGGAAGGGTGGGGCAGGGGTGTATAATGGGTCTAAAACAGCCAGTAGGCAATCTCAAATACATTCTGCAAAAGTTTCATGCACTTAACTTGCAGGAAAAGCTTTAATTTTATCTATGATAGGTAACTATACTTATGCTACTTTTAACGTACTTTTAAATTTGATTAATCAATTAAATTGTGGTGTCATATAGCTCCATAGTCATTTAGTAAAATAAGAGCTTGGAAACAAAATCAGAAGGATTATCCAATCAGGATGTAACTAATTTCTATGAATATACGTTTCATGATAAAATCATAGAATAAGGCACATGTAACTGCAAACATGGAGGCTGACATTGCCAAGCCTCACAAAAGCTCATATATTATACAACTGTGACCATAAGAGCCTCAGGAACTTCAAAGTTTATGAGTGAATATGATGCACAGATGCTTCATTAACATTCCATGGGTTCAAAAAAATTCATTTGTTTTCACTGTGACATACTGACGTGCATGTGAGAGATTGGTAACTTGAAATACTTCTTACTGCTTGTTTTGGTAATGTTATATAAATGTCAAATTAAAGTTTCATTGTAAAAATAACTGAAATGAGGAACGAATTGTTCCATTTGAAAAATTAAAGACAAAACAAGCGGAGACCGATTTCCTCTTCATTTCTTCTGAGAATGATCACCCGGGCTATCTATCTCTTGATTCTCATTGGATCTCTTTCCAATGCCCTTTTCTGCATGGGGATTTAGATATACTATACATGTGATCTTTAGGTAAAGGTTCCAGTATAGAGGAATATAGTTTTGGAGTAAATCTTTGATTACCAAGAAGGGTTTCACTATCAACATTTTGTTATTATTGGTTAATTGTAGAGAAAAATTCTAGTTAGTAATGGTGATTTACTTGTAATGATGGCGATGGAACTCACATTTAAGATACAGTTGACAACTGTGACTCAGGGGGTAGCTTAAGTAATAAAAAGTGATGGAGTAGGATGAAGACTTCAGGTCCATCTGTGCTATGGTTAGTTTTAGAAAGTTTCTTATTATGACAACAATGAACTTGTGTTTGAATTATGTATTTGATCATCTAGATTTCTAGATGTTGATTGCACCAGAAAATGACTTTTAACAAACTAAAGAATCTTATAGTTAAGATTATTGTTTGTCAATGAGTGAACCGTGCAATTGTGGACCTAAGACCTCATATATTAATGTGACTTCTCATCATTGTTCACTAAAGTGGATTTTGTATGAGCAAATACCTATGTTTTGTTTAGCTACATCGGTGGTCTTTAAATGTGAAAGCCTTCAGTTTGGTGGTATATTTACTAGGTTCATTCATTTTACACCTAACCACCCATCAATCTGATTATAATAATTCCACTAGCTTGGGGACTTATCAATCCTGTTACATCTTTTCTACCATGGTGTTAAACAAGCTAAAGTTAGTTCAGCTGATTTCTTGCTTGAGAACTACATTAAAACTGATATACTGTTCCCAAAGGTTCTGGAAGTGAAATTGAATTCCTTGGGTTTATAGGATGTGCATCCTCTTTTAAGACAAAGTTAGACCTGTTAACTCACAATATATGTTTTTTGTTTTGCCCTCTTCCCTTTGTTTTCTTAAGAAGATGACTTTCTCACATTGACTATCTATAAATTTTCACTTGAGACCTAAAAGCTATTATTCTCAGTTTGTACTAAGCTAATGCTTTACCGACAGAGAACTAGGGAGATTAATGCCTTTCTACTGGAGTCTGGAGTCTGCCCTACTTTATCTTTCTAAAAAGGTAGTTTTATTGATAAGGAATGGACTACATATCTTCCCCATTTCTCTCCCTCACACAAGCACATCACAACTCCAATTTCTATAAACACACTTTCACAAATGGCAGCTTAACTAGTAAGAAAGCATAAAGTTACATTTCTATTTTAGGACTATAAAGTTACATGATATTCCTAATTTGCCATTACATTTTTACTAGCATATCTAGCATCACACCACCACTCTAAACTCTTACCTAATATTAGGGGTATTTTTGGAACATAAGGTTATCCTTAAGTTCATCGTTTTAGAAATGTATCTATAATTTTGGAATGAAGAGACTATTTGTTAACTAGGGGCTTTTCCTATGAAATGAGGCTGAGTGATTACATAAAGAATTTCATTTTTGGAAAATTATCACTATCTTGCGGTATTTGAAAATGCCAACTTAATCAAGAACATATGGTCCATATGGACACTCATTGAGGCTTAAGTTATTAAATTTGAAGCATGTTAGTGAGGCTCGTATTTGAGTAGCTATCTAACAACAACTATTTATATGCAGTTCCTCTTAAATTCATGGAAATGTTCCCTATACCTCACCTTTTTATTACTTGTATGCAGTTTACTGCAAGTTACGTTGAGAATAGTTATTTATTCATTTGTAGGTTGAACATAATTCTTCTCCTCCAAACTTGAAGTAAATTTTACTTTTTCTTTCCTGCAGGTGCAGTGTTAGTATTTGGCTTCAGTTGGTTTCAAGATTTAGTTGAGAATGGATTTAGAGGCTTTTCCAGATTTAAATTTTTATATCGAGATCATGTTTACACTGGCTGAAAAAAATAAATCTTTGTCGTATTGACATGAAAAGGTCATTATAATGTGACACTGTACCTGGTTAACTTACCTTATTTATGGGTACTTAACTTATTCTAGTATGTAATTTGTGCAAAAAATATATGGTCCTCTGTTGTAATTTGTGCCTACCTTGTTTTACATTGTAAGCAAGTGTACATATGAGATCTTCAGATTTAATTATAACCCTTGAGAGTTGAGACATTAGAACTTGTACTTGTTATGAATTTGAAGCATAATAATGTCTATAAATTTACAGGACTAATATCTCGAGAGAATTTTGAGAGGTCAGAAATTTTAGTCTCCATGGATAATTATATAGTTTTGTGGTTGGCTACATATGTTAATGAAACAAGGGAGGAACATATCTAGAAGTTGATTGTGATTCACAGATAGCTAGCTACTTCAGAGTTATGATGGAAATTTAGATTGATGAAGAAAGCAAACATCTTCCTATTTGAAGACATGCCTTGTTTGTAAACTGTTTTTTAGTATGATGTTATGGAGAAAATGACTTTTAGGGAGTTTATGTGCGCATTTAATTTTTATTTGGAGTTTGGCCGGGTAGAGCAGACAAAGTAACAAAATGGTTAGGTGGTGTGTTATGTTTTCAGTCTGATTTGCTTGGATCTTATTGCTTATAGTAATTGATTATAACACATGCATTTAAGTCTCATTTAATCATGGAAATTGGATTCTTGATGGTATTGTTACATACATGTATACTTGAACAGCTGGTTTTGTTGATTGAACATCTTTGCATGGTAGGGTAGAGATATAAATACATAGCAGGAGGCCTAATTATTATGAAAGCTCTGTGGTTGTTGATGGGCTCATTAACCCTGTGTGCTGTCTTCATGACGTGGAAGAAATGGATCCGGAAGAAACTACTTTTATTCAGATTTCCATGGAAATTGGATTAGTCCATAATCTTTTTCTGCATGAAGTAATGAGTTTATTTTTTGACTGTTGTGTTAATGGCCTTTCTATGTTTGTATTATTTTGGTGAATATTGTGATATATGGCATGCATTACTTCATATGAGAGTACTAATTTTAATTTGTAAGTATAGTGTCTAGTGTTTTGTTTTTAAATGGTAGTCAGGCTATTTCTGAACTCTGAATACGTCAGTGTACGGTGTACTTGATTTCTATCAGTTAATATTTTGGAATTGGATCTCTGATCTTACATTTTATGGTCCATGTCTGAACCTACTGAACATTGAATGAAGGAATGATATACTGATCACTATTTGTATGTACTTGCCACTCGGTATTCTTTTTTTTGGTTGAATGGTAAAGATATTTTCGGTTCAATTTACGCGTCAATCGAGACTAAATTCTTCTTGAGAGAGAGGTCTTAAGAGTACACTCTCCGCATCGGTTTGGTGCATTCAAGAGATTTTTTGTTCAGTCCTAAGTGCTGGTCTCAAATTGGTTAAAATAGTTCTATAGCTGGAGCTTACTATAGTTCACTCCATATTTTTAGCCCGTGATCAGATCATGTAGCCGTTCATGCAAGTTGTAGAATGTATAGTTACTGAAAAGAGTATCGAACATTTGCTAGACTTTGTACCTGATGCTCTTAATTTTTTTATTTTATTTTTAAAAATCTACGTGAAAAGTTAGTTGTATAGCTAGTGAGGACTAGTTCACTCCCCTGTATATATTTGTATATGTTTTTGTAAGCATGAGCCTACGTGCGTATATCATGTCAAATCCACGTTGAAACTAAATGAATTTTATTCATAGCAGCAATCATCTTACAACACTGAAATGCAGTACGTGAACACCAAATAACAGAAACTAAAGAACGGTAGAGTCCACTACAACAAATAGTAAACTAGCAAAGACGCCTTCAATGACGAGCAGGTGGTGATGGAAGAGCTCCGGTTGGGACCTCAAAGCCAGGGTTAGGGAAACCAGTATCATCACCACCGGGAATGTAGCTTGGAGTCCCAATGCCACCAGTAGGGGTAGGGACAGTGGGTCCATTTTTGCCGGTGATAGGATTGTAGGTGAAGGGATTAAACCCTAGTTTATGATGGTGGTCCTTCTTTGGAACCAGGAAGCGCCCAATCCCAGGGACAAGCACGCTGCCATCGTGGTCGATAAATAAGTAATTTGGCTGCAATTTGTCGGAGCTTTTCTCTGGGATGTCGCGTCCTGCAAATGCATTCCCTAGGACATTGAGAATGACAAGAAAAGTAAAGACGGTTTTGTAAGCCATTGTTTGCTAAATGAGAGAAAATATATATGGAGTTTGGAGGGTGGTGGTTTAGTGATGGAGAAAGTAGGAACAGAAGAAGTCTTCTTATAGTTCCAAGTTTTTGAGTGGGTGAAATTTTGGCGGTGAATTAAGAGATGAATTTTTTTAAAGGCTAAAAATATATGCTATAGATATTACGAATTCGTATACATAAATTTGGTGCTGTAGATTGTTGATAATGCAAGTTTCAATAATAATAATAAAAAAATCATTTTGTTTTCCTTTTGCTCCAGTTTACCTACACCAGCGGCCAATTAAATGTACTTGTGCTGTCCCATTATTCCCTGACCATGTTGTATCTTTAAATCTCCTCCCACCACATAATAAATACTCCCCATGTCAGAAAAAAAAAATTAAAAAAATTCTTAAATAAAACTATAAAGAAAACTAGGGGTATATTTGAAAAAATAAAAAAATTCTTAGAAACATATTTGTAATTATATCTTCTTGTTAAAACTTAAATCATTCAAGAATTTATTTATCAGTATAAATCGTGAATGAGATTTCAAGAGTAGGAATGTTAATAATCAATATAATTTGAGACCTGACATTAATCCCAACTTAATGTTGAATATGCCTTGACAGAATTCTAAGTACAACTTTCTTGCTGCTCTGCACATACTCTTGTAGCCCCCACCGCAGTGATCTTCAAGCTTGGCATTTCTTGCATCTTGGGGTTTTAATAATTTCTACCAAACCAAACCCTTGACGGTTGCATTTACATTTTGCCCTACCTCAACCATTCACCAAACAATTGCACTCTAGGTTTTATAATATGATTAAAAATTGTGCTACACCAAGCAAAATAAATAAAAGATTTATGAAAGAAGATAAAAATAAAAATAAAAAAATCAACAAATAAATGCTCCCAAAGAAATGAAAATAAGTGGTAGAGTTGAAGTTGTTATGTTAGATAACTAATGAAATGCAGCTGCAGGAAAATGTTTCAAAATACAGGAAAGATATTCAACTCCTTGAATTTGTACACGATGTTACAAGAAAGCTAAATTGTATAACAAAGTTAAGGTGTTGGCCTTTCTTCAGAAAATCTGGGAAGTTGTACGAGCGAGTTGACTCGTGTGACACCTTCCAAGCCTGACCAGTTCTGATCTTCGGATACAACTGTTTCCCCGTTTCCTTCTACCTCGACCGCTACTGTTTTGTATGGATCGTTCTCTTCAGAGGATCTGACGGTATAATTTCTACGAAGTGAAGGCTCGGAATTCTGTCCATCATCCGATTCCCCTGCTGCATTACCAGAATGATTGCTCTGAAGGGTAGCTGAAGAGAAGCCTTGTTCATCATTATCTGATTCGGAATCCATTTTTCCATCCAAAAACAAGCAAACGACTGCACAGTCATCCATCTTGGATGTTGGATACTTGGATTTCCATTCACATGCAGCAGAGTCGACCAGGATCCTTGCAGCTGACGACCGAGTTGGAGCTGATGACACTATCTCCACAACTTCTTCATTGCTTAGCACATCCCAAATCTGAAACAGTTAATTACATGAAATCTTTTAAGAAATTAAAAAGTAAAAACTGGAGATTATCTTTGGGAACTAAACATGAGACGGGATTAAAAACTAATTATTACATTTATTCCAAACAATGATGCAGTCATCACTGTATTCCCCGCTGTTCAAAGCAACGAGTTATTTCAATTCATACAAATCTCACAATCTTTGATATGGAGGTAAGCAGAATTTGAAATGTAACAATAAAGTAAAAAACTTGACTGTTCATAGTTTCTTATGTAAGTCCAAACGTCAAGAACCCATGGGGTTGGCTCAGTGGTTGGGCACTCAGTCCCAAAGTGGCTGTCTCGAGTAGAGGGGAAACATCCTGAGTTTGAGCCCCAACACTTTGGAAAAAACTCCTGGGCTAGCAATTTACCTTTGCCCACCCGTTGCGACAGCGACTAGTCCCTTGGTTGACAGCTTTGGGGATACACTGGGCTTAGACCCAAAAAAAAAGGTCCAAAAGTCGAGAAGAACAGCATAAACCCTCCCTATGTCTTCTATATTCACCTTAATTTGGACAAAAATCAGTCGTATATCCTGTGTTTATGTACTGATTCAATTCTCAACTCTATTCCAATTCCAATGTTCTAAAACCTAAAAAGCACTAGGCAGACGGCGGAGGGAGGACCTAGCGCACAGATCATCAACACAGGACTAGACGGTGTAATTTTATTATCAACTTTCATATTTATAATAAAACTAAGGCTAGCTATCTGAACTTCTGAATGTGGAATTTGTTTGTAGATATACTTCATTCGGAAAATTATTTAGTTTACTATATAGTTAATTAGTTCCTTTACCTGATTACTTTAAACAGAAGAGGGTTCAAAATTATTATTTTTTTTTGGGGGGGGGGGGTAGACTAATTATAGGGAAATTTTTTGCCAAAGCAGTTGTGGCTTCTGCCAAGGGATTAAATGATGTAAGCAGTTGACAAGTTGCCGTAATTTTTGCTCAACATCTTTCTGCTTTGTCAATAGTGCTTCCACCATAATATTCCAATTTCACACCATACTTACTTTGACAAAAACTGGACGTAGCACAGTGCTTGTCCATATATCCTAAAAATGAGTTAAACTTCTTTTCGCTACCTTTTTTGTTTTAAAAAATATTAAGGTTTGCATAGGACACACTTGTATATAACTTTTCAATGATCTTTTTTCAATATTGAATTTAAAGGCTAAATTCATTACTAGAAGAAGATATTGAGAAAAACTATGCAAAAGTGTGTCATACTCGAACCTTAATATTCAGAGGGGAAAAGTCTAAAGAAAATATAGGACACTTTTTTAGAGCGCGTGGAGTATATCAGAATTTCTTATCAATTAAATGGCACAAGAGATCATGTCTTACCAGAAGAAACTGAAAGTATATTAGAAAAGTAGGGATGTCAATAACATTTGCCAGTACAAGGCATATGTATGTGTATGACATGTACTATAGAACCAATAATTTGTTCAGTCTGAATTTCAGCAATGTTTGAAGTGTGAAATCCAGAGGCGTAAAACTTACCCCATCCGAAGCAAGAACAATGACCTTGTCTCTCTCAGTAAGAAGCCGGTGAGTGAATTCAGGAATAGAGATCACTCCATAATCCTTCAAACAAAAATCCCCAAATGCTCGAGCCATTGCTAATCCAGGGGCATCATCAAACGGCAGCCAGACTCTTTGCACTTCAGGCTCATCTTGCAATGCAAATACCCGACCTTTACATTGTTTAATTCTTTCGGCTTCCCCTATTAATAGAAGGGCAAAGGGAAATAAAACATATTAGTACCATCACATTAGCATAGAAAGAAAACACCATAAATTCCTATTTAAGAATACGACATACGTGGCAGATCTGGCTTCAGATCAACGGTCAACTGAATTGCAACCAGTGAATCATTGCTGTCCTTGGATGATAATATTGCTCGAGAATCCCCAATATACGCCATGAAAAGGTCTGACCCCTATAATTAGAAAACATAAGGAAGATTTATTCGCAAAGCAAAATAAAATCAAAACAATACAGATGACTGACTCAGTGCTACCTGTCATATGTTTCATACCTGTTTTACAACAGTGATAGCAGTGCTACCACTGCAAAAGCAATCCAAATTGGGGTGGGATCTCAGCTCTTTGTCCATGGCCTTATATGATTTGAAAAATACTTCACTCCACAACAAATCCATTTTATCCTTTGTAGAGCCATCCTTCTCAGAATCTCCTCCATCTGATTTACGATTACCTTTGCAACAAGTAGTACTATGCCCATTTTTAGATTCATAAGAATCTAAGAAAGACAACAGCTTCAGTGGCAACGTATCCCTTATTTTGTGAGCAACAAGATGGCCATGTGGACCATGGCCATCAAAGATGCCACAAAAAGTAACATCTTCAGCAATAAAATCCTACAGATATTCAAAGCATAAAAAGATAAACCTCCAAGGAAAATCAATTATCACTTTGCATAGAAGGAACAGAAACTTACTTCCCACACAATCATGGCATCCTGGTTTATACCCTTGCGACCCTGTTGAGTGAATATACAAGAAGTCTGGCTCTTTCCATTTGTGAAAATCCGATTAGGAATAGAGTATAAATGCTGCAACATATTGCCGTGATCAGAAAATGTTCCAGTTCTTCTCTGCCCACACATTGAGATCCCCAAACAAGATTTAGTAACTGTCTCTCCATTGCTCCAGGTACTACAACTACTTTGTCTACTCGTTGAGACACAACACCCCATTTTCTCAGATCAGAAACAAACCATTTCTATAAATTCAGATAGAAGGTTCCTCCTCTTGCTACACAGATCTTACAATAATTTCCAGATAAGGTTGTCTAGTCAACCAAGCAAATGATTGTTGAAACCCCAAAGGTTCCTATGCAGCAAACCAGGTTCTATGCCAAGCGGGACAGGAAATTGTCTGTTTATAGAGTCAAATGTCATTGCCACTAAAGACGACGTGAATCATATCCAACCCGGCTGAAGTAAAAGATAAAATTGTAATCAGTTCTATAGTTTATTGTTTAATCCATTAAAAAAGCTCAAATTGCCGCAAGATGGAAACACAGCAGATCACTCAAAACGTAGTCAAAGAGATGTTGCATGTGACCAAGGAATATGAAAATACACAACATTGTCTTAATCACTTGTCCTTCAGGGGAATCTCATTTGTATATAAATTAACAGGGAAATTTTATGCCTATATATTCACAAACTACTAGTATCAAATTGTAGCTAAGTGCTAACTAACACATAAGACTACGGAACCTGGGAATCACAATCCAGGAACACACCAGAAAACAATACACAAAACGAGATATTCCTTTAGTTATGAAAACATATTAGATTACCAAAGTAACCCAATACACTTTCCATTCAAAAAATATATATCTTTTACAATTGACTATCCACCAAATAGCTAACTCTATTTTTCCATAAACACCACAGCCAAAGTTTAATTTTTTCTCTCTCTCTAACTCTTCACAAAGATAGATGGCCATATAACTAAAATATTCACAGGACAGAGATTGAACATACCTACAAAAATATTGTCACAGGAATCCCAAAAGAATCAACATCTAGTCACCTACTCCGAGTTTTTCAAAGAGAAACAATTTCTTAAATAAAGGTAAGAACAGTGAAACCAGATAGTAGCAAGCACTAAGCATCCTATGCTTGGTTGCTGAGGAAATGAAACAAGAATTTTTTATAAAATTAAAGGTAATAGGGAATCCAAGAAAGCAGAATGCTACAATGAAGTGAGAGCAACACATTTCCACATTAATTAAATTTTATCAACAAACAAACAGGGAGCTAAGCTGATCTTGGCATTAACGAAAAACAAAAAAAAAACAAAAGAATCAAACAAAAATGTTGTGACAAATACAAGTAAATCCTTGGTTTTTGCAACAACCCCATTGAGAAAGTTGGAGTCTTGGATTTCAAAATTCAAAATTATGAATGGGTTTTGAGGAAATCAATAGATCCAATAAACATGAAAAAAGTAGAGAAGAAAGAGGTGGTGTTGCATGATTACCTTTCGATTTCTTTTGGCAAAATTCTAACTTTTCGAGTTAAGTTAGACCAACAGGAAGCAGATAGAGAGAGAAATGAAGATGGAGCATAAGTTGAAAAACTAAGTAAGAAAGGAGCAAGGGGGAAATCCATGAGGTTAGCAGGCATGAGGCATGCCTTAAAAAGTTTGTGGAAAAAATTAATGAACACGAGGAGAATTTAATTCTTACTCAAATAAAGGGGTGAGCCATAACTTAAATCCTAGTTTTATCCCAAACAATAGTGAAAAGTATTTTGTAGACAAAAATTAAGTTTTGGACAATCCTGTTATAAAAATTATAAACTATTTACAATAATTTTGAAAATTCAAATTTATATTATATAATTTTTTATAAAAAAAAACTATTATTTTTAAAGGCTTAAACTCATGAGTCATGACCTTCTTTAGTTCTTATCACAGGACACAGAGTGAGCCCCAACCACCCCTAGAATATCTCATCACCACCCCTCATATATTATGAATACTGCTAGTATTTTAAGCATATGTGTTCACTTAAAAAATATATCCAAAAATATAATGTACCTTACTCACCTCTCTTTAGCGACGGATCGGACGACGATTCGATTCGTCGTTATAGGTTCGATCTGTCGCTATATGTTATCCGTCGTTAAAAACTAAGATGATGGTTCTATATATAGCGACGGACCGGACAACGATAAAACTCGGTCCGTCGTTAAAGAGGGGTGAGTAAGGTATGTTAGATAAGGAGTGAGTTTAAAATTCGAATCGTAAATATAGAGAGAGTAGGAGCTGATCCATAGCAAACGTGATAAAAAATAGTATATCCTTACAATAAACCTTGATCATCCATCCGAATATTTAACAATCAATATAGCTTCCGTTCGCAGTTTAATATTAAAAATGAGATAAATATCTAAAATACTTCTCTTTATACAAATTCTGTTTGCAGTATTAAAGTGCGGAGCCTAAAACTTTTTTAAAAAAAATAATCTTGGGCATCCGCTGTTTAAGTATTAAATTGCGGAGCCTTTAAAAAGCAAAACCCAATTTGAACCCAAGGCTGCTATTTTAATAGCTTTAAGCTGACAAAATTAATTTCACACACACATACAACCATTTTCTTCCTTTTTCTCTCTAAAAAACACTTTCTCTCTCTACAACAACACCACCCATCTTCTTTCCTCCTAATCCTCCCACCATCCCTCTTCAGCCACAACAAATTCTCCAACATTTGCTGTTGCGGTCTTTTCCACCGCCCACCAAAGTCATCCTCATATTTCATGTTTTCCTTACTTTTAACATGAAATCCTTAATTTGCAATCGCGACCATATGAAACTAAAAAAAACCCCGAAATTTTTGTTAATTGTAAAATTACCTTCGAATTTGGGCATATGCCCAAATATGCCGATAGTTAGACTTGATAGAGAGAATATCCAATTTGTAATTTAATTTGGGTTTCATCTTATTTGAAGAAATTCATGTACTTTACTCAAAAATCTCTCCATGAATGCAACATTCAAAGTTTGATTTCAACTTCGCTGAAGAAACTCATGAAATTTTCTTTTAAAATCACAAAATCCAATATAAATATGATCTGAAAATTGGGGATTAGAGAAATTTTTGGTGATGGAGATAGTCAGACGTGATAGTGATGAAGGTAGAGGCAGAGGAAGAGAAGCATTGGAATAAATCAATCAATACTAAAGAGAAGGCTCCTCAGTTTAATATTGTGGAAGGAGAATTTGTATCAGGAGAGGTATTTTGAACATATGTCTCATTTGTATTATTAAATTAAATTGGGGACGGAAGTAATATAGGTTGTTAGCTATTCGGATGGATAATCTAAATTTGTTGTAAGGTTAGACCCCTTTTTAATAACGTTTGTTATGAATTGGACCCCATATATATACATATATATATAACCGATCAGGTGAGGGCTCCCTTACTTTGTTAAAATGCGAATTTTTTTATTTTTTATTTAGTTATTTTTAAACAACTAAAAAAAATATTTAATATTTTATGGAACTGATATTTTTTCATAATATAATGTTTTGGACATGATTTGAATACCTATACCAAAAAATAGTGATACAGTCTGTACAGACTGTGCAGACCTGTTTTGTTATACGTATCAAAAGCACATCCAAAACATTGTATTATGAAAAAATTTCAGTTCCATAAAATATTAAACTTTTTTTTTAATTATTTTTAAAAAAAATAAAAAAAAATAGTTCGCATTTTAACAAAGTAAGGGAGCCCTTACAGGAACCGGACCCTATATATATATATATATATATATATATATATATATATATATATATATATATATATATATATACGGAAAGAATCAAGGATTTACCCCTTGATCCTACATACCTTGTATAACTCTTTTAGTGATTGACCAGGCGATAATTCGGTCCGTCGTTAAAAGTTAAGACGACAATTTTCTAATATAGCGACGGACCGAACCATCGCCTGATCCGTCGCTAAAAGGGGTGAACATAGTATGTAAAATAAGGAGGTGAGCCCTTGAAATGGATTATATATAGAGAGAGAGAGATTTCATCTATGGCAAACGGTTGCCATAGGAACTGTTCAGCAACCAAGTCCACATCCGTTGATCCATAAATTTAATGGTTGAGATTGGTAGTTTTCTCTCCTTTCGATACAGCTTGTAGCGGCAGTCCTTTTTGCCCAAAGATATAGCTAAGTTACCAAACTGCCCCTCCAAAATTTCAAAATTATTGGTCATTTACCAAACTGTCCGTCCACCCTACCGCATGAGCCTATAGCGACAGTCTTGAAAAACCAAAGCGCTGACATTGACTGACAACACGCAAGCTAAAACACTACAAGTTGCCTTATTTTCTTTTCTATTCATCAATAAATATATGCATATATGCTGATATGTTAATGCAAATGAATATGCAGGTAGACTTAGAGAGAGTATCATTGAACAAAAAATACTGAATTGGTAAAGGTAGTTTGTGGCCTTGAACCTTTCCTAGTGAAAGACTATCGAATTTACTGGCATGCATGCATATATTTATTGATGAATAGAAAAGAAAAGAAGGCAACTTGCATTGTTTTGGCTTGCGTGTTGTCAGTCAATGTCAGCGCTTTGGTTTCCCAAGGCTGACGCTACAGGCAGGGGCGAAGCTACTTGGTATCCAGTGGGGTCAATTGCACCCACTGGAATTTTTTATTTTTTAAGTATATGATAAATAATTTTTTTTGTGGGTTAGAAGAGTAAATTGCACCCACTGAAATTGGGTATTACCTTTACTCTTTTATTCACGCTAGATGCTCTCATACACAATAATACCATCACAATTTACTTTATCTCGCTTGTTCGCTGTCGCTGAGAGAGTAAGAGTTAGCGAGAGTGCGAGACATCAGACATGGACTAAAGCTCTTCATCAGTCATCACCACCTCTTCGGCTCTTCCCCAAGACGGCAAGTCGGCAAGATCTCAACCCCAAAGCCATCTATCAACTGGTAAATTATCAAATTTCTGCTATTATCAAATTGGGGGTTTTCCAGTTTTCCTTTATTTTTTGTCTAATTTATGCTTTGTTCTCCTTATCTTTCCTTGATTTATCAAATTTATGCTCTGTTCTCCTTATTCTCCTTATCAAATTTATGCTCTGTTTTCCTTAATTGTGGCATTTGACTCCTGTTTTTTGTGTGAGTTGCTAAATCTAGAGACATCCTGTTTAAATCACTTGATTTTGTTATAAAACTTGATAGTTCTTCTTTAAGTACCTTTACGTCATGAGTTAACATTACCAGAAGTTCTCAAATAACACAAACTATTATGGAGAGTATTACAAGTCATGAATGGCTTGTGGTAACAATTGGTTAAAGTCAGGTCACATTCTTAGTTTTTGTTTTTTACTTTAGTTTTATAATTTTTGTGGTAAAGTCAGGTAACAACTAACAATTGTGGTAACAATTGGGTGCCAAGATAAACAATTGGAAAAAAAGATTTTGTTTTTTATTTTAGTTTTATAATTTTTTTAAAATGTAATAATAAAAATCATGTGCAGCCTATCTGACCACATTCTTTTGTCAGACAAGTGCTTGAAAATAGATAGCAATTACTATGGACAAATTTGTATTCAAAAAAGCTTCTGCATTTGAAGGATCATGTTCTAACAAAAATCAGAAAAAGGATGATGATAAAGTAGATTTGGGAAATCTTGAAGCAGACCCCGGGTTGCGAAAGAAAATATCAAATTATCATCCTAATATTCAAGATGAAGTAAGAAGAACATTCATGCTAAAAGGTCCTTGTCAGCCGCTCAAACATAACTTCCCACAGACACAAATTGGGAGCTACCTACGTAGATTTAATCCTTCTTGGTTTAAAGAATATGAAAATTGGTTGGAGTATAGCATAGCTATTGCTGCAGCATTTTGCTTATGTTGCTATCTATTTAGGCAGGACATTGGAAAACAAGCGGGTGGTGATTCTTTCAGTACTAATGGGTTCACAACATGGAGCAAGAAAGAGAGATTTGATATTCATGTTGGATAGCCTAATAGTGCTCATAACCAAGCTTGGAGTAAATGTCAAGATCTGATGAAACCAAAGCAAAACATTCAGAATGTTTTTATTAAACAATCTGAACAAACGAGACTTGAATATCGAATTCGCTTAAATGCATCAGTTGATTGCATAAGATTTCTTTTGCGTCAAGGGTTATCCTTTCGTGGTCACGATGAAGATGAGGATTCAAGTAATAGAGGAAATTTCTTACAGCTTCTACAATTTCTTGCTGATCACAATGAAAATATCAACAATGTTGTGTTGTAAAATGCTCCAAAAAATCTGAAATTGGTGTCAAGTGATATTCAGAGAGATATTATAAATTGTTTTGCACTAGAAACTACCATTGCTATCATTAGTGATATTGGAGATGATGTGTTTGCAATATTAGTTGATGAGTCACGTGATATTTCAATCAAAGAACAGATGGCCATAGCTTTACGCTTTGTGGATAGAAAGGGATGTGTTGTTGAACGTTTTGTTGG
Organism: Panax notoginseng; assembly: GCA_016801055.1. Classification (NCBI taxonomy): domain Eukaryota; kingdom Viridiplantae; phylum Streptophyta; class Magnoliopsida; order Apiales; family Araliaceae; genus Panax; species Panax notoginseng. The sequence goes on from CM029021.1 coordinate 143,087,757, forward strand.
TATAATTCATGTTACTAGTACTACTGCTTCATTGCTTAAAGAAGCAATTGAGACATTTTTTTCAATTCACGGACTAAGTTTATCAAGAATACGTGGTCAAGGGTACGATGGAGCCAGTAACATGCGAGGTGAATTTAATGGTCTCAAAACCTTAATTATGAATGAGAATCCGTTTGCATTTTATGTCCATTGTTTTGCTCATCAACTCCAATTAACTATTGTAGCTGTTGCTAGTAAGCATAAACACATTGCTTGGTTTTTTAACAAGGTTTCTGAGTTGGTTAATGTGGTTGGAGCATCATGCAAGCGCCGAGATAGTCTTCGAGAGAAAGAAGCTGCTAGAGTCGGGGAAGCATTGATGAATAATGAACTTCAAAGTGGGAAAGGCTTACATCAAGAAACTAGTCTTAAACGGGCAGGTGACACACGTTGGGGATCACATTATGAGACACTTTTGAACTTGATTCTTATGTTCTCCTCAGTGATTGATGTACTTGAGGAGGTTTCAGATGATGGTTTGGTATACCAACAAAAAGGTATTGCTTTTGGTTTATTAGAGTCATTGCAATCATTTGGTTTTGCATTTGATCTAATATTGATGAGAAAGATATTGGGAATAACAAATGAATTATCACAAGCATTGCAAAGAAAGGATCAAGACATTGTAAATGCTATGGAATTAGTTAAAGTGTCTAAGCAACTATTGAAGGCTATGAGAGATGAAGGATGGGAGAAACTACTTGATGAAGTTTGTTTATTTTGCAACAAACACAAAATTAACATTATAGATATGCATGCTTTATTCCATGGGAGATCAAGTCGAAAATCTCAAGGTATTACAAATTTTCACCATTATTATGTTGAGATATTTTGTACTGTTTTGGATTGGCAACTTCAAGAATTAAATGATCGTTTTACGGAAGCAAGTACCGACTTATTTTTATCAGTGGCATGCTTAAATCCTAATGATTGTTTCACTAGTTTTGATAAGGACAAATTGATTCATCTCGCTAGCTTTTATTTGAATGACTTCTCTCCAATAGATCTTATGAAACTTGATAGTCAACTAGATAATTACATTTCTGATATGCGGACAAATCAAGAGTTTTTTGAAGTTCAAGGGATTAGCGGTCTTTCAAGAAAGCTAGTAGGTACTAAGAAACATATTGTATTTCCTTTGGTATATCGGCTTCTAAAGTTGGCATTAATTTTACCTGTTGCAACTGCTACTGTTAAAAGAGCTTTTTCTGCGATGAAGATAATTAAGAGTAGGTTGCGCAATTCCATGGAAGATCAACTGATGAATGATTGCTTGATTACATACATCGAGAAGGATGTATTCGATTGCATTGACAATGAAAGTATTATGCAACGATTTCAACGAATGAAAACACGCAGAGGACAATTGTAATTGTTATATTATACTAGTTATTTTTGGTGTATAAGTTTGATGGCTACAACAATGACATATATTATATATTTTTGGTTATATATTTAAGTCGTTTTTTGTTACTATAATTATTAATTTTGATTTATTGTTTGATACTCTAATAATCGCCCCCACTGTCAACAATTCCTGGCTTCGCCCCTGGCTACAGGCTCATGCGGTATGGTGGACGGACAGTTCGGTAAATGACCAATAATTTTGGAATTTTGGAGGGGCTGTTCGGTAACTTAGCTATATCTTTGGGCAAAAAGGAGCGGCAGGGGGAAAAACTACCAATCTCAGCTATTAAATGTATGGATCAACGGATGTGGATTTGGTTACTGAACAGTGTCTATGCCACCGTTTGCTACGGATGAAATCTCATATATATATATATATATATATATATATATATATATATATATATATATATCACAAAATGCATATGATTTTAAGCACTTAAATTCCTTTTTCTTGAACACACTGATACTAAACATCAAATGCAGAGTTGGGTAGAATTTGGAGGTTTGTATATAAAACTCGTTCCAGTAGGTGCATCCTACTTTAGAATTAGCTCAATTTCTTTCTACTATTAGTAAAGTGGAGAAACTAACAGTCAAGTCCCATGTTTCCACTAAAACTGTGGGTTCACCTTCACCTTTTTTCAGTACTCCTATACACTAGTAAATAATAGTAGTAATAATAATATTAATCTAATTTTACTCCCATCTTCCACTACATTTCTTCATTATTTATGACTCTCAATTGTTACCATAATTGGTCTCACACAGTCAATCAATAAGTTGTTAATCTAGGATTCCATTGCACTTTCTTTTGTCGGTTTTATTGCCCTAGTATTGGAGTTTAATCTAATTTAAAAGACATCTTCTCTCGATTAAATTTTAACGAGTAAATGAACTCGTGCAAGACACGAATTTATTTGAATATTAATATATAAAATTTATGTAAAAATTATTATAGGAATAATAGTCATACACTGCTGTATATGTTTTATTTGTGCATAGTATGTCAAAACTAGGTTGTTTTGACATATTTATTTTTGATTTTTGATTTGGGTGGAGAGAAATTGTTTTTAAAAATAAAAATAAAAATCTGTCAAAACAACGTAGTTTTGTCACTGTGCATAAATAAAACATACACAGTTGCGTATGGTCATATTATCCGTATTATAATTGTACATCTTTAATATATGTGGAATCGGTCCGTCTCTAAATCGAACCTTAAAGAGCGAACCAAAGACGAACCGTCGTCTTTAGTGTCTATGGCGACGGTTCGATCCGTCGCCATAGCAATGTAGTCTTTGGCGACGGGTCGAACCGTCGCTATAGACACTAAAGACGACGATTTGTCTTTGATTCGCTTTATAAAGTTCGCTTTAGAGACTCTCCGTACGTGGAATATATATGTATATATATTATTGTTAATAAATCCGTTTATGCACTGATCACGAAATTTATGAATAATATGAAGAGTCTCATCCTATAATAATATATCTAGACATTATTAAAAGTTGTGAAATAGTGTGAATGTTTTTTTTGGGTTAAAATCCATAAACTATCTTTAAATTGCACAACTTATATCCAAGATCTATAATCCCCATACATAATTAACTGGCTACCCGTAATAACTAAAGAATTACACGACTGAATTTGTGTACCTACCAACCGAGTTAACTCACCAAATTTTAAAGTTGAATTAATTCTAATTAGATATCGTAGTTTTAGATATAGTGATTGATTAGTTTATGAAATTAGTAAATGTTGATAAAGCTGCTATATAAAATAAATAAATATATTGTTTACTTATACACTTGAACGTCTTGCTCGTATGTACATAAACGAGATTGTAAGACTGCATGGTATGCCAGTATCCATAGTTTCTGACCGAGACCCAAGATTCACTTCACGATTTTGGGTTAGTTTACAAAAAGCTATGGGCACGGATTTACGATTTAGTTCAGCATATCATCCTCAGACGGACGGACAATCAGAGAGGACTATTCAAACTCTTGAAGATCTATTAAGACTCTGTGTCTTTGACTTCAAGGGAAGTTGGGACAAGTTCTTACCATTGGTGGAGTTTTCCTACAACAACAATTATCAAGCAAGTATTGGCATGGCTCCATTCGAAGCATTGTATGGAAGAAAATGTCGTTCTCCAGTATGCTGGGATGAGGTGGGTGAAGCAACGTTGTTGGGACCGGAGTTGGTACGTATGACTACAGAAAAGATTCAAACGATCCGACAACGTATAAAAACCTCACAAGATCGACAAAAGAGTTATGCTGATCTTCATCGAAAGGACGTGAAATTTGATGTAGGAGATCATGTGTTCTTACGTGTTGCTCCAAGGAAAGGAGTTACGAGATTTGAAAAGAGAGGAAAGCTCAATCCTCGATTCATCGGTCCATTTTTAATCCTCGATCGAGTAGGAACTGTGGCTTATAGACTCGCTTTACCGCCAAGTATGTCTCGTGTTCATAACGTTTTTCACATATCCATGTTACGCAAATATGTGGAAGACCCGAACCACATTATTGAGTTAGAACCGGACGAAATAGCGGAGGATTTGACGTATGAAGAAGTTCCTGTTCAAATCTTGGATAAGAAGGAACATATTCTACGCTCCAAGGTTATACCTCAAGTCAAAGTTTTGTGGAGAAACCACGATGTTGAGGAAATGACCTGGGAGTTAGAATCTGAAATGAAATCAAGGTATCCTTACCTCTTCGACATACCAGGTATGTACCCTAATTTCGAGGGCGAAATTTCATAAGAAGGGGAGGTTGTAAGACCCCAACTTTTATAAATAAAGATGAATTTTCTATAAATATCATTTTTAAATATAATGGAGTTAATTTGATATAATGTTATAGTTGTGGGTAATATTTATAAATTTTGCAAAGTAAGCAAGTTGTTTTAAAATATTCGTTTGGTCGGGGAATATTCTTTTTGTCGGAAAATATTCGTACGACGGCACAATCATTGGTGGACCCCACAACGAAATTATTGTCGGATTGAGAAAACGACAAAAATAGTTTATTAAAAATAACGGCGGAAGTTTTACCATTGTTACTGTTGAACTACTCGGTAGTAAAAGTACAGTAATACGTGTGGTTGCATAGTAGCACACGGTATTGATTATTAATGCTTATGTGAGAAGTCACTTAGTTTAATTCAATTATTGTCAGTTAATAATATGAATTATTTAGCGATAATGACGTTTTGTTTTATTCGTATTATTAACGTAATAAAACAGAAACATCTTTTTATATAAAATAAAATACTTTATTAAAGTTATTCTATAAATAGAATATATTATATTTTATTTAAAAGATTTTTCTTTAAATATGGACCGTCAGATTAAAGTAATCAATCTGGACCGTTCATGAATTAGTTACTATGCATTCTATTTTTCTATAAATAGCAACTCATTCCTTCATTATTTCTTACGAATTCACTGAACTCTAGAGAGAGAAACTATAGAGAGAGAGAAGAAGAGTTGTGAAACCCCAAATTTTATGAATAAATATTTAATTTTTCTCGAAATAATTTTTATATTATGGTGTGGATTTGATATAATAGTTATGGGTAGTATTTATAAATTTTGTAAAGTATCCAAGTTGTCATATAATATTCGATTGGTCGGGGAATATTCGTTTTAACAGAAAATATTCGTACAACGACATAATCATTGGTGGACCCCACAACGGAACTATTGTCGGATTGAGAAAACGACAAAAATATTTTATTAAAAATAACGGCGGAAGTTTTACCATTGTTACTGTTGAACTACTCGGTAGTAAAAGTACAGTAATACGTGTGGTTGCATAGTAACACACGATATTGATTATTAATGCTTATGTGAGAAGTCACTCAGTTTGATTCAATTATTGTCAGTTAATAATATGAATTATTTAGCGATAATGACGTTTTGTTTTATTCGTATTATTAACGTAATAAAACAGAAACATCTTTTTATATAAAACAGAATACTTTATTAAAGTTATTCTATAAATAGAATATATTATATTTTATTTAAAAGATTTTTCTTTAAATATGAACCGTCAGATTAAAGTAATCAATCTGGACCGTTCATGGATTAGTTACTATGCATTCTATTTTTCTATAAATAGCAGCTCATTCCTTCATTATTTCTTACGAATTCACTGAACTCTAGAGAGAGAAACTATAGAGAGAAACTATATAGAGAGAGAAGAAGAGTATTCTGCTACTTAACTACTTCCTTATTTCAGCTCTTCTTTAAAACGGTAAGGGATGTTATTCTTTCTTATTCATGAAGAGAACTGTAGTTATTCCATTTCTTATTATTCTGTTGGAATAACCTGGATACGCGGTCTACCCTATACTTGGTGACATTCTTCTATTATTCTGTTGGAACATCCTGTCTGTGTGTTTTACACTGGACCTGGTTCCGTTTTTATTATTATTCTGTTGGAACATCCTGTCTGTGTGTTTTACACCGGACCTGGTTCCATTATTTATTATTCTGTCGGAATATCCTGTCTGTGCGTTTACGCCGGACCTGATTCCATTATTTATTATTCTGTCGGAATATCCTGTCTGTGCGTTTACGCCGGACCTGGTTCCATTATTTATTATTCTGTTAGAATAACCTGTCTGTGCGGTCTATCGCATGCATGGTGATTTCTTTTGTTATTCCATTCTTTATTATACTCAGTTGGTTATGTTTTGACTTCTATACTCCATGAAATTTATGGAATATCCTTGACATTTGCACTTCATCTAGTATCTATTTATGAAAATATTCTCCTGATCATTCTTGAATTTTACTCCACAAAGCAGTATCATGTTGACAATTTGGACGTTATTAATTCCTGGATAAATTAATTCTTGAACTTGTTTTATTGAATTCTTATATCATTGTCATCATCCTCATGTTTATAAAATGTTGAAAGTCATATGTGGCCTGTAGTGCATAGATGGACTTGGTATGATTATGACCAGGGATTATTTCGATATAATCATGACCGTAATGTTACAAATGATGTAGTAAAAGTCCTCATTGGCCCGTAGTGCATTGATGGATAGTTGTTGGCATGATCATGACCATTAATGAATATACGAATATCCTTGGCCGTAGTGCAGGGGTGATTCGATGATGTGGATTATTTTATTAAGCTGAGTCTCAGCGATCACAGTGTTGAAAAACTTTTTAAATCATAAAAGATAGTAGAGTTTATTTTCTACTTGACTCTTTTAATGGATTGCTTTTTCCGCTGCAGTTAAACTTGATGTCTACTATATTTTATCAGTTTAACATTGTTGAAGGCTAATGATAATTTATTCTACATTATCTTAGTCATAATATTTCTTACTGGGCTAGTTGAGCTCACCCTTTCTTTCACTGTTCTCTTCAGGAAATGAGAACGTAGCTGGGGCAAGTCGGGGAACGGAGTGATGGTTCGAATGATAGTATTAGTTAGTAGTCCTCACTATTCTATGTAATAGCGTGTTAATAAATGTAATGAGGACTCCTTTTGAGTATGAATACTCTCTAGAAGATAATATTTGTATTCAAACTCACAGTTTATGTTTTGTCGTATTGTACACGACAGTTGTATTAGTAAGTTGTATTTGTATTTTGTACTATATATCTGACGACCCAAGATGGGTGATGTATACCTAATTTTGGGGGCGTCACAAGAGTATTCTGCTACTTAACTACTTCCTTATTTCAGCTCTTCTTTAAAACGGTAAGGGGTGTTATTCTTTCTTATTCATGAAGAGAACTGTTGTTATTCTATTTATTATTATTCTGTTGGAATAACCTGTATACGCGGTCTACCCTATACTTGGTGACATTCTTCTATTATTCTGTTGGAACATCCTGTCTGTGTGTTTTACACCGGACCTGGTTCCGTTTTTATTATTATTCTGTTGAAACATCCTGTCTGTGTGTTTTACACTGGACCTGGTTCCGTCTTATTATTATTCTGTTGGAACATCCTGTCTGTGTGTTTTACACCGGGCCTGGTTCCATTATTTATTATTCTGTCGGAATATCCTGTCTGTGCGTTTACGCCGGACCTGGTTCCATTATTTATTATTCTGTTGGAATAACCTGTCTGTGCGGTCTATCGCATGCATGGTGATTTCTTTTGTTATTCCATTCTTTATTATACTCAGTTGGTTAAGTTTTGACTTCTATACTCCATGAAATTTATGGAATATCCTTGACATTTGCGCTTCATCTAGTATCTATTCATGAAAATATTCTCCTGATCATTCTTGAATTTTACTCCACAAAGTAGCATCATGTTGACAATTTGGACGTTGTTAATTCTTGGATAAATTAATTCTTGAACTTGTTTTATTGAATTCTTATATCATTGTCATCATCCTCATGTTTATATTATGTTGAAAGTCATCTGTGGCCTGTAGTGCATAGATGGACTTGGTATGATTGTGACCAGGGATTATTCGGTGTAATCATGACCGTAATGTTACAAATGATGTGGTAAAAGTCCTCATTGGCCCGTAGTGCATTGATGGACAGTTGTTGGCATGATCATGACCATTAATGAATATACGAATATCCTTGGCCGTAGTGCATGGGTGATTCGATGATGTGGATTATTTTATTAAGCTGAGTCCCAGCGATTACAGTGTTGGAAAATCTTTTAAATCATAAAAGATAGTAGAGTTTATTTTCTACTTGACTCTCTTAATAGATTGCTTGTTCCGCTGCAGTTAAACTTGATGTCTATTGTATTTTATCAGTTTAACATTGTTGAAGGCTAATGATAATTTATTCTGCATTATCTTAGTCATAATATTTCTTACTGGGCTAGTTGAGCTCACCCTTTCTTTCACTGTTCTCTTCAGGAAATGAGAACGTAGCTGGGGCAAGTCGGGGAACGGAGTGTTGGTCCGAATGATAGTATTAGTTAGTAGTCATCACTATTCTATGTAATGGTGTGTTAATAAATGTAACGAGGACTCCTTTTGAGTATGGATACTCTCTAGAAGATAATATTTGTATTCAAACTCACAGTTTATGTTTTGTCGTATTGTACACGACAGTTGTATTAGTAAGTTGTATTTGTATTCTGTACTATGTATCTGACGACCCAAGATGGGTGATGTATACCTAATTTTGGGGGCGTCACAGAACTGCCCCTCCAAAATTTCAAAATTATTGGTCATTTACCAAACTGTTCGTCCACCCTACCGCATGAGCCTGTAGCGACAGTCTTGGGAAACCAAAGCGCTGACATTGACTGACAACACGCAAGCTAAAACACTACAAGTTGCCTTATTTTCTTTTCTATTCATCAATAAATATATGCATGTATGCTGATATGTTAATGCAAATGAATATGCAGGTAGACTTAGAGAGAGTATCATTGAACAAAAAATACTGAATTGGTGAAGGTAGTTTGTGGCCTTGAACCTTTCCTAGTGAAAGACTATCGAATTTACTGGCATGCATGCATATATTTATTGATGAATAGAAAAGAAAAGAAGGCAACTTGCATTGTTTTGGCTTGCGTGTTGTCAGTCAATGTCAGCGCTTTGGTTTCCCAAGGCTGACGCTACAGGCTCATGCGGTATGGTGGACGGACAGTTCGGTAAATGACCAATAATTTTGGAATTTTGGAGGGGCTGTTCGGTAACTTAGCTATATCTTTGGGCAAAAAGGAGCGGCAAGGGGAAAAAACTACCAATCTCAGCTATTAAATGTATGGATCAACGGATGTGAATTTGGTTACTGAACAGTGTCTATGCCATCGTTTGCTACGGATGAAATCTCATATATATATATATATATATATATATATATATATATCACAAAATGCATATGATTTTAAGCACTTAAATTCCTTTTTCTTGAACACACTGATACTAAACATCAAATGCAGAGTTGGGTAGAATTTGGAGGTTTGTATATAAAACTCGTTCCAGTAGGTGCATCCTACTTTAGAATTAGCTCAATTTCTTTCTACTATTAGTAAAGTGGAGAAACTAACAGTCAAGTCCCATGTTTCCACTAAAACTGTGGGTTCACCTTCACCTTTTTTCAGTACTCCTATACACTAGTAAATAATAGTAGTAATAATAATATTAATCTAATTTTACTCCCATCTTCCACTACATTTCTTCATTATTTATGACTCTCAATTGTTACCATAATTGGTCTCACACAGTCAATCAATAAGTTGTTAATCTAGGATTCCATTGCACTTTCTTTTGTCGGTTTTATTGCCCTAGTATTGGAGTTTAATCTAATTTAAAAGACATCTTCTCTCGATTAAATTTTAACGAGTAAATGAACTCGTGCAAGACACGAATTTATTTGAATATTAATATATAAAATTTATGTAAAAATTATTATAGGAATAATAGTTCTACACTGCTGTATATGTTTTATTTGTGCATAGTATGTCAAAATTAGGTTGTTTTGACATATTTATTTTTAATTTTTGATTTGGGTGGAGAGAAATTATTTTTAAAAATAAAAAAAAAAATCTGTCAAAACAACGTAGTTTTGTCACTGTACATAAATAAAACATACACAATTGCGTATGGTCATATTATCCGTATTATAATTGTACATCTTTAATATATGTGGAATCGGTCCGTCTCTAAAGCAAACCTTAAAGAGCGAATCAAAGACGAACCGTCGTCTTTAGTGTCTATGGCGACGGTTCGATGGCGACGGTTCGATCCGTCGCCATAGCCATGTAGTCTTTGGCGACGGGTCGAACCGTCGCCATAGACACTAAAGACGACGGTTTATCTTTGATTCGCTTTTTAAAGTTCGCTTTAGAGACTCTCCGTACGTGGAATATATATGTATATATATTATTGTTAATAAATCCGTTTATGCACTGATCACGAAATTTATGAATAATACGAAGAGTCTCATCCTATAATAATATATCTAGACATTATTAAAAGTTGTGAAATAGTGTGAATGTTTTTTTTTGGGTTAAAATCCATAAACTATCTTTAAATTGCACAACTTATATCCAAGATCTATAATCCCCATACATAATTAACTGGCTACCCGTAATAACTAAAGAATTACACGACTGAATTTGTGTACCTACCAGAGTTAACTCACCAAATTTTAAAGTTGAATTAATCCTAATTAGATATCGTAGTTTTAGATATAGTGATTGATTAGTTTATGAAATTAGTAAATGTTGATAAAGCTGCTATATAAAATAAATAAATATATTGTTTATTTGTATAATTGTAAAAGTGATTATGAAAATATAAAAAAAGACTAAATTACGTAAATATGTGTGGTAAGAATTTTTATTTTTAAATTATTTGATATTTTATATAATTTAAGAGAATTAGTCACAATTTTTTTTAAATTATTTTTTATAAAATAATATTACAGATGAGTGATAATATAAAATAAATATATAATAATAAAAATATATTATTTTAATTTTTGTACAGAAATCTAAATCGTGTCTACACTATAAACAAACATACAAAGCATATCATACCATATCACAATCTCATTTACCGCTTTATCATCCACAAAAACTGAAAAACACCAGATAAGGTGATAAGCCCACGTGTCCAAAAAAAACCCCTATTTCCCCTCCATTAGGACAATTCCTTAAAACTCTCTCCAACCACGACCTAACCATGGCTTCTCCAACCCTTATCACTCCCACCACCTCCACTCGTAAACCACTCATCATCCCCATCCGATCCAAACTCACCACCCCCACCACCAACTCATTACCAACCCCCCGCCGCCGCGACTTCATTTCACTGGCCGCCGGAATTCTCTCTCCTGCCCTACTCCCCGTATCCTCCGCCTGTGCGGCTTCGGATGATGAATACGTGAAGGACGCCGGAGAGGTGATCAACAAGATCAGAACCACCATTTCCAAGGACAAAAATGATCCCAACGTTGCCGATGCGGTGGCTGAGCTAAGAGAGACTTCCAATTCATGGGTGGCTAAGTACCGGAAAGAGAAAGCTCTGCTTGGCCGGTCCTCTTTCCGTGATATTTATTCCGCGCTTAATGCAGTTTCTGGCCATTATATTAGCTTTGGGCCGACGGCACCGATCCCGGCGAAGAGGAGGGCAAGAATATTGGAAGAGATGGAGACAGCTGAGAAGGCTCTACAAAGGGGAAGATGAAAGGGAACTTCTACTCGCACCATGAACATGGGTAGTAGAGAATTTTTTGTATTATAATTTAAACTTATTTAAATTATATTTATTGAAGGTTTTTTTGCGATCCACAATTTTGTATTCCATACATTTTGCTTCTTTGTAGTTACATTTAAAATTAGAGATATAATTTTAAAATAAAATTTTATTTTTTTAAAAATTTATTCGTAACACTAATTGAAAATGTAGTATTAGTAGTCTGATAATATTAAAATTAAAAATTAGAGGTTGTTGATAGTATTAGAGTAAAATATAGTGATACTCTCTTTAAATAATCATAATAATACTTATTATCTTTCTAGTTTTTTAAGTAACATCGGTAATTTTTTAGATTGACTAAATAGATAAAGTTACGTATTTACTCTTATATTTTATCAAATTTAATTCTTAAATAATATATATATGTTTAATTATTCTTTTTTTAATACAATACATTTTAATTATAGTTTTATATATAATTAAGACTATCTCATTTAAATTGTTGGTAACTTATAAAAAAATTTAATTTAATTTAATTAACACATATTTTTGGATAAAGTAATATAAATATTTAAAATTTTAAATTAAATTATTAACAGGACAATTCTAATTAGAGTGATTGAGTATGTTGATAATTTAGTTTTTGGTATTTAAACATATTTAATGCTTCGTAAATATAGAACAAAGTGCTTTGTTTGGTGGTTGTTGATTGATTCATGTGAATGATGAGTGTTCCGGATAAATAAGAAAGAAATAGTGGACTTAAATCACAGTAATATGTATGCAAAGTGAAATTGTAATTGAAATAACGAGCTAAATCAATAACGAATGAAAAACGCAATAATTGTTATCTAATCGAGCTACTTGTTATAAAACTTTAGCAAAAGTGTATAAATATACTCTTATAATTGCTGCATAAATTTAGAGAGAATAAGCAAGAGAAAAGAGAGAAATATTTTTCTTCATATAATTCTTTCTCTATTCTTTCATTCAGTATATCACTCCTTTATATAAGAGAAGAAGAAGATGAGTGTATGAGAGAAGTCACGGGAGGTGTATGAGAGAAGCAATCAAGAGAATCAATTGTGTAATACTTCCCCTGATTCCCTACGATATAAGATTATGTCTCATTAAAAACCTTGTTAAGAAAACCCAATGGGAAAAACTTAACGAAGGAAAAAAAAGTACATATCTTTTACATAAATATCATTTAATTGACTGCCTCGTTAAAACCTTGTCAGGAAAAACCCATTGGGATAAAAACTGTGACTAAGGAAAAAGAGTAGTCTTCCCCTCATAAGGAATTCATTACTCCTTGATGAAATGTTGTCATAATTCTTTCAGTCGACACATTCCGATCCTTTTTCGAAGTTTTGCAAACGTTGCACTTGGTAGCGACTTTGTGAATAAGTCGGCTAGATTATCACATTATCGAATTTGATGCACATCTATATCACCATTCTTTTGTAGCTCATGTGTGAAGAAGAATTTAGGTGAAATGTGCTTTGTTCTATCTCCCTTGATGTACCCTCCTCTAAGTTGAGCAATACATGCAGCGTTATCCTCATACAGAATTGTAGGAATATCTTTGATTGATGGTAATCCACATGACTTTTGAATATGCTGAATAATTGATCTCAACCAAACACATTTTCTGCTTGCTTCATGTATAGCAAGAATTTCTGAGTGATTTGAAGATGTAGCTGTCATGATTTGCTTTGTGGATTTTCAGGATATAGCCGTGTCACAATATATAAATACATAACCTGTTTGTGATCTTCCATTGTGTGGATTTGATAAATATACTGCATCGGCATATCCAACCAATTGCGACGTTGAATTTCTTGGATAAAATAACCCAATATCTATACTTCCACCGAGGTATCTAAAAATGTGTTTGATCCCATCCCAATGTCTCTTAGTAGGAGAAGAACTGTATCTTGCTAACAAGTTGACAGCAAAAGTAATATCATGTCGTGTACAGTTTGCAAGATACATAAGAGCACCTATTGCACTTAGGTATGAAACTTCAGGTCCAAGAACTTCTTCCCCACTTTCTAGAGGCCGAAATGGATCTTTATCAGCTTCTAAAGATCGGACAACCATCGGGGTAGTCAAAGGATGAGCTTTATCCATATGAAAACGACTGAGAATCTTTTCAGCATATGTTGATTGATGAACAAAAATTCCAGATGCTAAATGCTCCACTTGTATTCCCAAATAGAATTTTGTCTTTCCAAGATCTTTCATTTCAAATTCTTCTTTTAAATAAGTAGCAGTTCTTGTGAGTTATTCAGGAGTACCTACAAGATTCAAATCATCCACATATACAGCAATGATGGAAAATCCACTTTGTGATTTCTTAATAAAAACACATGGACATACTTGATCATTTATATATCCATCTTTTATTAAATAATCACTAAGTCGATTATACCACATACGACCAGACTGTTTCAACCCATACAACGAGCGTTGTAACTTGATTGAATATATGTGACGGGGCCTTTGTGATTCAGCCATTTTCAATCCTTCAGGGATTCTCATGTAAATCTCACTGTCAAGTGAGCCATATAGGTATGCTGTTACCACATCCATTAGACGTGTTTTCAAACCTTCCATGGTTGTCATACCTATCAGAAAGCGAAAAGTGACTCCATCCATTATTGGAGAATATATATCATGATAATCAATACCAGGTTTTTGTGAAAATCCTTGAGCTACAAGTCGGGCTTTGTACCTCACAATTTTATTTTTCTCATTTCGCTTTCGTACAAATATCCATTTGTTTCCAACCGGGATTACACCCAGAGGTGTTTAGACTACTGGTCCAAATACTTCTCTTTTCAATAGAGATTGTAGCTCAGTTTGAATATCATCTTTTCATTTTGGCCAATCTTTTCTTTTTCGACATTCTTCCACGTTTTGTGGTTCAAGATCCGTGTCAGGAATCAAAGTAATATCTGATGCTATACAGAAAGCAAATATATCGTCAATCATAACTTTGCTTCGATCCCATATTTTCTCATCATGTACATAATTTATTGAGATCTCTTGGTGTTCATTTCTTATCTCTTCACTGAGATTTTGAACCTCTTCTGGGGCTATTCCCACTCTTGAAATATGTGCTACTTCTGGAGCAGTTTGTACCTTTTCTGGAGCGGGTATTCCTTCTGGGATTTCCTTATTTACTTTTGATTTTCGTGGTACAGTGTCTTTTGTACCAACCGGTCTTCCACGCTTCTGGCGTGGTTTAGATTATTCTATTATCTTATTCGTCAATTCTCCAGGAATTGATTTTTCAATAGGTATTTCTATCCTTGCTGGAGTATTCATTGCAGGTGTATGTGACTTTATCACTTTTCTAGCATCATTAAATGCATCTGGCATTTGATTTGTAATATTTTGTAAATGAATAATTCTTTGAACTTCAATTTTACATTGTCTTGTACGAGAATTAAGTGAATTTAAATCTGATGCATTCCATGATATTTCAGAGGATTTTTTATTTAAAACTTTCCCTCCTCCTAATGGTGAAAATACAGATTCATCAAAATGACAATCTACATAACGTGCAGTAAAAACATCTCCAGTTAAAGGTTCAAGATATCTGATAATAGAAGGAGAATCAAAACCAACATAAATACCTATTCTTAGTTGGGCTCCCATCTTAGTTCTTTGTAGAGGTGCAATTAGAACATATACCGCACTCCCAAAAACTCGAAAGTGTGATATGTTGGGTGCCTGTCCAAGAACTAACTGCAGAGGAGAAAATTTATGAAGACCCGTTGGTCTTACTCGAATGATGGCTGCAGCATGGAGAATTGCATGACCCCAAACTGAGGTAGGTAAGTTAGCCCTTAACATTAATGGTCGTGCAATTAGTTGAAGTCTTTTTATTAAAGATTCAGCTAAACCATTTTGTGTATGAATATGAGGAACAAAATGTTCAATGGAGATTCTAATAGTCATACAAAAATCATTAAAAGTCATTGATGAAAATTCAGCTGCATTATCAAGTCGAATTGACTTGATTGGATGATCCGAGAACTATGCCCGTAACTTGATTATTTGAGCAAGAAGTTTTGAGAAGGTAAAACTTCGAGAAGAGAAAAGACAAGCATGAGACCATCTAGTTGAAGCATCAATTAAAACCATAAAATATCGAAATGGTCCAGACAATGGGTGAATGGGTCCACAAATGTCTCCTTGAATTCTCTCTAAGAATTTTGGGGCTTCTTTATAAACTTTTACTGGTGATGGTCGAACAATTAATTTTTCTCGAGAACACGCAGCACAAGAAAGTTCACTACTAGGAAAAACTTTTTTATTTTCGAGAGGTTGACCAGTAGAATTTTCAATAATACGACGCATCATAGAAGTACCTGGATGACCGAGTCTTTCATGCCAAAGCATAAAGGATTTGGGATCTATAATTTTTGGAATCATAACATTATGAGACTCAATTGCTCTAATTTTCATAGTATATAATCCGGAAGAAATTTAATGAAGTTTTTCTAGGATATTCTTTTTTTCAGAAATAGTAGAAGTGATGAGAAGATATTCATTATCATTCTCATTGGTTGTCTCAATGTGAAAACCATTTAGTCGAATATCTTTAAAACTAAGTAAATTTTTTCTTGATTTACTAGAATATAGAGCATTTTTGATAAAAACTTGTGTCTCATTTGGTAGCAAGAAACTAGCTTTTCCAAATCCCTCGACTAAATTTGATGTGCCAGAGATAGTTCCTACATTTCCATTAGCTTTGATCAGTTGCGAAAAATGTTTCTCACTTCGAAGTATTGTATGAGTTGTTGCACTGTCTGCTAAACATATATCATCCATATCCATTAAAAAATGGTCTGACACATATAAAAATATAAATAAGAAAAGTTACATTTCAAATATAATTTTATTCATAAGAAACACATACCACATATAGAATGAAAACTAATAATATTATACATGCAGGATGTTTAATTAAAACAAGAAATTAAACGATATCCCAAAAGATACTTTCACAAGGTTCAGTAATATCAACAACTTTTTCCTCATTGTTGGTCATTGGTGGAACATCAACAATATTCAATTGATGATTAACAAAGTTTGTTTCTGCCTCCATTACTTTGTTCTTTTGAGACTCTTGGAATAAATTAACCAGATGTCTTGGCGTACGACAAGTACGCGACCAATGCACATTCATCCCACACCTAAAACAAACATCTGGTTTGTTCTTCATTTGTGTTGCATTTTCTTTATTTTTACCCGACTCAGACACTTGCCACTTCTGGTGGCCTGAATTATCGCGGTTCTGGAATTTGTTGTTACGATGGCCTCGTTTATTCTTTCGCCCCCAAGGCTTCTTATTATATGACCATCTTTTGTCACGTTTATTCTGCTGGAATGACGTGCAGTTAATATCTGGCAATGGGGTAGCACCCGTTGGCCGTACTTGATGGTTTTTCAACAACAATTCATTATTCTTTTCTGCAACAAGGAGGATAGACAACAATTCACTAAATTTTGTGAACTTACTCTATCTATATTGTTGTGACAGAATCATATTGGTAAGATGAAAAGTTGAGAGTATTTTCTCTAACATTTGGGATTCAGAAACTGGATCTCCGCACAAAGCCAAAATAGAGGTTATTCTATAAACATTGGAACTATATTCCGTAATTGATTTGTAATCTTGTAGCCTTAAATTAAGCCACTCAAATTTGGCATTAGGGAGAACAACTAATTTTTGGTGGTCAAATCTTTCCTTCAGTTGTGTCCATAAAGACAAAGGATCTTTGACTGTTAAATACTCAGTCTTTAATCCTTCATCAATATGGTGACGAAGAAAAATTATGGCTTTTGCATTTTGTGCCGAAGTTGCTGTATTTCCTGATTCAATGGTCTTTTATAACTCATCTGCACTAAGGTGCAATTCTGCATCAATTGCCCAAGCTAAATAGTTGTCTCCAGAGATTTTCAAAATAGAAAAATCTATTTCTGCCAAGTTTGCCATCTATTCTGGGTTAAAACACAATTTTATTATTTATTAAAATAATAAATAATTACATGTATGAAATATGAAAAATAAACTACGTCACGATCTCAAGTGGTGATAAAATGCTAATATAAATATTCTTATATTTATGTTATTAGCATAATGTAAATGGATCTTCACCCGGCATGCGGTAGTCCGCGTAGGCAGGTTATTTCAACAGAATAATAAATGCGAAATAATAAATAATGGAACCAGGTCAGGTGAAATTCACATTGACAGGATATTCCGACTGAATATTAAATGCGAAATAATAAATGATGGAACCAGGTCAGGTGAAATTCGCACCGACAGGATGTTCCAATAATTTAATAAGAAATGAATACAAATGATTATTCACCAGGTATATGATATTTCACATATACAGGTTATTCCCATAATTTAATAAGCGATAAAAAGGTTCCCACCAAGTCTTGTAAGATCAACAAGGATAGATGGTACCATTGTAAATAACAGAATTTAAATGCAATTATAAGAATAAAATTATATTATTGGTGGTATAGCCAAACCGGTAATATAATAATAAATTGCAAGAATTTAATTTTACCATCTCAGTCGGTTAGAGCTTCGTGCTGATAACGTGTTATAAAACTTTAGCAAAAGTGTATAAATATACTCTTATAATTGCTGCATAAATTTAGAGAGAATAAGCAAGAGAAAAGAGAGAAATATTTTTCTTTATATAATTCTTTCTCTATTCTTTCATTCAGTATATCACTCCTTTATATAGGAGAAGAAGAAGAGGAGTGTATGAGAGAAGTCACGGGAGGTGTATGAGAGAAGCCACGGGAGGTGTATGAGAGAAGCAATCAAGGGAATCAATTGTGTAATACTACTTGAAATCTTAGTTCATAGGCTAATAATGGAAGTCCGTAGAGAAGATAATATATGTATGTAAGATACGAAAAAGTTTCAAGTGGAACAGATTAAAAACGTGCTATAATAAAGTTATGACGAAAATACTAGTAAAAGAGATTGAATGTCGAAAAACCTAGCTTGGTACTAATTTTGAATAAATTTTAAAGCTAGTTAATGTTTTCGAATGATTAAGGTTTCATAGAAATGGTGTAGATTGTAAGATCTCGAATTTTATGAAATGAAAGTATTCGATTTTCTTATAATTATTATTTTATTTAGTAAATGGTTAAATTAATAACAGGATTAAAGTTAAGGGTGATATGTGAAAATTTTACAAAAGTAAAGCAAGTTGTTATAAAATATTCGTTTGGTCGGGGAATATTCTTTTTGTCGGAGAATATTCGTACGATGACATAATCATTGGTGGATCCCACAGCAGAATTATTGTCGGAATTAGAAAACGACAAAATTATCTTTTTATAAAAATAACGGCGAAAGTTTTACCGTTAACTGTTGAAATACCCAGTGATAAAAGTACAGTAATACGCGTGGTTGCATAATAGCATACGGTATTGATTATTGATGCTTACGTAAGAAGCCACTCAGTTATACTCAATTATTGTTACAGTAATTACTGCATAGTATCTCATATTATTGATTCAATTATTGTCACAGTATTATCTGCATAATATTTTATATTATTAAATCAATAATTAAGACGACAAAGTTATTCATATAATTATTTACAATATTGACGATGTCTAGAAAGTTCTGTCGAGGAGAGGTTTGGTCACCTAATTGCGCGTCAATAGGAAGAAATCCTTATCGAAAAGCCCCCCTCTTTCCTGAGAATAATCTGGTTGTTAAATATTGTGAGTTATAATATTAATGATGAATAATTGTTGAAAAATTAAAAATGTGTTGACTGAAGATTTAATTATTTGTAATAATATTTATTCAATCTTTGATATAAATAAGAAGTCTGTTATGAGACATTTGTGGTAAGTTTGGTTTATTCTATGGGGGCCCATATGTCATTATCTGAGAGTCACTTTCGCCAATAGTAATTGTCTTTACCAGTCGTCAAACCATTTGCCGTTTCATATTACAAGCATCAAACCACTTGTTGTTTCATATTACAGGCGTCGAACCAATTGTAGTTTCACATTACAGGCGTCGACCAATTGTCGTTTCACATTATAGGCGTCAAACTACTTGTTGTTTCACAGTACAAGCGTCAAACCACTTTTCTTTTCACACCACCAGTCGTCAAGCCACTTGCCTCTTCACATTGCAAGGGCTAAGCTAGAAATCTTCTATAAATAGAAGCTTATTTATTCTTTCATTCTCACCAATTCACTACGACTCACAAGAGAATTCTATAGAGAGAGAATAAGAGAGAAAGAAGAAGAGTATTCTGTTACTACACTATTTCAGTATCCAATCTCCTACTAAGGTAAGAGGTATTATTTCTTTCGAATTTGTAAGGGGTATTATTTCTTTCGTATTCGTAAGGGATGTTATTTTTGTTCAATATTCGCTTGAAATAATATTTTCTTCCACACTCTGTAGTATGTAAGTAATATTATTTCTTTTTAGATTTCGAATTCTATACTCGTTTGTTAAAATTTTGGCTTCTATACTCGTTTGTTAAAATTTTGGCTTCAATACTCCATGAAATTAGTAGAATATCCTTGATATTTGCGCTTCATCCATTATCTTTTCATGAAAATATTATTCTGAGCATTCTTGATAAGTTTTAACTTTTTCATGCCGGAGTACTATTCACGGGGTTACTATTTCCAAAGTACTATTCACGGGGTACTATTCACTCGAGTACTATTCACCCGGGATACTATTCATGATAAAAATTGATTTGTTTTCGGTCTAAATTATTTTTGGTACAATATTATTCTTGAATTTTACTCCACAAAGCAATATCATGTTGACAATTTGGACTTTATTGATTTCTGGATAAATTAAATTATAAATTTTTAAAAATTTATCTTTGAACTTGTTTTATTGAATTTTTATATCATTGTCATCATCCTCATGTTTATATTATGTTGAAAGTCATCTATGGCCTGTAGTGCATAGATGGACTTGGTATGATTATGACCAGGGATTATTCGATATAATCATGACCGTAATGTTACAAATGATGTGGTAAAAGTCCTCATTGGCCCGTAGTGCATTAATGGACAGTTGTTGGCATGATCATGACCATTGATGAATACACGAATATCCTTGGCCTGTAGTGCATGGATAATTTGTGGTCGTGATACTAATGAATATCCTTGGCCGTAGTGCAGGGATGATGTGGATTATTTATTAAGCTGAGTCTCAGCGATAAAAGTAATGAAAAACCTTTTAAATCATAGAAGATAGTAGATTTTATTTTCTACTTGACTCTTTTAATGGATTGCTTGTTCCGCTGTAGTTAAACTTGATGTTTGTTATATTTTATCAGTTTAACACTGTTGAAGCCTAACGATAAATTATTCTGCATTATCTTAGTCATAATATTTTTTACTGGCTAGTTGAGCTCACCCTTTGCTTTCATTGTTCTCTTCAGGAAATGAGAATATAGCTGGGAATAGTCGGGGAACGGAGTGACGGTCCAGATGGTTGCATTAGTAGTCCTCACTATTCTATAAAATAGTGTGATAATAAATGTAATGAGAACTTATTTTGAGTTTTAATACTGTCTAGAAGACAATATTTGTGTCGTATTCTACACGATATTTAACAGTTGTATAAATTAAGTTTGTATTTATATTCTGTACCATATATTTGACGACTCAAAATAGGTGATGTATACCTATTTTGGGGGCGTCACATAGATAGTAGTATATTTGAGCCGTAGAATTAAGAACGGGTTCATTCTGATGTCGAATGTGAAAGTTAGGAAGTAGTAAAATAGACGAGACAAAATTGCAAAACTGAAATCCAGGTGCAGTAGTGTAAGACCCCAAATTTTATGAAAAAAGATGAATTTTTTCTATAAATATCATTTTTAATAATTATGGTATTGATTTGTTATAATATTAAAGTTGTAGGTAATAATTATAAATTTTGCAAAGTACGCAAGTTGTTATATTTTATTCGATTGGCCGGGGAATATTTGTTTTAACAGGGAATATTCGTACGACGGCACAATCATTGGTGGACCACACAGTGAAATTATTGTCGGATTGAGAAAACGACAAAAATAGCTTTTTATAAAAATAACGGCTAAAGTTTTACCGTTAACTGTTGAAACACCCGGTGTTAAAAGTAAAGTAATACATGTGGCATATTAGCACATGGTATTGATTATTGATGCTTACGTGAGAAGTCACTCAGTTTTGTTCAATTATTGCTACAGTAATTGCTGCATAGTATCTCACGTTATTTGATTCAATTATTATCAATATTTTATATATTATTAAATCAATAATTGAGACGACAAAGTTATTAATATTATTATTTGCAATATTGACGATGTCTAGAAGTTCTGTCAAGGAGAGGTTTGGTCACCTAATTGCGCGCCAATGGGGAGAAATCCTTATTGGAAAGCCCCCTCTTTTCTGGGAACGACCTAGTTGTTAAATATTACAAATTATAATAATAATGATAAATATTATTAAAACTATTGAGGGATTTTTTTTATAAAGAAATTGTGTAAATTTTGCTTATTTTATGGACCCCCATTTATCTATTTTTCAAAATAATCGGAAGGAAGTTATAAAGTGTGTGTGTATGTGTGTGTGTGTGTGTGTGTGTGTGTGTGTATATATATATATATATATATATATATATATATATATATAACATGTGGGTGAGTGGTGGTGGTCCTGGTGGATAAATATGGCAAGTTATGGAATGATTTTTCAAGCTTGGACATTATTGGCCAACCTTTTCCAATCATGCAGTATTATTGATAACTTGTAAATTAGGTGCATTCTAATTGGTCGAGGCTGTTATATTGGCATGTGTTCATTTTTCTCATTTGCCAACTCCTTGAAAAGGAATATTGATACTTAGGAACCATGAAGCTGTAATGTTTCGTCCGTGATTTTTAAAAAAATAACTGTTGCATCCGTTTTGACACTGTTGAAGGCTAACGATAATTTATTCTGCATTATCTTAGTCATAATATTTTTTACTGGGCTAGTTGAGCTTACCCTTTTTTTTCATTGTTCTATTCAGGAAATGAGAATATAGCTGGGACTAGTCGGAGAACGGAGTGACGGTCCAGATGTTTGCACTAGTAGTCATCACTATTCTATAAAATAGTGTGATAATAAATGTATTGAGGACTTATTTTGAGTTTGAATACTATCTAGAAGACAATATTTGTATTAAAACTTACAGCTCATGTTGTATATTTAAGTTTGTATTTGTATTCTGTACCATGTATTTGGCGACTTAGAATGGGTGATGTATACCTATTTTGGGGGCGTCACAGTTAGTATCAAAGCTTAGGGATATGATCCCTGGCTAAGATGTGAGACTAGAACTAGCGGGGAGAGACGGGGAAATCCTTCGCTAGTATGACCTACTTAATTTATTTGTTATGTAATTGGTCGGTCAGAATATAGGGATAATATGTTGCATGTCAATTAACCCTTGTTTTGTGACAGTATTTGAAAATGACATCCGAGAATATTGAGAATAGCAATGGAGCACATGAGACCGTTGAATCACCAACGATCAATAACCAGAAAAACGTGCATCAGGAAGGTAACAATCCTCATGCAAACAACAACACCGACCAAATGATGAACGACGGAATGTTTAGGGGTTTTCTGTAATTCATGCAACATCAGGCGAGAGAGACTGCTGTCCAAAATACAGGTGGAAACACTGGCAACTCTCGGATGGTCACCGCTAAACAGTTCAAGGAGCTGGGACCACCGGAGTTTTTTAGAGAGCCAAAACCACTTAAGGCGGAGACGTGGATAAAGCAGATCAACAAGATATTTGATGTCTTGAGATGCTCCGAGGAGCAAAAGGTTCCTTTTGCCACCTTCATGTTACGAGCAGAGGCAGATTATTGTTGGGAATCTGTAAAGCGTACTCAACCTGCCGCACTGAAGATGTTTTGGGAAAAGTTTCAAGAACTGTTCAACGACAAGTACTTTTTCGAAAGTATTCGTCACATGAAAGAGGTAGAGTTTATAAAATTGGAGCAAAACAACATGACCGTGTCGCAGTACGAAGCCAAGTTTGTTGAGTTGTCCTGATTTGCGTCCCACTTAGTTGATAACGAGAAGAGAATGATACGGATGTTTCTAAGAGGTTTGAAACCAGAGATACGCCAATACTTAATTTCTCACAAATTGTGTTTGTATTCAGATGTTGTAAATAGGGCTCAGTTATTGGAGCGCGATAACGAGTCAACCCAACCAAGAGAGAGCAACCGGAAAAATGATAATACCAGTAGTAGTAGTCATCGAAGCGGTGACAACAAACGTGGAGGGAATCAACATGTCAGAAATGGTAACCACTTCGGTGGTAATCATGGCCAAGATAATAAGAGTGGACATTTCAAGAAGAAGAGATACAACAATGATGGAAAGACGTCAGCACCAGCACCCATTGTTAAGGAAGGAGAACGACCACCTATCATATGCTTCAAATACGGAGGGGAGGGACACATCAGTCCAAACTGCGCGATGCAGTCCAAAGCGTGTTATAATTGTGGAAGAGAAGGTCACCTTGCCCGATTTTGTCGTGTACCAATGTCAAGTCCAGCTGGGATGGAGGCATCAAAGGTCGTCCAAGACAAGACAAAATCGGCAGTTCAAGGGAGAGCGTTTGTCGTAACCTCCCAAAAAGCGAGGAATCCGAACGAGGTCATCACGGGTAAGCTTATCATAAACTCTAGCGAAGTCTATACCTTATTTGATACCGGTTCTACCCATTCTTTTATTTCTCCTATTTGCGCTCAACGTTTAAATTTGACTCCGGAGAAATTAGACTTTGACTTATCTGTTGAAACTCCGTTGGGAAAAACCTTCATTACATCCACTGTTTATAAGTCTTGTTTGGTTCAAATCGGTACCCTCACATTACCTGTCGACCTTATTTCCTTAAAAATATTTGTATTTGACATAATTCTAGGGATTGATTGGTTAACTACTCATCATGCAAAAATTGATTATTTTCGTAAGGGTGTTAGCTTTCATATTTCTAACCAACCTATTATGCGAATTCAAGCAACCAAACCATTAAAATCAATCACTATCATCTCAAGCCATAAAGCTATTCGTTTATTGAAAAATAGATGTCAAGCTTTCTTAGCTCATTTCATGGATTTAAACAAAAATACGTCAGTTTTGAATGATATTTCTATTGTTAATAAATTTCCTGACGTATTCCCTGAAGAACTTCCTGGCCTGCCCCCAGAGTGTGAAATTGAATTTTGTATCTACCTTGAACCCGGTACAAAATCCATTTCCAAAGCCTCATATCGAATGGCTCCTATTGAACTTCAGGAGTTAAAGACCCAACTACAGGAATTGTTAGATATTGATTTCATTCGTCCTAGTACGTCTCCTTGGGGTGCTCCTGTTCTATTCGTGAAGAAGAAAGATGGGAGTATGCGACTTTGTATTGATTATCGGGAGTTGAATCATGTCATAATCAAAAATAGGTACCCATTGCCACGTATTGATGACCTGTTTGACCAGTTGCAAGGCGTCAAATTCTTTTCAAAGATTAATCTCCATTCAGGTTATCATCAGTTAAAGATTAAAATTAATGATATTCTAAAGACGACTTTCAGAACTCGATACGGGCATTATGAATTCCTAGTTATGCCTTTTGGATTGATTAATGCTCCTGCTGCCTTCATAGATATGATGAACCGAGTATTCAAGGAATATTTGGATCATTTTGTGGTTGTCTTTATTGATGACATTCTTATATATTTCAAAAGTCGTGAAGATCATGAGCAACACTTGAGGCTAATACTCCAAAAGTTTCGTAAAAATAAGCTTTATGCCAAGTTGAGGAAATGGGAGTTCTGGCTTGAGGAAGTGGCATTCCTTGAGCACGTGATATCAAATCACAGAATATCTGTTGACCCGGCAAAGATTGAAGCAATTCAAAGCTAGGAGCAACCTAAATCAGTGACCGACGTACGTAGCTTTCTCGGCTTAGCTGGTTATTAACGGAGATTCGTAGAAGAGTTTTCTCGAATCGCTACTCCATTAACTCAGCTGACTCGGAAAGATACAAAATTCGGTTGGAGCGAGGAATATGAGAAGAGTTTTCAAGAACTCAAGAGGAGACTCATTTCAGCACCTGTTCTGATAATACCATCTGGCTTGGAGGGATTTGTCATCTACAGTGATACTTCGGGTAAAGGGTTAGGATGTGTTCTCATGCAATATGGGAAAGTTATAGCCTATGCCTCTCGATAACTCAAAGAATATAAGAGGAATTATCCTACTCATGATCTAGAGTTAGCAGCTGTTGTCTTCGCATTTAAAATTTGGAGGCATTACCTGTATGGGAAGAAAGTGGAGATCTATACGGATCATAAAAGCCTCAAATATTTCTTCACTCAAAAAGAACTCAACATGCGACAACGACGTTAGCCCGAACTATTGAAAGATTATGATCATACTATTAAATACCATCCTGGAAAAGTGAACGTAGTAGCTGACGCATTGAGTAGAAGATCATATGCAGGTACGAGTGAGTTATTGTCAACGCAAAGGCCCATTTTGTATGACTTGTAAAGGATGTAAATAGATTTAAAGACTCCAGGGACCCACGTGATGATGGCAAATATACAAGTAGAACCGACTTTAATCAATAAAGTTAAAGTTGCTCAAGCTACAGGCCTGGAGCTGATGCGTATGAAGAAGAAAGTGTAAGAAGGTGCTATCCCGGAAGCAAGAATCGATGTAGAAGGAATACTTCGAGTCAACTCCAGACTTTGTGTTCCTAACGATTCTAACTTGAAGTATAAAATTATAATGGAGGCGCACAACACACCGTTTGTAATCTATCCTGGGAGTACCAAAATGTATCGTGATCTTCGACATACATTCTGGTGGAGCAATATGAAGAGAGAGATAACGGAGTTTATTTTAAGGTGTTTAACTTGTCAACGAGTCAAGGCGGAGCATCAAGTACCAAAAGGTCCATTGCAACCACTTAAAATTCCAGAATGGAAGTGGGAGCACATTACCATAGATTTCGTTACTGGTCTTCCCAATGTTTCTCAAGGTATAGATGCAATTTGGGTCATTGTTGATAGATTGACCAAATCTGCTCATTTATTACCTATAGGAAAAACTTATACACTTGAACGTCTTGCTCGTATGTACATAAATGAGATTGTAAGACTGCATGGTATGCTAATATCCATAGTTTCTGATTGAAACCAAAGATTCACTTCACGATTTTGGGTTAGTTTGTAAAAAGCTATGGGCACGGATTTACGATTTAGTTCAACATATCATCCTCAGACGGACGGATAGTCGGAGAGGACTATTCAAACTCTTGAAGATTTATTAAGACTTTGTGTCCTTGACTTCAAAGGAAGTTGGGACAAGTTCTTACCATTGGTGGAGTTTTCCTACAACAACAGTTATCAAGCAAGTATCGGCATGGCTCCATTTGAGGTATTGTATGGAAGAAAGTGTCATTCTCTAGTATGCTGGGATGTGGTGGATGAAGCAACATTGTTGGGACCAGAATTGGTACGTATGACTATGAAAAAGATCTAAATGATCCGACAACGTATAAAGACCTCACAAGATCGACAAAAGAGTTATGTTGATCTTCATCGGAAAGACGTGGAATTCAATGTTGGAGTGCATGTGTTGTTACGTGTTGTTCCATGGAAGGGAGTTACAAGATTTGAAAAGAGAGGAAAGCTCAATCCTCGATTCATTGGCCCATTTGAAATACTTGACCGACTAGGAACTGTGGCTTATAGACTCGCGTTACCGTCAAGTATGCTCGTGTTCATAATATTTTTGACATATCTATGTTACGTAAATATGTGGAAGACCCGAACCACATTATTGAGTTAGAACCGGACGAAATAGCGGAAGATTTAACGTATGAAGAGGTTCTTGTTAAAATCTTGGATAAGAAGGAACATATTTTACGCTCCAAGGTTATACCTCAAGTTAAAGTTTTGTGGAGAAACCACGATATTGAGGAAATGACCTGGGAGTTAGAATCTGAAATGAGATCAAGGTATCCTCATCTCTTCGTCATACTAGGTATGTACCCTAATTTCGAGGGCGAAATTTCATAAGAAGAGGAGGTTGTAAGACCCCAACTTTTATGAAAAAAGATGAATTTTTTCTATAAATTTCATTTTGAATAATTATGGTATTGATTTGTTATAATATTAAAGTTGTGGGTAATAATTATAAATTTTGCAAAGTACGCAAGTTGTTATATTATATTCGATTGGTCGGGGAATATTCGTACGACGGCACAATTATTAGTGGACCCCATAGTGGAATTATTGTCGGATTGAGAAAACGACAAAAATATCTTTTTATAAAAATAACGACAAAAGTTTTACCGTTAACTGTTGAAACACCCGGTGTTAAAAGTACAGTAATACGCGTGGTTGCATAGTAGCACGCGGTATTGATTATTGATGCTTACGTGAGAAGTTACTCAGTTTTGTTCAATTATTGCTATAGTAATTGTTGCATAGTATCTCACGTTATTTGATTCAATTATTGTCAATATTTTATATATTATTAAATCAATAATTGAGACGACAAAGTTATTAATATTATTATTTGCAATATTAACGATGTATAGAAGTTCTGTCAAGGAGAGGTTTGGTCACCTAATTGCGCGCCAATAGGGAAAAATAATTATTGGAAAGCCCCCTCTTTCTTGGGAACGACCTGGTTGTTAAATATTGCGAATTATAATAATAATGATAAATGTTGTTAAAAATATTGAGGAATTTTTTTTATGAAGTAATTGTGTAAATTTTGCTTATTTTATGGACCCCCATTTACCCATTTTTCAAAATAATCGGAAGGAAGTTATAAAGTATATATATATATATATATATATATATATATATATATATATATATATATTGTATAACATGTGGGTGGGTGGTGGTGGTCCTGGTGGATAAATTTGGCTGGTTATGGAATGATTTTTCAAGCTTGGACATTATTAGCCAACCTTTTCCAATCATGCAGTATTATTGATAACTTGTAAATTAGGGTGCATTCTAATTGGTCGAGGCTGTTATATCGGCATGTGTTCATTTTTCTCATTTGCCAACTCCTTGAAAAGGAATACTGATACTTAGGAACCGTGAAGCTGTAATGTTTCGTCCGTGATTTTTAAAAAAATAACTGTTGCATCCGTTTCTTAGCAGTACCCCTTCCATTCTCCTATAAATAGGATGCTTAGTTAGAATTAAAAATTACACCAGAATTAAAGAATTCTTCTTCTATAATATTGAGCGTATTTCTTTAGAGTTTTAGAAAGCTTTGAGCGTAGAAAATAGTATAAGTTTTCTTCAAGAATATCATCGCTATACCAGTTGGAATACTCTTCTTTTCAAGGTAAGGGATGTTATTTTTGTTCAATATTCATATGAAATAATATTTTCTTCCATACTCTGTAGTATGTAAGTAATATTATTTCGTTTCAGATTCCGAATTCTATACTCATTTTGTTAAAGTTTTGGCTTCTATACTCCATGAAATTAGTAGAATATCCTTGATATTTGCGCTTCATCCAGTATTTTTTTCATAAAAATATTATTCTGAGTATTCTTGATAAGTTTTAACTTTTTTATGTCGGGGTACTATTCATGGGGTTACTATTTCCAAAGTTACTATTCACAGGTACTATTCACTCGGTTACTATTCACCCGGGGTACTATTCATGACCAAAATTAATTTCTTTTCGGTCCAAATCATTTTTGATATAATATTATTCTTGAATTTTACTCCACAAAGCAGTATCATGTTGACAATTTGGAAGTTATTGATATCTGGATAAATTAAATTATAAATCTTTTAAAAAATTTCCTTGAACTTGTTTTATTGAATTCTTATATCATTGTCATCATCATCATGTTTATATTATGTTGAGAGTCATCTGTGGCCTGTAGTGCATAGATGGACTTGGTATGATTATGACCAGGGATTATTCGGTATAATCATGACCGTAACGTTACAAATGATGTGGTAAAAGTCCTCATTGACCCGTAGTGCATTGATGGACAGTTGTTGGCATGATCATGACCATTGATGAAAACACGAATATCCTTGGCTGTAGTGCATGGATAATTTGTGGTCGTGATACTAATGAATATCCTTGGCCGTAGTGCAGGGATGATGTGGATTATTTATTAAGCTGAGTCTCAGCGATAAAAAGTGATGGAAAAATCTTTTAAGTCATAGAAGATAGTAGATTTTATACTCTACTTGACTCTTCTAATGGATTGCTTGTTCCGATGCAGTTAAACTTGATGTTTATTATATTTTATCAGTTTAACACTGTTGAAACGATAATTTATTCTGCATTATCTTAGTCATAATATTTCTTACTGGGCTAGTTGAGCTCACCTTTTTCTTCTATTGTTCTCTTCAGGAAATGAGAATATAGCTGGGACTAGTCGGAGAACGGAGTGACGGTCCAGATGTTTGCATTAGTAGTCCTCACTATTCTGTGAAATAGTGTGATAATAAATGTATTGAGGACTTATTTTGAGTTTGAATACTGTCTAGAAGACAATATTTATATTAAAACTCATAGCTCATATTGTATATTTAAGTTTGTATTTGTATTCTGTACCATGTATTTGGCGACTCAGAATGGGTGATGTATACCTATTTTGGGGGCGTCACAATTAGGGTAGCGCCGCAGTGCTGAAATAAAAGGGAGTTTAGTGCCGCAGCGTTACTATACAGCGTCGCAGTGCTACTATGCAGCGTCGCAACGCTACTATGATGCGCCGCAACTCTGAGCATACAGGGGGTACAGCGCTGTGAACCAAGCGTTGCGACACCGATTTGGGTCAGGGTTCAATGATGAGTTATTTTGAACTCGTAGCTTGGGTGATCGTATAGAATGATTTTGAACATCAGTGTTCAATTAATGTATCACAATAATAAGTGATTAAAATCTTACGAAATGGTTGATTGTTAATTAAAAAGATAAACATTGTAAACGTAAAATACTTAAAACAATATAAATGTTTAGTATACGTGTAGGATTAGCGTACATGGCATATACAAGGGTGTATGACTTGGACGTTGGTATAACGGAGTCAGGTGTACAATGTGTAAACATTGGAAAGCCATAGCGAATGTTAATGAATTTAAAGAATGTTTCGAGTTTAATGATTCAGATAGATTATGACGGGAAATGAATTTAATGTAAACTATATGTGGAGTTTATTTATGACTAATTGGTGTATCGTCATGATAATGTCATGTAGAACATATAAAGACTGAGTTCAAGTAAAGATTAGAAGACCGCGTTAGGCAAGTTTTTTAACTCTTGTTTAAACTTTACGTTGAAGCAAGTTTGCTAAATTTCATCTGATTATGTTCTTATGAAGCTTATATGATATTGTTAAAGATAAAATGAACACAATTCTTGTATAATTGTGTGAATTTCATTTTTATGCAAATCTTTTAATATTTGTACAAGTATTCAAGTTATGTTATGACATAAACTATTAAAACTTTAAAGTTCGATATACATGAACTATTTAAGAAAGTGTCAATGTCATTTGTTTCAGCTAGACAAAGGTTAAAATGTTTTATCGATTTGATATTGAATCTTTGAAATATTATTGATGATAACTAGAGTATTCCAAACTAAATTGTTTTGGTATGGATTCAAATGTAAGCTTGAGGATGAACAAACAAATGTTTTGGTCGAATTTTGCGGCTGACACATAAGGTATCAAAATTAAACGCAAAGTCGTTTAACGGATGAGTGTTGTAAAATATAGAGTATAGGTTGATCACCTAGATGTGCTCGTAAGTGATAACGGTTTACAGTTTTAATACCGGGAAATCTTTTCAAAGGAATTAAAAGAAAGTTCTTGGTTCTATGACCTCTCAATATAAATGACAAATATGTCCTTTCAAAAATGTTTTAAATGAAAGAAAAGTACTCCTTCCGTAACTAAAAGATTGTCGTTTTAGGAAGTAATTTTTGTTCCAAAAAGATTGTCGTTTTAAGTTTGTCAATGCATATTAGCTATTTTTGTAAGACTCCAACTTTTATAAATAAAGATGAATTTTTCTATAAATATCATTTTTGAATATTATGGAGTTAATTTGATATAATGTTATAGTTGTGGGTAATATTTATAAATTTTGCAAAGTACGCAAGTTGTTATATAATATTCGATTGGTCGGGGAATATTCGTTTTAACAGGGAATATTCGTACAACGACACAATCACTGGTGGACCCCACAACGGAATTATTGTCGGATTGAGAAAACGACAAAAATATTTTATTAAAAATAACGGCGGAAGTTTTACCATTGTTACTGTTGAACTACTCGGTAGTAAAAGTACAGTAATACGTGTGGTTGCATAGTAGCACACGGTATTAATTATTAATGCTTATGTGAGAAGTCACTCAGTTTGATTCCATTATTGTCAGTTAATAATATGAATTATTTAGCGATAATGACGTTTTGTTTTATTCGTATTATTAACGTAATAAAACAGAAACATCTTTTTATATAAAACAAAATACTTTATTAAAGTTATTCTATAAATAGAATATATTATATTTTATTTAAAAGATTTTTCTTTAAATATGGACCGTTAGATTAAAGTAATCAATCTGGACCGTTCATGGATTAGTTACTATGCATTCTATTTTTTTATAAATAGCAGCTCATTCCTTCATTATTTCTTACGAATTCACTGAACTCTAGAGAGAGAAACTATAGAGAGAAACTATAGAGAGAGAGAAGAAGAGTATTCTGCTACTTAACTACTTCCTTACTTCAGCTCTTCTTTAAAACGGTAAGGGGTGTTATTCTTTCTTATTCATGAAGAGAACTGTTGTTATTCCATTTCTTATTATTCTGTTGGAATAACCTGTATACGCGGTCTACCCTATACTTGGTGACATTCTCCTATTATTCTGTTGGAACATCCTGTCTGTGTGTTTTACACCGGACCTGGTTCCGTTTTTATTATTATTCTGTTGGAACATCCTGTCTGTGTGTTTTACACCGGACCTGGTTCCGTTTTTATTATTATTCTGTTGGAACATCCTGTCTGTGTGTTTTACACCGGACCTGGTTCCGTCTTTATTATTATTCTGTCGGAATATCCTGTCTGTGTGTTTTACACCGGACCTGGTTCCATTATTATTATTCTGTCGGAATATCCTGTCTGTGCGTTTACGCCGGACCTGGTTCCATTATTATTATTCTGTTAAGAATAACCTGTCTGTGCGGTCTATCGCATGCATGGTGATTTCTTTTGTTATTCCATTCTTTATTATACTCAGTTGGTTAAGTTTTGACTTCTATACTCTATAAAATTTGTGGAATATCCTTGACATTTGCGCTTCATCTAGTATCTATTCATGAAAATATTCTCCTGATCATTCTTGAATTTTACTCCACAAAGTAGTATCATGTTGACAATTTGGACGTTGTTAATTCTTGGATAAATTAATTCTTGAACTTATTTTATTAAATTCTTATATTATTGTCATCATCCTCATGTTTATATTCTGTTGAAAGTCATCTGTGGCCTGTAGTGCATATATGGACTTGGTATGATTATGACCAGGGATTATTCGGTGTAATCATGACCGTAATGTTACAAATGATGTGGTAAAAGTCCTCATTGGCCCGTAGTGCATTGATGGACAATTGTTGGCATGATCATGACCATTAATGAATATACGAATATCCTTGGCCGTAGTGCAGGGGTGATTCGATGATGTGGATTATTTTATTAAGCTGAGTCTCAGCGATCACAGTGTTGGAAAATCTTTTAAATCATAAAAGATAGTAGAGTTTATTTTTTACTTGACTCTTTTAATGGATTGCTTATTCCGCTACAGTTAAACTTGATGTCTATTGTATTTTATCAGTTTAACATTGTTGAAGGCTAATGATAATTTATTCTGCATTATCTTAGTCATAATATTTCTTACTGGGCTAGTTGAGCTCACCCTTTCTTTCACTGTTCTCTTCAGGAAATGAGAACGTAGCTGGGGCAAGTCGGGGAAAAGAGTGATGGTCCGAATGATAGTATTAGTTAGTAGTCCTCACTATTATATGTAATGGTGTGTTAATAAATGTAACGAGGACTCCTTTTGAGTATGAATACTCTCTAGAAGATAATATTTGTATTCAAACTCACAGTTTATATTTTGTCGTATTGTACACGACAGTTGTATTAGTAAGTTGTATTTGTATTCTGTACTATGTATCTGACGACCCAAGATGGGTGATGTATACCTAATTTTGGGGGGCGTCACAATTTTTTTCCTACTTTGCCCTTATTTAAAGTTTTCTCCTATTTAAAGTTTTCTTCCCTTCCCAATGATTCTTATTTAATTCAATCCTATAATCCCAGTAGTAATTGGTTGAATAAGAAGTAATTGGTTGAATTGAATAAGAAACATTGAGAAGAGAATAATTGGTTGAGACAATTAATAAGAATAGTATAGAATTTTTGCTAGGTATTAATTATATTTTTTAATCTGTGTGCATTAATTTTAAACGATAATCTTTTAAGAATAGAGAGAGTATTATTATTGTTTATTCAAAGTATTTCACCATCAAAGTCAAAGCTGTGGGAATCGAAAGGTGTGTTTAATTTTATAAATTGGTTACTTGATAAAATTCATCAGTAGAGACTAGTTACCTTCTTTTATTATATTTTTTTGAACGAAGTAATTTTAAATCAATAAGTCTGGGCAGACAGGAAATATGGACCGGAAAATTGGATCGGTCTAATTTTTTTTTTATTTTTTTTTTTAATTGTGACTTTCAAAAAATGTATAGTATTTATTCCAACAGTAATTTTTATAAAATATAGTGTTTTAGGTGTAATTTAGATACACATACAAATACAGGGTTATACAGTCTGTATTACACCTAAAACACTATATTTTATAAAAATTACTGTTAGAATAAATACTATACATTTTTTGAAAATCACAATTAAAAAAAAAAAAAAAAAAATTGGACCGGTCTAATTTTCCGGTCCAATCTCCCTGTCTGCGTAGCACTACTCATTTTAAATTTTTCAAAAAGACTCCAAACAACCATTTCACCGAAACTGATCATATCATATCGAACTATCTTCTCAGCTTTTCCATGCTGTAAAAGATTCCATATTGAAGCAGCTCGACATCTGGAAAATTGAAAGCTGACGTGTCAAGTAATTAATGACTGAAGGTTCAAAATAAGCGTATGATCTGTTCCGCATAGGAGGATTTCATGCTTTAAGATGATGATCCGATATCATAACTCTTGGGTCCCCTCTAAGGTTGTACAATTGGAAAATGATATCAGGAACTAAAAACGGTAGTCATGGTAGTAATAAGATATACTAATTCTTTATTACTACTACATGAAGTAATATGTTCATGTCAGAGAGGGCTTTTATATAAAAGAAAATCTTACTCTATCTTCCTGAGGTGATGGTTGTGAGAGACTAATTAAATTTAACAAATGATAAAACTTTTACTTAGATGCTAGGGCTCTAAATAGAGCCTCAAAAGGAAACAAAGCTATTATAGTAGGGGAGGAGAGAGGAAAAGGAGGAAGCATTAAAAAGAAAAAATAGCGTTAAAGATTTCAAATAGATACAATGGTATAAATAGATATAACAAATGTAAGACCCAAACTTATTCATAAATAAAATCAATTTTCCTCTAATTATTATTTTTAAATAATAAGGTGTTAATTTGATATAATACTTTGGTTATGGGTGAAATATGCAAATTTTACAAAATAAGCAAGTGGTTATAAAATATTCATTGTTGTCGAGGAATATTCATTTGGTCGTGGAATATTCTTGCTGTCGGAAAATATTCGTACGATGGCGCAGCCATTTGTGGGCCCCATAACGGAAAACGATCGGATAAAAAAATGACAAGTTTGAGTTTGTACAAATAACGGTGTAGTAGTTACTGTGACGCTCCCAAAATAGGTATACATCACCCATCTTGGGTCGCCAGAAAATACACTACAAACAACTCCATTTATACAACTGTCGTGTAAAATACGACGACACATATATTGTGAGTTTCAATACAAATATTGTAGCGTATATAATACGACAATATTCATACTCAAATTATTACAATGCCATATAAAGTACAGCAACAAATATTTCAAGTCTCCAAAGAAATACGAGAAGATTTATGTCCTCCTCATTCTAATGGAGTGCATTTTGACGCTTTCAAATTTGAGTTCGCATAACCCTATTTAATTCACCAAATATAACTATTAAATGATATATAAAATATGTCACACACATTTTAAATTATCAGTACAATTATTATGCCCCACCGTTTCATAATTTGATTAGAATTTCGACTAATTTGAAGCACCACTTTATACCCTCGTCCTCTCTGCTAGTCCCTGCTACACTTTTATTTCCAGAAAGGGGTGGTGAAATAAAAGGGTGAGCACAAATAGTTCAGTAAAGAATATCATGACTTAAGATAATTAAATTATTAAAATAATTCAGATATTTAGAACATATGATAGAAGATAAAAGTTTTCAACCGTAATAGCAGCGAAATCAACAATCTATTAGAAGAGTCAAGTAGAACATATGTCTACTATCTCCTCTAGATTAAAAGTCCATCATTAATTTTTCATTCATGTAATACTTATCAACAATTCTTTGTTATACCCAAGACAAAGATCATCACCTGTCTTCACCTGAACCACCACAGATTATAATTAAATCACAATTCATATTTATAATCAGGTAAATTAACAGTTCATCTTTGCAATACAAGCCTAAAACATACAACTGTAAAATCAATAACGCTAAGACTCATCTCAATAGTATCACGACCACGAATTATCCATGCACTACGACCAAGGATATTCGTGTTTTCAACATTACGGTCATGATTATACCAAATGATCCCTGGTCATAATCATACCAAGTTCATCAATGCACTACGGGCCAAAGATGACTTCTACCACATTATTTGTAACATTACGGTCATGATTATACCAAATAATCCCTGGTCATAATCATACCAAGTCCATCTATGCACTTCGTGTCAAAGATGACTTTCATGACAATATAAGCATAAGGATGATGATAATGATATATATAATGAATAAACATAAAAAATCAGAGTAATAAGATAACATAGATCTTAGTGATTTTTAACTAAATTATCCAGAGTCCAAGTTGCTAACATAATATTAGATGAAGCACAAACTATTAAGGATATTCTAATGCTTTCCAGACTTTTCACCAATTAATGATAAACTAAATAAACGCATAATAATATCTTACCATAATATAGAGTATGAAAGGAAATGATATTCCTTTTACCATAAAAATGACACCCTCTTACTACAATAATGATATCCCTTACCTTAGCATGTGACTTGATTTTGCTTTGTGTGAAATTGATCAACTTAAATAATGCTTGCATTCCTTATCTACACTTGGAGTAACATTAAACTCAATAGAAATACTCCCCATATTATAGTAAAAGAATTTTATATTTGTAGTGTAATGATGGTGTGTCTTTAGTTACTCAACCGAGTAACCTATTTATATTAAAAATTTAGTAAACAACTAGCACACTTGCTTTGACAAAATAACCAAATGAGGTATATAACAATGGTAGTGAATTTATGGTCTCACCGAGAAAATTAAACCAACTTGTACACGTTTTAACAAAATTTGTTCAATAATAGAGTTGTGGTCCATACTACTTTAGAAAAAGTAGAGTGTTGGCAAGTCCTGCCAATTTATTTTTGTAAAAAAAAATAATTGAACAAACATCTGTAAATCATACTTATCTTTAATCAACACCTTTTATTCATCACTTATTTACACATCTTCAATATTTCAACAATTATTCATAATTATTAACATAGACTCACAATACTTTTCACTGGTATAATTATATCATATCAAATAATATGAGTCACTGTGCAATAATTACTGTGATAATTATTGAATAAAAGACTGAGTGACTTCTTACGTAGTTAAAAATCAATAATATGAATCACTGTGCAATAATTACTGTGACAATTATTGAATGAAATACATGGTGACTTTTTACGTAAGAATCAAATCAATACCTTACTATAAACAATTTAAATTTTATTAAAAGTAGGAATCAACACCAAATCACATTTATCTCGAATAACATATAAACCAACTGATAATTCATTATTCATTCAAGTTATCTTTATTTATCGCATAAAATTATTATTCATATTCCAAAACTTTTAGAAGTGAATAATAAAACTTGAGAAATCTAAAACCTCATATATGATAATCTACTATTATGATTTTATCACCATTTTTACTTTAACAAAAAATATTATTTTTATTTTTATCATAACTCATTCGTTACTTGTGCGTTTACATCCCGACACCTCATGAGCTTACTAACACTTCTAAAATACTTAAAATAGTATTCTGAACTTTCTAAATAATTTTCACATTTTTCGAATTATCCAACAATTTTTTATAATTATTTCTATTTATAAAAACTATCATTTAATAGCTTAAAAATAGAAATACTAACTCCACTTACTTACATATCTTAAAAACATCATCAATAATAATCTTACATTATTATAATATTTTTCAGTAGAATTTATAATTTCTCACAATTCATAAAATTTTCTATGAATTTCCTCCATTTTTAAACTAATCATAAATAGTTTAAAAATATAATAAATATTTCTGTTATTCAAAAATTTTCCAAAACTTTCCAGAAATTATAAAATAACATTATAAGATTTTTCACCAAATTTCATAATTATTCATCATTCAAAGAATTTTCTATGAATTTCTTATATTTTCAAACTAACTATAAATTGTTTAAAAATACAATAATTACTTCTGCTTTTCAATAATTCATCAAAATTTTATAGAAATTCTAAGATGATATTATAAGCATCCTGTAAAAATATTACTGCCCAAATAATTTTTCTGATAAATTAATTATAAATTTTAATATTTAGAAACTTCAATAATTCATAATAATTATCCCTTTTATCAGAAAAAATACAGATCTTATATCCTTTTCATGTAAAATTTAATTCTCTACAACTTTGTAGAAGAAAATTTTTCTAAATTTTGGCTCTAACATAGAGAGATATTCTTACCGAAAAATTTTGCTTGAAAATTTCCGAACCAACCACCTCACAAAATTCATAACAAATCATACGTTAATTTTTAACTGTTCAAAATTTGTAGACATATACTCAACTTACATATGTATAACATATCCAAAAATCACAATGATCCAAAGGTCGGATTAAAAATTATAACTCACACAATAAAACAAAATAACACTGATTTTTCAGACTATTAGTCCTTCGGACCAGTTTCACTCAAACTGTCACCACGAAAAATTCACAAAGAATTTTTGAGTGATTCCAATTTTTTGCAGTTAGATTACTTCCAAGGTTTTCTTTTGATACATGGCTCATCTTCTAACTCATTATGCACAAAGAGTTATGGATTTTACAAAATCAAGTAGTAATCTAATTTTTATGAAAATTTCCAGATTTTATTTTTCACTTGATTTCTTGATTTATCTCATTTGATTCATGTTTATATAAGTTTAAATCATCCAATACATACATAAGTATGTACTCTTTACATAAAATTTATAAAAACTAAAATTACCAAGATTTTGAAAATACCTTTCTTGATTTCTTTTTCATTTCTTCTTTATTTCTTCATTTCCTTCTTCTTCTTCCTCTCTTCCTCTATCTTCTCTTTTGCTAAAAATTGGGCTATGGGAAGGAATATGGGAATGGAGGAAATTCATCATTTCCTTCTCTCTCTCCTCTTTCTTTTCTTTTCCTCTTTCTTCCTTTCTTTTTCTCTTTCTCTCTTCTTATTATTTTGGCTACGGGAAGGAGTGGGATAATGGAAGGTGTTGAAAATTTTGCCTCAGTAGGCTAATAAGTTAGCCTAGCTCT
The DNA here is from genome assembly GCA_016801055.1 of Panax notoginseng. Lineage (NCBI taxonomy): Eukaryota > Viridiplantae > Streptophyta > Magnoliopsida > Apiales > Araliaceae > Panax > Panax notoginseng. Next base: position 143,127,447 of record CM029021.1, read on the forward strand.
TTGCCCCACTTTTGCCTTAACGTGTGACAACCAATCATGAAAGAGCATGGTGCATAATTTATGAAGAATTTGAAAGCATACAGAAAATTAAAATCAACATTTCTCCCACCTCGTGACCTCCAACTTTCTTTAATCAATTTCTTAGCCGCCCCCCAATAATTTTCCCACATACTTTCTTTATTTGTTCAATTATCTGATTAATTGCTCATTTGACCATTTATCAATTTAACATTTTATAATTTTAGAATAATAATCATAAATTAAACTAGACTTTTATTTTATAAAAGTCGGGGTTTTACAGTTACCGTTAACACTGTTGGAATACCTGGTGGTTAAAATACAGTAATACGCATGGTTGCACAGTAGCACACGGTATTGCACAGTATTGTTGGATTATTGATTTTTACGTAAGAAGGCATTACTCAATAATTGTTACAGTAATTACTGTTCAATATTTTATTTTATTGGTTCAATAATTGCTACGTTGATATTTTATATTATTGTTGTTTCAATAATTGTCACTGCACAATATTTTTCATTATCAGATCAATAATTCATATTATTTGAATAATATTATTAAATAGCATTATTGGCAATGTCTAAGGAAGTTTTGTCTAAAGAGAGGTTTGGTCACCTAATTGCACGTCAGTAAGGAGAAATCCTTATCGAAAAACCCCCTCTTTCGTGGGAACGACCTGGTTGTCATAATTGTGATTCTATAATATTATTTATGAATAATTAATTATTAATTTATATAATAAGAAAATATTTATTTTATGTGGATGGATAGGGAAATATTTATTTTATGTGAATATAAATGAAGGAATAAATGCTGAGGTGTTTTATCAGTATTTTATCGGAATAGAGGTGTTAAAAATCATCCGTATGTGGATTTCGAACATTTTTTGTTTGGAATTTAGAAAAGTTTTCTTCTACAAAGTTGTAGAGAATTAAATTTCCTATGGAAATTACATAAAATTCGTATTTTTTTGAAAAAGAGCTATTTATTATGAATTATTGAAGTTTCAAAAATTAAATATTTTTATTATGGGTGGGACCCACTTTTGTTTTTTATGAAAACATGTGTCGAATTTTTTTTTCAAATGTGATGGCCTGATGGCTTTCCAAAATGGCATGCGTAGAAAAGAAAAAAAATATTATTTTATTATTTAGTCTGCTTTGACGTTCTAGTATTTTCTTATAAATAGGCGCTTAGGTTAGAATTGAAAATCACACCAGAAACATAAGTTTTCTCTCTCTATATTATCGAGTGTATTTTTGTGAGTATTTAGATACTTTGAGAGTTACTATTCAGTGTAAATTTCCTTCGACTTTACATCCGATATTCCGATCAGAAGTACTGTTATTTTAAGGTAAGGATGTTATTTTCTTCGTAAATGATATTATTTCCTTCAATATCATTATGCCGAAATATTGATATGAATTTTATTGTAGAATTTTTACCTTTTTTGTGTCGGGGTTACTATTCTCATATACGGCACTATTCACGAATACGACACTATTCACAGAAAAATAAAATTTTCTCTTCTTTGTCCAAGATGTCTATTATGGTTACTATTTTTGATTGTATCTATGTTTTGATCTTTATTCTTGAATTTTACTCTACTATGGTATATTATGGAGCGTTTTTGAACTTGGATTATCTAAAGTACGAATCCCTAATATTTGTCCTTTTATCTCACTTGATTCATTTTTTTAAAATATTTTTTATCATCCTCAGTTCTAAATGATGATATTATTGAATATCTTTGGCCTGTTGTGACGCCCCCAAAATAGGTATACCCGACCCATTCTGAGTCGCCAGATATCACACTATAAAAATTAAATACAAAATTTATTTATACAACTGTTGAACTGTCGTGCAGAATACGACAACAGTTAACTGTGAGTTTTAATACAATATTATCTCGTAGACCATATCCAAACTCAAATTATTACAATGCCATATAAAATACAGCAGCAAATATTTCAAGACCCCAAAGAAGATTACTATCTTGTTTATTATAATGAGGTGTACTTTTGACGCTTTCAAAGTCGGGTTCTCATCACCCTATTGTTGTTTGTCAAAATCAATTATTAAGTGACATATAAAATACGACACACACATCTTAGGTCCTAAATACGATTATCTGTTACAAGTCATGCCATTTTATAATGTATTAAGAAACTTCGACAGTCTCGGACCATCACACTATTTTTCTGTTATCCCCGCTCGACCCAGCTACACTCTTATTATCTGAAAGGAATTTTGAAGTAAAAGGGTGAGCACAACTAGTCCAGTAAAGAATATCATAAGTAAAGATAATTAAATTATCAATAGCTTTTGTCAATAATAAATCAGAGACTTAGAACATATGGTAGATAATAAAACTTTTCAATCATAACTGCAGCGGAATCAACAATCCATCAGAAGAGTCAAGTAGAACATAATGTCGACTTTCTCCTCCAAATTAAAAGTCTATCGTTAATATTTCATTCCTGTAATACTCATCAACAGTTCTTCGTTGTACCCAAGACAAAGAGAACTTTCATCACCTGTCTTCACCTGAACCACTAAAGATTTTAATTAAGTTCACAATTCATATTTATAATCATGTAAATCAACAATTTCTCCTTGCCACAAAGGATTAATAGAATGTTTACTTAATATCCTTATCCCAAAGGCTGAAGATATTTAAATGTAATAACAATGATCATACCAATCAGTTGTCTATCTTTGCACTACGGGTCAAAGATATTCAACTATAAAACCAATGGTCATGATCATACCAATCAATTATCTGTCAGTGCACTACGGCTAAAGACATTCAACTGTTAACTAATGGTCATGATCCTGCCAATCACATCATTGAATTATCCATGCACTACGGCCAAGGATATTCGTTAGTATCACTAGTGGTCATAATCATGTCGTACACCTGTCCATCTTCGCACTACGGGTCAAAGCTATCAAACAACAGATCATCTTTGCACTACAGGCCAAAGATATTCAACAACATATCATCTTTGCACTACAGGCCAAAGACATATAAATGTAAAACCAATAACCAACAATATAATAAAGAATGAAATAATAAAAGAATTTTACCATGTATGCAGTACTTCGCATAGACAGGTTATTCCAACATAATAATAAAGAATGGAATAATAAAAGAATTTCACCATGTATGCAGTACTTAGCATAGACAGGTTATTCCAACATAATAATAAATAATAAAATAATAAAAAAATTTCATCATGTATGCAGTACTTCGCATAGACAGGTTATTCCAACATAATAATAAAGAATGGAATAACAGAAGAATTTCAGCATGCGTACGTAATCCGCACAGACAGGTTATTCCAACAGAATAATAAATAATGGAACCAGGTCATGCGTAAACGTACAAACAGGATATTCCAACAGAATAATAAAGAATTGAATAACAACAGACTTCACCAGGTATACGGTAATCCGCGTATACAGGTTATTCCAACAGAATAATAAGTAATTGAATAACAACAGACTTCACCAGGTATACGGTAAACCGAGTATACAGGTTATTCCAACAGAATAATAAATACAGAATAATAAAGACGGAACCAGGTCCGGTGTAAAACACACAGACAGGATATTCCAACAGAATAATAAAGACGAAATAATATAAGGATTTCACCAAGTACAGGGTATACCGCGTATACAGGTTATGTATAGGGTATGCCTCGTATACAGGTTATTCCAACAGAATAATAAAGAATGTAATAACATAAGGATTTCACCAAGTACATGATATGCCGCTTATACAGGTTATGTATAGGGTATGCCTCGTATACAGGTTATTCCAACAGAATAATAAAGAATGGAATAACATAAGGATTTCACCAAGTACAGGGTATGCCACTTATACAGGTTAAGTATAGGGTATGCCTCGTATACATGTTATTTCAACAGAATAATAAAGAATGAAATAACATAAGGATTTCTTCATGAATAAGAAAGAATAACACCCCTTACGGGTACAATAAATAATATCCCTTACTATATGTGGGCCCATGTGCAAAATTAGGGTTCACATGACCTAATTAAATGTGCAAGTTAGGGTTCGCATAATCTAATGGAATGAAGATGGAAAAGTCAGAAATAAATGTGCTAGACCGGGAGAAGCCTCCACGTGTCCCGAGGCGGAAGACTCGTGAAGGCGGCTCATTTTGGGAATTGATTGAGGGATTGGATTGGTGGCTAGAAGGACAGGGCAATATGGGCATTACTCTAAGGACTAAAGGGTATTTCTGAAATTTCCCTGAAGGCATGTGCCTTGCACATGACTACTTTCCAGAATACCCTATAAATACCCCTTCCATTCCATTTGGAAAGGGACTTCTCTTCGGACTCAAGACTTGGACTCTTGGAAGATCAAAGGGACCCTTTTGGTGACTTAAAGGCTTGGAGATTCCACCTAAAAGCACTAAAGGGGTTTGGACACTCTCTCAACACTCAGGAAGACTCTTGGAATCCCAATAACCCTAATAAGGTTTCCGGATTCTAGGAGTAGAAGGACTCAAGAAGAAGGCTCTTGGAATCCCAATAACCCTAATAAGGTTTCCGGAATCTAGGGGTTCTGCCACGCGTCATTGGAGTAATCGCCCACCTGTCGTTCTCCCCTCTTCAATCAATCAATCAATTCCGTGCTCTTTGTGGATTTCTCTCCTCCTCAGCCAACACGAAACCTTAGACAAGCAAGGCGCGATTTCCTTGCCCACATTCTTTTGGCGACTCTGCTGGGGAGGTGTAGAATTCGTGAAGGGTATGCCCACAACTCGAAGTGGGAGAACAACAGGAAGAGCTTCACCAACAAACAGCATTGCCTCACCGGGTCCAGTAAGGCAAGCAAGTCAAGCTTTCCAAGGCGTGAATCTAAATCTCAATCAACCCATCCTTGAAGACGCATCAGAAGGGAGTTCAACATCACCACACATGGCTAATCAACAACAAACTAACGCAGGAAGGCAAGGCGAGGATGCAGGTGGAGACCAGACGAATGTTGTGCAACTGGAGATGCTCAAGACGTTGAAGGAAGCACGAGAAGAACAAGGGATGATGATGGCTATGATGCTGGAGATGCAGAGAAAGCAAGAGGAAATGGGAAATTTCTGCCAGCAGTTGATGCAGATTCCCGTTTTCAAGGCTATGTTCCCAGACAATTCACAAGGAGAACCGGCAGGAGTAGAGGACAACAATAACGATAGCAACAATAAGGAGAATCAGACAGCACCTCCATTGATGGAGAATCAGTCCGTCCCAATCATCCACTTGGAACCTCAAAACAGTGGTGACGCGCCACAACCCAGATTGGAAGTCAGCCAGCCTAAGACAAACATCATTCCAACTGTTATCCCCGTATTTTCACAAGTGCAGATGCCAACCATCCCAAACCTCGTTCAACGAACTGACCCACAAGCACAACCGATACAGAATTTACATGATGTTAGTGTACATCAGCCAATTTCTGTACCACAGAGAGTTCATGCCACGAGCCAGTACGTGACGAAGGATGATATGATCGATGTGATCAATCAACTTCGCAGGCAGACATCCCGACCCTCGGAGTTAGACTTTACTCCACCTTACCCAGCACACATTCGGAGGCAACCTTACCCGACAGGGTATATTGAGCATCCCCCACAATTTCTAAAATACAACGGAGAGAAAGGAAATGCCAGGGAACATATTGCCAGGTTTGTAGAGTCGATGTCTCCATGGCTAGGATATGATGAAGTGAACAACCACAACTTGTTGATGCGGGAATTCAACAAGACTTTAACGGATAATGCCTTCAGTTGGTACTATAATTTGGAGAAGGGGTCAGTCCATGATTGGGATGACCTAAAATTATAATTTTTTAAGAAGTTTTTCTATGTGCAGAAACAGGTAACCATTGTAGAGCTCATGCGGTTTAAGCAGAAGCCGAATGAGGAGCTGTCAGATTACGTTGACAGGTTCAGGGCCTAAGCACAGAAGTGTGTAGAACCAATTGAAGAAAAGAACTTGGTTTGCATATGCAACAATGGTGCTTTAGACGCCTTCAAGCCCCACCTCATTACCAAGGCGTGCGATTCATTTGCGACCCTCTCATCTTTTGCACAAGACTTGGGGGGAATTATGACATTTCTCACCAGCCATACGATGAATACATGGAAGAGCAAGAGGACAACAACTGTGGCTCTGGTGGATTCTCAGTCAAAACCACAGGGGGGCAAGAGGGAGAAGAATGAGAAATTTGAACGAAGCAGAGAAAAGCATAGGGACAAGTATACCACAATGCCAGTTCCGGAGGCTATCACATGCAGCGAGAAGGCGTTCAGGAGCCTGTACGAACAATGGGTCGAGCACGGAGTGGTGAAACCTCCAAGGCCTCGGTTGGTTGTAACCGAAGAAATGAAAAGAAGACCAGACTTCTGTGTATACCATCAATACGCAGGGCATTCCACTATGGATTGTTACAGTCTGCGGAGGATATACCATGAGAAAATGGCGGCTGGGGAGATTGAACTAGGAGAAACGTGTAACACCATCACCCATAGTGCAGTCCCGGAAGTCAAGAACTCAAATACTGGCTCTACGTAACATCAGAAAAAAAAAACTCTGAACTACAGATGAGTTAAAAATAAAAAATAAAAAAATCCACCCAAGGTGGTCCACCAAAAATGGTGGTTTAAGTCCTCAGGAGTATCCCTTGCCAAGTAATTGGATGACCAAGGGAGGAGGCACAAGAATTGACGAATAATAAAATATAAAAAAAAACACCCAAAGATGGTGGTCCACTCTAAAATGGTGGTCAAGTCCTCGTAGACTGCACTTGCCAAGAAATTGGACGATCCAAGTGACGAGGCACCCGATTTCAAAGTCCTCGTAGACTGCACTTGCCAAAATATTGGACGACCCAAGTGACGAGGCACCCATTTTCAAGTCCTCGTAGACTGCACTTGCCAAGAAATTGGACGATCCAAGTGACGAGGCACCCGATTTCAAAGTCCTCGTAGACTGCACTTGCCAAAATATTGGACGACCCAAGTGACGAGGCACCCATTTTCAAGTCCTCGTAGACTGCACTTGCCAAGAAATTAGACGACCCAAGTGACGAGGCACCCGAGTGTTACACTTTATCATCAAAAGTGAATGAGGCACCCTGGTATAAGCCCTCAACCCCGAAAATAGTTACACTTTATCTCTAAAAGTGGTGAATGCTATGCTTTCACCGACAAAAGCAAGATTTATTATATGAAACGTTATGCTTTTCGTTAAAAGCAATTTTATTATCAATAAATTGACAAACTTTCACTTATACTTGAACGGTTTTTTTTAAATTTCTTAAAAATAAAAAAAAAATATAGATTCAAGTGTTAGTTTGTATGAAATAAATGTACATGATTTTTCACGAAAGTTCATGATCTAAAGGTCATGACCTTTCGAATTGAAGATAGAGGAATACATAAAGCTTGGTCTTCGAGACTATCAGCAAGTCTTCGAGGCCATCAGCAGGTCTTCGAGGCCCTCAGCAGGTCTTCGAGGCTATCAGTAGATCTTCAACGCTATTATCAGGTCTTCGATGCTATCAGGCCTTCGAAGCTATCAGCAGATCTTCAACACTATCAGCAGGACTTCGAGGCTATCAGGCCTTCGAAGCTATCATGCCTACAAGGCTTTCAGGACTTCACGAAATGTTGGGTTCTCAATGACTTCTTGATTCCAAAAGAAAGAGAAATTTCAAGAGATGGTAAGAAAGATTAGATCGAAGATTTTCAAAATATCCCAGGAGAGCTCCTCTAAGGCTCGCCCTTCTAGGGTTTGCTCCCTAGAGGTTCCCTCTCCTAGGACTTTCGTTTTCGAGGATTGCAAAATATCAAGCCCCGCGAAGTGTTCAGACACTGGAATCAAGACTTCAACACATACAATATTTTGCGCGATCATCTCACCAAAGGCGTGACTCACGCGCAGGGGGCAAATACTTATCGAAAGAGGGCATAAACATCCTCCAGAGTAAAGGTGCATTCACCCCAAGCAGTGTGAATATGTAGATAGAAGAACACCATGGTCCTATTGGATACGAATGTTCCTACATAGCTGGATGCAAAGCTATCCACATAATCAGCATTCCTAAGTAGCTAGTCGATCCAATGTTGCTATTCTTGAAGGTGGTTAGATGAATCAGACAAGAAGTCATCCCAACTTCCACAAGCCTATAGAAACAAGCCTTCCTTCTATGGTGGAGGAAAAGTTGTACGGGCATAAGTTTGGACTTGCTTCCAAAAGACGACGAAAAGACCAAAGGAGGGGAACCCTTTCCCAATCATTGAGAAACGGGGCCTTCTTGGTTGTTCTCAAGTCTGCATAATGTTCAACAGGGAGGGCCTGCGACATAAGTTTAGACTTGCTTCCAAAAGACGACGAAAAGACTAAAGGAGGGGAACCCTTTCCCAATCATTGAGAAACGGGGCCTCCTTGGTTATTCCCAAGTCTGCAGAATGTTCAACAGGGAGGGCTTGCAAGAAAAAAAGAAGAAGGAGAGTTCAGCATAAGGGATCTAAAGAAGCAAGGAAGGGACGTCAAATAAAGTGCTTGAGCTCGAAATGCTCACCATGCCAAGGAGGAATATCCGAGAGTAAAGTTTCAAAACACCTGAAAAGAAGATGAAACAATGTCAGAAAGAGTTAGGGTTCACCCCCTAGGGTTCGGCTCCCTAGGGTTCGCCCCCTAGGGGCTTGGCCATCTGGAGTGGATTCGCCGCAAGCAAGCATATCAGTTTTCTTTCTCCTTTAGTGTTGGCGTCGAAAAAATGGCTAAGATTTGGCCCCTAGGATTCGGCGCCCTCCTAGGGTTCGGCCACCACCTAGGGGGCCTTCCCTTCAAAAAAAAAAATTAAAAAAAATAAAAAAATTAAGGTTCAGCCCTAGGGTTCGGCGCCCTATAGGGTTCGGCTCCTAAAGGGTTCGGCCACCACCTAGGGGCTGTTCCTTCTTCAAAAAAAAAAAAAAAAAAAAATCAGGTTCGGCCCTAGGATTCGGCGCCCTATAGGGTTCGGCTCCTATAGGGTTCGGCCACCACCTAGGGGCTGCTCCTTAAAAAAAAAAAAAAAAAAAAAATCAGGTTCGGCCCTAGGCTTCGGCGCCCTATAGGGTTCGGCTCCTATAGGGTTCGGCCACCACCTAGGGGCTGCTCCTTCAACAAAAAAAAAAAAAGGTTCGGCCCTAGGATTCGGCGCCCTATAGGGTTCCGCCACCACCTAGGGGCCGCTCCTTCAAAAAAAAAAAAAAATTTAAGGTTCGGCCCCCTAAGCCTCGGCGCCCTATAGGGTTCCGCCTCCACCTAGGGGGGCTGTCTCCTTAAAAAAAATGAAAAAAGAAGAACATAGGCTAAGGTTTGGCCCTATTGGGCTCGAACACATATGGATTATTCCCTCATACTTTTGAGATCCTGTTGCTCTATCGAATCAATTACTTGGGATGAATGACTGATCCTTCACCGTGAGAATTATAGCTTCGGAAGACAGAAGAGGCTACAATGACCTGGTGTTAGATACCGCAGAGATATTCTTGATGGTGAGACGTGGCTCCAATTGTGAGGAAAATACGTATGCTCAATTCGTGGCTCCTAGCTAGTGATTATGAGACAATCTCAATTGAAGTTTAAAAATCTCAATTATTGGGAATATGCACGCAAGTAGCACCTACCTAATCAGAAGCAAGACATGCGGCGAGGGATTATGAATAGAGACTTCTTACTTCTCCAAAATAAAGATAAGTAAAAAGTTTATTTTTTTCGAAAAGAATAAGATTAAAGCTTGATTTTATTCAAAAGAGAAGGGCTGATTTTCGAAAATGGCTCATATATATATATATATATATATATATATATATATATATATATATATATATATATATATATCAAATAAATAAAGATTTGGGTTTAAAATAAAGAAAGATTGGATTTTATTTCCAAAATTCAAAATATTTGATTTCATTTTCAAAATAAGGAAAGATTTGATTTTATTTCCAAAATCCAAAATATTTGATTTCATTTTCAAAATAAAGAAAGATTTGATTTCCAAAATAAAATCCAGTCTTTGATTTTATTTTTATTTCCAAAATAAAACTAAGATTTAATTTTATTTGGTTTGATAAAAAAGAAAGATTTTGTATACCCAAAATAATAAAAATTTCTTTTATTTATTGAATGTTATTTGATTATTTTTCTTGTTTTCAATTTCCAGGAAAAATAAATAAATAAACAAATCCAAGGGTTTGGCTCACGAGTAGTTTCCCTTTTACTAGGATCATGGTCTTCAAGACCCGTGAAGTGAAGTTACGCAGAATCGTCTAAAAGCTTAAAGTGTTCTTGCGCGATCATCTATTTGGAAATGCGACTCTCGCGCAGGGGGCAAATGTGGGCCCATGTGCAAAATTAGGGTTCACATGACCTAATTAAATGTGCAAGTTAGGGTTCGCATAATCTAATGGAATGAAGATGGAAAAGTCAGAAATAAATGTGCTAGACCGGGAGAAGCCTCCACGTGTCCCGAGGCGGAAGACTCGTGAAGGCGGCTCATTTTGGGAATTGATTGAGGGATTTGATTGGTGGCTAGAAGGACAGGGCAATATGGGCATTACTCTAAGGACTAAAGGGTATTTCTGAAATTTTCCTGAAGGCATGTGCCTTGCACATGACTACTTTCCAGAATACCCTATAAATACCCCTTCCATTCCATTTGGAAAGGGACTTCTCTTCGGACTCAAGACTTGGACTCTTGGAAGATCAAAGGGACCCTTTTGGTGACTTAAAGGCTTGGAGATTCCACCTAAAAGCACTAAAGGGGTTTGGACACTCTCTCAACACTCAGGAAGACTCTTGGAATCCCAATAACCCTAATAAGGTTTCCGGATTCTAGGAGTAGAAGGACTCAAGAAGAAGGCTCTTGGAATCCCAATAACCCTAATAAGGTTTCCGGATTCTAGGGGTTCTGCCACGCGTCATTGGAGTAATCGCCCACCTGTCGTTCTCCCCTCTTCAATCAATCAATCAATTCCGTGCTCTTTGTGGATTTCTCTCATCCTCAGCCAACACGAAACCTTAGACAAGCAAGGCGCGATTTCCTTGCCCACACTATAATAATATCCATTTACCTTTCAAATAAGAGTATTTCGACTAGCAGGGCGAGGATATACTCCAAGAAAACTTGCACTACTCTCAAAGTTTTCTTAAACTCTAAAGAAATACACTCAAGATTATAGAAGAAGAATTCTCTCTATAGTTTCTCTCTCTAGAGTTTCAGTGAATTCGTAAGAAATAATGAAAGAATGAGTTTCTATTTATAGATGAATGGAATGAATAGTGACCAACCCATGAACGGTCCAGATTGATTTACTTTAATCGGACGGTCCATATTTAAAGCAAAATCTTTTAAATAAAATATAATATATTCTATTTATTACCTAATAAAACAAATAACTTTATAAAAGTATTTTGTTTTATATAAAAAAATTTTATTATGTAAAACACTATTCAACACTATGTATAATAAAATATAATATATTCTATTTATAGAATAACTTTAATAAAGTATTCTGTTTTATATAAAAAGATTTTACTTTGTAAAATACTATGCACAATAGAATATAATATATTCTATTTATAGAATAACTTTTATAAAAGTATTCTGTTTTATATAAAAAAAAATTACTATTATAATTTCAACCAACGGTCTAAAAAATTAGTACATCTCTTCATGGAATAATATTGTACCCAAAAATAATTTGGACCGAAAATAAATATATTGTTCGGATGAATAGTAACTCGTGAATAGTAACTCATAAATAGTACTCCGACACAAAAAGTGTCCCAAATACTCGAGTGAACAATACTAGGGTGAATAGTAAATTGGGTGAATAGTAACTCGTGAATAGTAACTCCGACACAAAAAGTGTCACAAATACTCGAGTGAACAATACTAGAGTAAATAGTAACCGGGTATTTTATGACAACTTGTCTACTTTGAAAATTTTTTACATATCACCTTTAACTTTAAATTTTTATCAATTTAACTATTTACCAAAATAGAAAAATTGAATACTTTTATTTCATAAAATTCGGGGTCTCACACCTGTAGTGCAAAGATGAATGATTAACTGATGAATATCTTTAGCCCGTAGTGCAAAGATGAACATGTGTTTAGATGAACATAACCAACTGGTGATACAAATGAATATCTTTGGCCTGTAGTGCAAAGATGAATATTTGATTCAAGATGTATATTGATTGTTGTTACAGAGATAAAATATTGATGATGAACTTTTAAATCTTAGAAGATAGTAGAATTCATTCTCTACTTGACTCTTCTAATGGATTGCTTTTTCCGCTGCAGTTATTGATCTAAAACTTATTGTCTATTATATTTTATCAGATTTTTTCCTATTGAAGACTAATGATAATTTGTTGTATATTATCTTAGTCATAATATTCTTTACTGGGCTAGTTGAGCTCACCCTTTTCCTTTTTGTTCTATTTTTCTCAAGAGGCGAGAATATAGCAGGAACTATTCGGGTTGTGGAGTGATATTTCTAGTCAGTTGTGTTCAGTTGTGTTAGCAGTCCTCACTATTTTATAAAATAGTATTTCAATAATTGTAATAAGAACTTATTTGAGTGTGGATATTGTCTAAAAGACAATATTTGTATTTAAACTCACAGTTCATGTGTTGTCGTACTTTGCACGACAATTGTAGTAATGATGTTGTAGTTGTTTCTGTACCATGTATTTGACGACTCAGAATAGGTGATGCATACCTATTTTGGGGGAGTCACAATAAATATTTTAATATCATTTTATATTTCTTCTCTCCCATAAAAAAATCTCATTTATTATATTTGCAAGTATTAAAGAGGTATTTTGTTTTATGTTTATTTTTAAAAGTAATAAATTTGTTAATTTTGTTATTCGTTAAAAATTATAAATTGTTAATTTAGTAATAATGACTTGATAGGAAAACGAAAATGAACAATTTTAAAATCGAAATTGTTATTTTATATTATTATTAGTAGAAAAATAATTTTTTTTTTATGAAATATGACATTTTCTTGTAATAGACTGAGTATGATCTAATAATTCAACTTCAACAATGCATTTTATTTCAAATTAGGTTGTGACATTATTAATATATTTTAATATTATTTAATATCATACTCATTTCATCTAAAATATAAGAATTTTATTAACTTTTTAACAATTAATATAAATTACAAAATATATTAGAAATATATAAAAATGTATCAAATTCTTGGTAAATAGATCCCAAGGTTCGAATCCTTCACTCAAGGAGGCAGCCAAATTTCAGACAAAGCCGGATTATATTTCACTAGTTAACTACACACACTATGCATGTGATAAAGAATAGGAGAGTGGGTGAAAGTGAGAGAATAAAAGGAATAATAGGATGGGAGAGAAAAAGAAACACTAAAAAGAAGAATAGATTTTTAATTATTAGTTGATTAAGTAAATATTTTTTTGTCATTAATTTAACATTATGTAAGAATTAAAACATTGAATTAAAACTTTCAAAATTTTATTTTAAGCAGATGTAGATATTTATACAGATACTATGTTTATCCATATTATATCGGAATATTATCCATTAAATATAAATATAGATATTTTATATTACATATTCGTCGAATAACTATACAAATACAAATATTAGAGTAGTACGTATTGTCAATGCCTCACTTATCAGTAATGGGGTTAGAACTAAAATTTATTTTCGGATATGAATACATATATACATATTCTCCTTAAATAGTATTTTTTTTAAATAGCATTTTTTTATTAAAATTACGTCGTTTTGGAGGGACGCGGTAATATTTTTATAAATACGCGGTAGCATTGTATTTATAAAAATATTACTGCGTCGCTCTAAAACGATGTCGTTTTAATAAAAGAATGTTATTTAAAAAAGAATATTATTTAAGAAAAATGCTCTTGATCCTTACCGTGTATATATATATATATATATATATATATATATATATATATATATATATATATATATATATACTTATCTACATTTGAAAATATCCATTACTACATGCCTTATATATATATATCCTTATCTACATTTGAAAATATCCATTACTACATACCTTAATTATTTTTTCTCTCTCTCTTCCGTCTCATTTTCAGTGTCTCATAGGCAAACCAAAAAGTCTATTCTCCGCGTACTTTTTCTTCATTGGACTGTTCTGTTACGAGTCTGCTATACAAGTACTACTTATGGTCACATGTATGTGCGTACATGACTGATATGAGCGCAATTTGTTCGTCTCTTTATAGCTTTATGGAGAAAGTTATATTTCCTTTTCATCAGAAAACATGGGTTTCCGTTAAGGAAAGGATCATCTTGGATACAATTTTTTCTGGGTTTTAATCATATTGTTCATTAGAAGTTCCCACAAAATCCTCAACAGTTTCTTCTCTCATTTCCTGCGCGAAATTCGGGAGGTTTTCTTGGAAAGTCGACTATACATGTCATTTTCCGTGGAAATTTGGGTTTCTGGGTTTAGATTCTCATTCCTTGGGCTGGGTTTTAGTTTTTCTTTGGAATTGTTTTCAACAGATTTTTGGGTTTTTTTTTTTCTCGCTTCCCTTTGTTGACGAGAAAATCTCGCCGGAGCCCCGGATTAGGATAAAGAATTGAGAATATTATTCTGCAAAGAATTCTTTTCGTTTTCTTCAAACAGTCAACAAGGAGGGAGAAAGTCTTGGAGAGAGAATTTGTATAAAAAATAGGTGTGTAGAAGTCAATAAATAGAATTCTTGTAAATCAATTTCCCTCTCTCCTTAACAGCAAAGAAATCCCGTTAATTTCTCTCTCCCTCCCTCTCCCATCTTTTTCTCTATCGATCTCTGTTTTTCCTTTGTTCTGTAGGCTTCCTCTGTTTTCAGGGTTAGGAGAGGGAAAGCAGTAAAACCTGTCTTTCTCTCTCTATCTTTTTAAAACCATGATTTTGAAGAAAGGATCAATTCAATCAAACCTAGAATGCTTCCTTGATTGCACAACACCGGTGATTCCGTCCCAATTCCTACCCAAGGTATGCATTTTTTTTACCTTCTAATATAATATGTTTCTTGAGCACAAATGAATTAATTAATTTTAATCTATTAATGTGTAAAGGATTGTTGTTACTGTATTGTTTGTGAATGATGTTTCTTTAATCAGAGTGAGATCAGAGACCTCAATAAACTTTGGCATCCTTGGGAGAGGGAAAAAGTTGATTTCTTTACTTTGAGTGATCTCTGGAATTGTTATGATGAATGGAGTGCTTATGGGGCTGGAGTTCCAATCAATCTGGACAATGGAGAAACCTTGGTTCAGTACTATGTGCCGTATCTTTCTGCAATTCAAATCTTTACTAGCAATCCATCCTTCAATTCTCTAAGGTATCAATTTCATTTTTCGACATTTTTAATCTCAGAACGTTAACATCTGGTTAATAGTTATTTCCAAGCATATTGAGATACTAGTTGAATATTTTATGGTTTTTTTTTGTTTTGCATTCATTTATATCTTCCCATGGCTATAAATTTTAAGATTGAATTGCTGAGCATGGCTCAAAGTATGTTGATTATTTGTTACTATGGTTTTCCAGTACATAAAATTTATAATTGAAATGAACAGGCACCTGTTAACTTGTTTTAGGGCATAGTGCGTTTCCAACATAGTTTGGGAACTCGCATAGTTGTGAATTGCATAAACATTATTATGTTGGCTATTTAAAGATATATGCGATGTAATCAAAACTGAATGTATGCTCATACAGGGAAGACGCTGATTCGGTATGTGAGACAAGGGATTCTTTTAGCGATTCATTCAGTGATGAGAGCGAGATCGAAAAACTGTCGAGGTGGGATGGATGTTCCTCTGAGGAGGGGGTGTTTGAACAAGAGAGCCTCTGGAATCAAAATGATAGATTGGGTCACTTTTATTTTCAGTACTTTGAGAGATCAACTCCGTATGGAAGGGTACCACTCATGGATAAGGTACCTTCTATCAGTTCATGTTACCCTTCTGCACAGTAAAAAGCTTGGTTGCAGCTTTCTTATGTTCGGACTTTCATTAGCATTTCATATTTATTCCCTTTATTTTACTTTCATTTCTTTGTTGGATGTGAAATGTTTATTCACTAGGAGCTATGTTAAGTTATGGGTTTTGTTAGAATCATGTGACGTACTTATCATGATCGGAATCTGATAAAGATATAGTTAAACTTTTGACTGGGGAATTTGAAATAATGTACTTCATTTAACCCTTCTTGTCTACACTATTGGTTCTGTCAATTATACAATATCTTTATTCTATTCTCTCTGTGCGTGTGTTTTTTAGGTGAATTAATAAGAACCTCATCTTTTTCCTCTTAGCTTATCAAACAAATTATTGTGTTCCCTGAGCATATGTTCTTTCCTTTTGGTTCAATGCTATTTTTTGGGGTTAAAAACCTGATTCCATGCGAAAGATGAGTTAACATTGAGATGACAGATAATCATGCTAGATATCTTATTGACATGATTGTTATTTCTTACAGATAAGTGGACTCTCACAAAGATACTCGGGATTAATGTCATTAAGAAGTGTAGATCTCTCACCAGCGAGTTGGCTGGCAGTTTCTTGGTATCTTACCCACTCTTTCTTTGAGTGTTTAAGCTGAAACCCCTGGTTTTTTATTTGATACTGCTTTTCAGTTTGTTAAAAAGAATTTGGGTGAACAGATTTGACAAATAATTTTATTACTTTTTAGTAGAACTTTTTTTTCGACATCTGAAACAAAATTTCTTTTCAAACATTCCCAAATTGAAGTGATGCAAAGTTGTCTCTAAAAAGAAGGGTCTGAGGACAAGGCACTATAGCATATTTTATTGATGTGAATTATATATCTCAGGTACCCAATTTATCATATTCCCATGGGAAGAACAATAAAGGATTTGTCCACATGCTTCCTCACATACCACACCCTTTCATCTTCTTTTCAAGGTATTAACTTGCTTTACTTCTTAACCTTTGTTTATGCTCTCTTTCTTTTACAATTTTGTCCTTTATTTACCTTGTATTTGTGCTTGCTAAGTACGCATTGCTGATTTATCTATCAATGGACAGATTTGGATATTGACAATGAGATGGGGGGAACCAAGAGGAAGCGAAAGGAAGTGGAAGGCATCTCTCTCCCTCCATTCGGAATGGCCACTTATAAGATGCAAGGACATGTGTGGGTCTCCAACAAGAATGGCCGGGACCAGGAGAGGTTGAGCTCACTTTGGAGTGTAGCAGATTCTTGGCTAAAGCAATTGAGGGTCCAGCACCATGACTTTAACTACTTCACTGGGATTCGGCGTGGGTGATGTCAACTATACTTGCACTCCATTCACTTCAACAAACTCGAAAAAAGGGATTGATTTGTAGAATCCTGTTGTCCTTGTCTTTGGTTTTGTGTTGTTACTGGGAGGAATAGCTGGGCTTTGACAGAGAAGGATTGTAGATTTGTAGGCTATACCTGTCTTTGTTGAGCTTGCATTTTTTTCACCGAGGCCATACTCAGGCAACTATTTAGAGTTGATTTACTCCCTTTATTATGTTTTTGCAAACATTTTGCTATGAAGAGATGATGATATATCGTGAGAGATTAAAGAAAAGTGATAAGGAATGAGAGAGAGAAAGAGAAGCCAACTAGCTGTGAATCTTTTCAATGGTATTTGTATTTTTTCATAATAGAGAGTACCTGTAAATGTAAATTAGGGAATGCTTGCGAACCTTGCACGATTTGATCTTGTTTTAATCAAAATCTTTGGATTAATGTGTATTTTTCTTTCCCTTTTACATCAGTACAAACACTTGTGTTGATGGCCTCATGGTTGCACAATAAAGTTTAGATATGTATTATATGATGTGCCACTTTTGAGTTTGGAGTTGGCGTAATTAGAGACCTGTTGAGTTGGCAACCAACCTCTTAAGGAAAAATTGCATAGCTCTCGTCGGATTAATGTGTTTGAGTAATTGAATTTGGAGTAAATTGTGAGTTTACAGGCCAGGCCAGGTCAGGTAAAAGAAGAGAATGCTTTGGTAATTTATGCAGCAGGAAAATGTGGGTTTTGCTTTTGCATATGCTAATGCTCTGTTTTGAACAATAGAAACAACCTTAATCCATTAATCACATTCATAAACTTTGAAAAGAATAGTAGATTTAAAATTATTTTTTTGGGTTGTAAAATAATCTACTCCTCCATCTTGGATGTTGGATTGAATAATGAAATGTACTAGTTTTGAATGTCTGAACAAGTGAGCATGTGTTAAACATGGTGCAACACAACTATTTTACCATGGAGCATGGGTAAGTTTGTTACTTTTTGGTACTAGTATTTGTTTGGAACTGATTTCTGAACATATTTTATATTCCCTGCCCTTACAAACCACTAAGCACATTGATGGCACATGTATCCCATCCTACCACCCCAACATTATTATCACTCCTCATTTGACTTTAAGCAATCTATGATTTGAAATTTTTTTAAGTGCAACCAACTTATTTTCATGAGTTATTCTTTTATAATAATAATATTTTGAGAAATTATAAAAGTACTCTTTTGTATATAATACGGCATTGATATAAAAATTAAACATTTGAATTTCACTTATTTATATTATTATTTTTTATTGAGGGTCAAAATATAAATAGATAGTTTTTGCGTGATTAAAGAAGCTCCAGATTGATAAACACGTGGACAGGTGACAAGTGTAAAAATTTAATGGCTTTAGTTTTAGTCTTCATGTAAAAATATTAGTAATTTTTTATGTGTACAAATACACCAGTGTTTTCTTGATCAATTGTTCTGTCAAATATTCCAACCCTTTTTGCATATTATCAGAAGAAAGACTTTTTAAAGTTTTTTTTGTGGGTATATATATTCCAACCCTTTCAAAACTTGATATGTAGCTTTTGCATAATTGTGCAAGGACACAAATTTCGACATGTCACCACTACTAAACTAAACTAACCAGTTAGTTAGTTTAAACAAGAACCTCACAGTCCAACAGGCAGGCAGAAAAATCAAAAGAGCAACAAAGCTGGCCTGGCCTGGCCAACTCACAGCCGAATTTCATTGAAACTTACTAGAGACTTTTTGACCATGAAGGTAATCCAGCAGCTCATTCATTCTGGGTAGGCCTCGATGATTGATAGGAATGTTGGAATTCTGATGATATTGTACCTCGGAAACCCTCCTTCCTCGAGTAGCTTCTTCCATTCAGCCTCACTTCTTTCTTGTCCACCCGAGCATTACAATATCAAACACTAATAATCTCTCTAACAATAACTACAAAAGAACTGATTATACAGAGGAAGTGACAGATAGCTTGAAATCAAATCAAAGAGAAATATATAGATAAAACCTAGATTACTTTTTACTTGTCAAATTATGATAAGGTCGTAGAAATGTTTAATAATACTATTTTATTCTAGCATATATATTTTTTATTTACTTTTATAAAAAAGAGAGTAAGATATTACTAGTAGTCTAAATTAAAGTAACAAAAAACTCGCTTTTATGTACCAATTTACAGTACAACTTTTTCTTCTTTTCAATACCAATATCCCGTCAATTCGTAATCTAACCGGAAAGTCATTGAACAATTCAGTCTGTATTTGTACACAAATTTTAGCCAGGAATGCTCAAAATCGGCATTAAAAAAAAACCAACCAACCAACCAACCAACCAACCCATGACGGACATAGTAAATTGCTCTGGAACATCACTCAAAATAATCACAAAAGGATGTCCAACTAAATTACTAGTGGGTTCTGAAAAGAGGTTTATTACTAAAAAACTAATGAAACAAAAGGTTGTAAGCTGGCAAATCTTGTATTCTGCGAATGTCTTCTAAAGATAGTTCTCGCTCCAACTGTGTCCGTGTTACTTTTAAAACATCCTGCAGATAATAAAATTGATGTAGGATCAGAATATTGGGTTTTTGGAAAGCTAAACTTTAGTTTTCAATTACACTAGCATATTCCCATTATCATTCTGCAAAAGATCATGCTTTACTATACAGGAAATTGGAGTATATATTCAATACAACAGTTACAATATCCCTATATGTAATGGAGAGAGATGATATTCGACTTCATAATAACTTAAATTCTCCGTATAAATGAAGAAAATACATATCCATCAACACTCCTAACTTAAGCTACAAATGAATATGAAATGGTAACCTTACAAAACTTACTTGCCTAATATAAATGTAATAACCCAGATTTTTGTTAATAATTAAATATTATTTGATTTTATTTTACAAAAGTGAAATTGAATTGGAAAGGTTACTAAATTCTTTTTCTTCCTTGTTTAGTTTGTAAAGTTAAATTCTTTTAACTGATAATTAAATAATTGATTTAATTAAAATTGAAGAATTCATTAAGATTTTGGTAACTCTTATATTGTCTCCTTGTTATATTTAAAGAATGGAGATGTACCCTAATCCTATTCTAATTAGATTAGTTGAATTCCCGAGTAAAATAATTATATACACTACAACCCTTTAGCAAAATCATCATTAATTCATCCGATGTGAGTGAATCCAAAACCTATTTGTTCAGTTTTTCGTCCTCTACAATTGTGAAGAAGGAAGAAAAGTTATTTGACGTCATCTTCATACCTTAAATTGCTAAAAACTGCAACCTATTCCAATTCTTGCAACTATTTTCAGCCCTAATTTTGAAAATTTGTAATTCAGTCGTATTAATACCAAATCAAGTAATTCTTGAGTGTATTTCGTGTATCTTTTTGAGAGTTACAATTTATGAAGACATGAAGAGATTTTGAAGATTCTAGAAGACCCAAAAGTCGGATTCTTTATTGTTGCGTATTGAAGAAAGGCGAATAAGAATGTAAATATTATTTCGTATTTTGATTTTAAGATTTGTGATGAAGGTTTTTTAATTAGAGATTATTTTTAAATAAAATATAGACATGGAATTAGATATTAGATAATTTGAAAGAGGAGATAAATGTATATTAAAGAATATAATTTGATTAAATATAAATGTTAAAATCTGAAAAATCAGTTTCGATATTTTAAGGTCTATTGCGTGGGTTGTATCTTTTAATCCGACCGTTGAATCGTTATAATTTTTTGATATGTTATTCATATATAATAAGCTAAGAATATGTTCACCAATTTTGAACCATTAAAAATTAACGTATGATTTGTTATTAATTTTAAGCAAAGGTTGATTTGGAATTTTTGTAGCAAAATTTACAACAACAAGTTCTAATATTTAAAAATGTATAACTTAATGATTTTAAATCCGATTTGGGTGATTCTTAAGGCTAAATTGGAGTAATTAAAGTCTAGTTTCGGCTAAAATTAATTAATTTGATAAATAAGTTTTGATTAATGGTGATAAGACCAAAATAGTGAACTGACATCTTAAGAATAATTTGTCATATAGGGTTTTGTTAATGATTTTTAAGTTTTGGAGTATTAATAGCGATCTAAGGCGATAATGAAAGGCATCTTAAATGGATTATGAATTATTTTGAAATTATTAGTTTGGATTATATTTAATTCGAGGTGAATATGTTTAGATGGTGAATAACATTTCGTATTTGATATCGTTAACATTTGAGGGTAAGATTTTGTGGAGTGCACTATAAGTGATTTTGCGTATCAGGTACGAATCCCGTACTCCTTCAGCGATCATCCTTTTAATTTTGATTTGTTCATTTTGCTCTTCGTTTAGAAATTAGTTATTATTCCACCTGATTGTTCCTTCTCAAATTCATGTGATAGTTTTGTCACTTGGAACTCATATTTGTACTCTTTGAACTAGTTAATCATGTTAATATATTTTGAAAACTTTATTCGTTTATATTATTATTTGTATATTTTTGTTCACATTCGGGAGTTATTTTGATAATTGATATCTTATGATATTATAGTATGTTCGTATTTATAATAATTCGATGTTATTTGGAGATAGTCATGTAAGTATTATGATTTGAACCCTTTCTGGCTTACATTTTATAATTCAATCCTTAGGGTATATTTGAGCTAACCACCTGTGGGGTACCACATGCATGTCCTTTTGACACCGAGGCATGACACTTTTCATGGCGGTGTGATCAGTCCACAACGTATTCTTTTGTTTTGTATATTGCTCTGGGTGTGAGCTTTGGCAATTTGATTTTTTTGTTTAGGATACGTATAGGTCAACCCAGTATTTGATTTGATTTGTTTGGCGGATTAGTGACGTATGTGTCGTGCGTACTATCCGGTTTGATTTGCATACATCATGGTACCGATGTATTTTGTTAGCCTTTGACTATTTGTATTTGAGCTCAGTATGAAATTATTACCTTATAAACATTTGATTCAGCCTTATTCGTTTGGGATCCTTTTGACTATAGTTGTCCGTTCGATAGTGTTCATCATTTGTACTTTGTCTCACTAATTTTGATATATTCATAATTGGTTCGTAGTTTGTAATTGTTTGAAGTTTGTATTTGTTCGTTCATTCAACTCTTTTGGGTACATTATATACAATGTTCTAAAAAGCGATAGGCGGGAGACGGCCGGCCGAGGGGGGCCCTAGCGCCTAAGGGGCATAGGTAGAATTTTTTATTTTAAGCCAATTTTAATATTTTATCTTACATTTTATCCAAACAAAATAATAATATAAAGCAAAACAATCTATAATAAAGATATTAACGGTTTTTGCTTAAAGTTCAAACACATAGCTTTAACGTATTAGTTTTATTCATAAATAAGATTGCTATTAAATAATAAAATTTCAAGAATTCAATTCAATATTAAAACTTAAAAAACTAAACATAAATTTAAGAATTATATTAAATTAAATTAAATATTACAAATGAATTATCATTTATATAATTTGAAGTTAGTACAAGTTTAAAAAATTACAACTATAATAAAATTATTTATTTTGATTTGATCTTATTCACTTCTTGTTGTGATTTGATATGCTACAACATGCATTATGAATATGATAAATCATTAAAAAAATAAATATATCAAGATCTGGTTTGAGTAGTTATTAAAATTAAAAAAAAAATTCCGCCTAGGCCCCGCCTTGCCCGCCTAATTAACTGGAGAGATTTTTTTGGCCTCGGCGAGGCGGCAAAAGGGGGCCTAGCGCCTATGCGGGGCCTAGGTGGCTGCCTTTTAGAACACTTATTATATATTGTTATATATATGTGCATCTTTATATCCGTACTGATCATTTGGCTCATGCTGTGTTTTTCTTCTGACAGGTTTACAGGAACGGTTTAGGGTTTCATGTGAAGAGAGCTAGCTACCTTTGACCGGATAGGTTATTTGATTTTAGGTTTGATTATTGTGCTAATTTTTGGAGACTTGTATTTAATTCAACATTGATGGATTATCAACTATTTAATATTTTGAAGTTATTAGTGCTCTGTTTATTTATTTTGAGGTTTGTTGCACTTTGTACGTGACCTCCCTTTCCTATTCGAGAAGGGGGTGTTACAATAAATGTACAAAATTTGCTCAAATGAGAAATTATAAAAGCAGTGGAAATATTGATATGCAACTTTAAGCTTTTAACTAACAAAAAAAAAGATGATGTACTCAGGGATAGAAATAAGCTCTCATTCTGTGATAGAAAGTGGTTCCATTATTTAGTTGGCATGAAGATTTGTTTTAATGTATGAACGAGAAATCTAAATCACAAAATTTTCTCGTTAAGGAATTGTTATTTCTACAAGGGTAATTTGATAGTTCATAAGGCCTTCCTTACTTATTAGATGAATATGGGTCCATCTACTATTCATGTGTGAGGGGAGTTTTGTGAAACTATCAAATTCTCTTGGCCAAATATAAAGTCCCTTTTTGTTATTGTTTCCATATCCATTTAGTGCTAAGAATACAAGAAAAGGAAAAAAAAATACAGTTACTTATGTTGTTGACATGCAGGATTATTATATAATAATCTCTGTCTCAAACTTAGGATCCCATTTTTTGGTGTATCTCAGTTTGAGAGCCCCGTTTCTAAAAATAGGATAAGAAATGGTTCCAAATTTTTCCTTAGTAAAAAACTAGTACTCCCTCAATTCCGAAATATAAGATCAATATTGACTTTTTTAAAGACAAATTCAGATATTTTTTAAATTCAAAATTGATGTGATTCATTTAACTTTTTAAAATAATAAATCTTGTAAATAATACTCCTTGTGTTCTCAAAAGGATGTCGTAAGTATATTTTTCACACAGATTAAGAAAAGTAGGATAGAGGAAAGAGAGTAAAAAAAATTCCATATTTATCCTTAGTGGCCCCACATTATTATATAAAGTGATGTGTCCTTTTATTCTTTTATACTAATTGACCCCCCTAAATGACATACTTTCTCCCTTACTTTTTGTACCTTAAGTCATCCTTTTGAGGACAATGAAAATTATAACTTAAGCCATCCTTTTAAGGACGAGGACAGAGGGAGTAGTACTTTTTTCTAGATAGTTTATAATTTTCATAATTGCATTGTCTAAAATTAAATGTATTCATATAAATTTTGAATTTGCAAATTTCTCAAATTGAGTTCAAAAAGTCAAATGTAATCCTCTATTTTGGAAAAGAGGGAACTTGACTACTTTCCACAAATGAATGTTGGGTCTCTCAGTTTGGATTTTGGACCGCAGGGAGTATATATATACTATTTAATAGTGAGTGTGCTTATACATACATACATATATATATATATATATGTGTGTGTGTGTGTGTGTGTGTATGTATTGAGAGAGAAAACGAGTACATTAAACTCCATGTATGAAGCTTTCATAGCCAGCCACTGAGCATCCATCATTGCAAAAGCTACACAGTATAGAATATCGAATGCTTCTTCATTTTCTGCAATTTTTTGTATGAAAATTTTCATCACCATGAAAAAATGGAAAAGGTGGATGATGGATCATCCAAACTAGTATTTTAAATACCTAGATACTTGAATAAAACAGCCAGATTGGTACTTTACCTCCTAATAATCTAAGAAAATTCATTCCTGAAAGACATTTAGGTTTTACTGCAAAAAAAAACACAAAATAAAAAAGATGGTTACCTTTTAATTTATTGTTCATAAATAATCAAAGAAATACTATCATATAGAACAACTACGAATGCTTCAGTAGTAATATAGAAGACAAGAAGCCCAACTTAAGAGCAATTCTTTAGCTGTTATCATTGATATACTAGCATTACAGCTGATATACATGTTAATATTGATGGGCTACCAGTCAATATACTTGAAAATACCACTAATGGGCATGGCGACGCCTCTGGATTAGTAGCATTTGAAAATACAATATCTTAATTTGAAAACACTAACATGATTAAAACGTGTGGACAATAGTCTTCTTTTGTTGATTAAAGAATAAAGTCCTTATATAACTTATCAGAAAAAATATTCTGTATATCCTAAAGATATATACTACCAAGCTGTTAATATCGACTATTTAAAAACTGTTAGATGGTACAACATGAATACTAGAAAGAATAAAGATGGATATTTCATTTTCACGAATCTTTAGACTGGACTAGAGCTTTATAAGCTTATGTGGACACAATCATGTGGTTAAAGTCTAAATTTGGGTGTTTTAAGTATAATATCCCCACCACCATCTCTCACACCAAAAAAAAGAAAAAAAAACTTAATTAGAATCATAACAACTTATTACTAAAACAATCTACTCAATAACAGATACTAACCTGCATACAAATCCAACATTTGGATTAACATAAACGAGACATTAATGCCAGCAACAGCAAATGGATATTCCCACTCTGCTCGCTTCCCACCCTTTTTAAACAATAACCTAAGAAAAGAAGCCTTCATTTTGAATTTTAATACAATTAGTGATAATCCATTTTCAGCATTCATGCTTCAGAAAAATAAACAAAATATCAGCCAATATTACGAAATGAACAAGATAGATTGAAATTAGAAAGAAGAAAAATTATCATCCTATTGTGGGCAGATGCAAGAGCAAGACAACCGTACCGGAAAAGTTCTTGAAAAAAACAACAAGTTCTCGAGCGAAATAAAACCACAACCCCTACAAAGAAAAAGTATTTCAACTAGAATATATTTGAATATGGATAAATCAATCCTTACAACATAACCATTGTATTATTTGGTGCAGTAAGATAGATAGAGTAAACATGAACCTATTATTTCCAAAGAATTTATGCGAGTTGATTGACAATTTTCTCTCAAGTTTTTTTTGTAGTCTTGTACATTACAAATATTTTCATTTAAAAAAGTGCTTCTACATCTCTGAGGATGAAATCATAGACTAATTTTCCGGGTTACTACTATCGAACCCATAGACAGGACAAGGATCATTGATCCATACACTGGTACCTATCTGATTAAGTTTAAAAAGGCCTAAACATGAGTCTAATCTGACAGGATAAATTGTGGTTTCTAATTGAATCTGAACCAACAGCCAGAAAGTCACATGGCATTAGAAAAGGAACCAGTTATGAGAAAGGAGTAACTGATGAAGCACTACATGTGGTAATTGTTAGCATAAGCCCCTATCAATTGATGTAATCTTGATTGGACCCGAGGAACCAACGCCGCAGTGGACTCACTCCGTTACCCCAGAAAAGCTAAATAAACTGTTTCGATATTGTAAGTAATGCTTTTTCGACATGGCACTCAATTATTTAGTGTAATCATTAATAGAGAATCTGAGATCTAAGCTTTCATCTGATTCTCACATAACAATAACATGTACCTCTACATATCCTAAGCAACCTATATCTTATTCTGAGTCTGATGACTGAAACTGCCATCTGAAATCGCATAGCAATACCTAAAGTCAGTTGATGGATTAGGTCCTTGCCACCCCATATCCTTCCATTGCTCAGATATCAAACCTTTAAGAGTAACATTTGGAAATCCTGCTTTCCACAATGCTAAAAGAGATGCCTGTCAATCATAATGAATAATGAGATAAAACAGTGTACAGAAATAAGCTGAAAGTAAAAATGATGCACTTCCTTAGAGAAGCACACATCAAAAGAAGATATTTTATAAAAGAAACATTGCAAATTAAGAAGCTTACAACTTATTCCATGATCTTATAGCATAAATTGATCATGTTCATCAACACAATGGGGAGAGAGATGTTACATACTTGATGATCAAGGCGAGTTTCATCAAATGGTATGTTAATTCGTTCTTGAAGCCTTTGAAGTCTTTCTTCCTGGTAAAAAGTTTGATAGAAGAAAAGATTAAAGGGAAAAATAACAGAAGAAAGAAATATCTGTTAAGGCTGAAAACTAGGCTTTTGAGTAAGCAAAAAAGCCATTTCGCTACATATGATTTATATGTAAAACAGACATGTACCTATGAAGAGATAGATAGAGAGGGGGGGAGGGGGGGCGGGGGGGGGGGGGGGGGGGAGATACATTATCGAATGCAACGACCTGCGCTTAACATCTCACAGTTACCTGAAGAGGAGTTAAAGGGCGGTCAAGAAATTTGGCACTTCCAGATCGTTTATTGCCTGATCGGTTAAAGAGTCCACCTATCCATGATCGTGGTCCAAGTCCAACCATAGCAGTAGCTACAAAAGATACTCGGTTATCAGCCATATCATCTACCGTTGTAATCATGGGAAGTAGATAGGTGCACTTAGAACTTAAGCGAAATTTTATACATGTCAAAGAAAACAGAGATTGACTTTATCATTCTATCATTTGCGACAAGCTCTGCAATACAAAAGAATTTAGAGCCCATAAGTTAGGTGCACTTTCCATTATTAGTTAGAAAGAGCACCATGGAATTTTTTGCAAAAAGAATATCATTCTATACAATTAATAAACAAATGAAACACACCAAATCAAAATTACTTTTTTCTTGGGAGGTGTAAGGTGGGGTAAATATTTTGCACCAAAGAGCTTACAACTAAACAGATAACAACAAACAAGATTACAACTACAACACCTCAAAACATCTATCAAACACAAAACAACCAATTCTATATACCAAGCAGCAAACTAAACAAGAAAGGCATATTTCATACACAGCTAGCCAAATCTTCTATCTTTAGTTCTTCACAGCTTTCTTCCAATGCATCAATTTCACTCTCACATCAAGCTTTCGAAGTATAGTTTATATTGATTGACAATATTTCTTACTATGACTATTGCCAAGTAGGATTACTGCATATCATTTGTTGGTTGCACGTTACTACAGCAGCATCAGATTTATTACTGTCGATCTAAGGAGAAATGTAAACGAAATGTATATCTACCTACAGCAAAGAAGAAGAAGAAAAAAGGATGCATAATGAATCTTAATATTGGAAAAGAAACAAAGAAACACACAAATCCTTGGCCACATTGAGATTGATAGAGAGCTAGATATTAAATTATAGCAGGAAGTAAGGTGAAGGTGTCTGATAATTTTCACTCACTAACGGCGATGTTACGTAAGCAGAATTTTGTGACCCCACCAATTCTTCCTTGCCCTTCTTTTGTCTCCAAAATATGTCATCTTCATCAACCTGAATTAAAGCCTCCATAAGTAGAAGTAGGATGTAAATGAATTTTTTTTGGTGGTTTTACACAAAACGAGCCAACTCATAAGCACCAAGCAGAATCCAACTTTCTCGTTGGTAATTGTATGAATAACAGTACCGTAATTGTATGAATAAACTCACCCGCAGTAGTTCCCCTTCCAACTCTCACCTCCCCCGTAGCACAGGAAAGAAAAATAAGGACTAATTTCTATGTAGAATTTTAGTTTTAATCCATATAAAATGACATTACAACTGTATACGCAAAGTAGCGATTTAAGCATGTAAGATACACAGTATGAAATCAGAAGAAGCTGGGGGAAGTAGAGGAGGGATGAAAAATAAGAAATGCCAAGCAAAAAAATACTACCAGTGTCATTCTAAAATGGTTCCTTTAATCCTGATAAATAACTTTTATGTCCAATGTTAGCTCAATTTTATGACAAAAATGATGCACAGCACGGTAGGTGCCAGACATTAAATATAGATGGAACAAAATATGGATGCCATTTATATATATATATATATATATATATATATATATACACACACACACACATATATATATATATATATATATATATATATATATAGATAAACATAATATGATATTTTAACCTCACTTGAAATTTCTCTGTATCTTACATGGAGGCAAATTTAGGACTATCCCAATCTTAGTAATACCTGAAATGTTAAGGGTAAGCTCATAAATGAACCCAATACTCGTACGAAGAGGAGAGGAGAACTAAGTCATTCACCAGTGAGCCAACATTGATTTCAAGTTTTAAGGCAACAAGTTAGTGCAAGTAAAGCAATTATATAATACAACAAGACTCATTATGGGCTAGTGATTTCGACATGCTAAGCATTCTTTATTGTTTCATTGACTAGATAGTAAAAAGAAGCTAAATTGGATTTGCACATTCAAGGCAGAGAAGCAGGTGAGTTTAGCCCCATTGTCCCATCAAGAGCTACTTTGATTCAATGGCACAAAGCAATGAAGAATTTAGCGGAAGGAAACAATTCGAGCAAGTGGATGAGGTCTAAATAATCAGCATCAGAACAATTAAACCCGAGAATTAATATAAGGAGATAATACTAAAAAGGTGTTAAGAACAGAAAGAGGGTCAATTTTCTATTTTCTTTTACTTTTATATATAAAAGAGCGAAAGTAGCTGCTTACTCTTTGGTGAGAAGAACAAGAAGGAATGCATCGTCTAGGCTTTAATCTCATCCGAGACAATAAGAATGTAAGGGATCACTCTCACCCTTTCTAATAGAAAGAGAAATGATAAAAAAAAAGAGAGAAAAATAAATATATGATAATGAAAGATGGCACCAACCCATGCTTTGCTCCCATAATTCAACCGCTCATCATTTCAGTTTTCTCTCCTTAAATTTCCTCCGTCTCTCTGTTGATAAGTAGATATATATAGCTAGACAGAAAGAGGAGGAGAGAGGCAGAGAGGTTGCATAGAACCTGATTTTTGAGAACTCACATTGAAAATATAATGGGCAAAAAGGGTATTACCCCCATTGTGGTTGTCCACTTTTAAGCATTACACCACTGAATTTTAACAATATGCAATTAACCAACTAGATTTTTAAAAAATTCTTAATTAAGTCATTCCGTCAAATTAGTTGGACAGACGTCAAATTTGAGCTTCTATTTTCGGATTAAAAAAAATTCTAAAGCCACATAAGAAAAAAAATGTCTGTGGGCATATCCCATGTGGATTTGGCAGTTACACAAAAAATTTAAAAATAGAAATATTTTTATGTTTTATTTTTTCTTTTTCTTTACCTATTATTTCTCTCTCTCTTCTTCTTCTGGATTAGTTCCTTCAAATCTGGGATTATTCCATTACCCACAAATCCTTCGTCTCATCATCTTCCTCCACTACAAATTCTAGTTTTACCTTCTTTTTCCTCATGTCTTTGTAATGAATTTGGGGACATTTAGGGTTTCAATTTTCTCATTTTGGATTCTCACCCTTTTCTCTCTGTAATAGATAATAATTAATGATTTTGACCCTCTCTGTTCTGAGGTCCTCTTCTTCTCACACCATTAATGGCTATAATCCCATCTAATCAATAACAAACAACCAATTATCAATTCATAACCTATATTTCAACACATAAATATATATATATATATGGGGACTGATCCATTGACAACGTTGTCAATTTAAGATTATCCTTACAACCCATCGTAAGCGTCTATTCGTAGATCGAACGGTTAATAGAGTCCCCGTCCGCAGTATTAAACTACGGACGGGACAAATGTCCAAAATATCCTCCTTGTAAAAGTCTCTCGTCTGCTGCGGACGCTATCTAATTGAGAAACGATGTCGTTTTTAAGCCAAATTCAAATTTTCTTTAGTTTTCTAGGATCCGCAGTATTAAACTGTGAATGCCAAATAATAGATCTTTCAACAATAATTCCAAATCAAAAACAGAATCCAAATATGAAAAACAAACAATTTATGAGATCTATCTAAGAAAGCTTAGGCTTAATATTGGAGAGAGAATCAGAAACAGAATCCGAATCAGGTTTGATACAATTTATGAGTTCTTTTTATTGTGTCCATTAAAGGATCTAATAGGATCATTGTGACAAGAGAGTCTGAATCAGTAATAGATGTAGAACCCGAGTTATATGAACCCTTTCTGAACAAATCTCATGTGACTAAATATGGTTTGGCTTCTGTTTTATCGAAAACTTTTTGGTTTTGGATGAATCCTCTATTGAAAAATATATACCATGTTCATCATATTCGAGTGGTTTTGGTTTTCATGAGGTGAATGATAGAAGTAAGGGGAGGAGTGAGAATGGAGAAAGAAAGGAATTAAGGAAGAATATAAAAAAATAATCAACTTAGCGTCCGCAATTTAATACTGCGGACGAGAAATTTTTACGAGGAGGGTATTTTGAACATTTATCCCGTCCACAGTATTAAACTGCGGAATGCTGAAAACTAAACTGCCAACAGGACCTCTATTAAACCATTAGATCATCGGATGACCACTGAGAATGTGTTGCAAGGCTATCCTTAAGTTGACAGCATTGACTATGGATCGGACCCCTTTATATATATATGCACACATATGATACATAAATGGGCCACCCAAACCACCATAGTCATCACCAATCCACCGCCAATGGCAGAATCTCTAAACGCGTCAACAGCCCTCAGTTTTTTCGTCCAATGACTCGTCGTGCCCAGTCATTCAAATGCAATAACAATAGTAATAGCCAAAATACTAACACCCACAACGATAATTTCAGCACCCATTATGAGATTGACTTGTCGGTCAACTCACCCAGATCTGAACTTGATAATAGCCCAGTTTCTGTTGATGAGTTTGAGTCATTAGTAGAAAACGAACCATCACCATCATCATCATTTGATTCAAAGAGTTCACACAAAGAAGCATGTTGGATCTATTAGTGTGGATTTGGTTTTGGGAGGGAAGGAGAAGCTTGGGCACTGGATGTTCTTTGCTTTTGTGGGGTCTGTTTTTGGATGTTCATCTCATGTGTCTTATTTGTTTCTATGTCATGTTCTTGGTTTTTTTTAGAATACCATGTAAGTAATAAATAAACGGATGTCCAATGAATTTAACAGAATGGTATGACTCCTAAATTTTAATTAATTCAATGGGTTAATTGCATATTTTTAAAATCTAGTGGTGTAATGCTTAAAAGTAGACAACCACAATGGACAGGGCGGGTCCGAACTTTTTGGGAGTCTCAAGCCAAATAAATTTCAGCCTCTTTTTGGGAGTCTCAAGCCAAATAAATTTCAGCCTTCGGAATAAATTAGATAAATTTCAGCCTTCCATTAGAGAGAGAAAAAATATCTTGTATGATTGTACTTGTAACTACTACGTTGCTGGGAAAAAAAATTTGAGCTTTTTTAATGGACTCTAACATATATGAATTATTAAAATTTGGGAGCTTCTCAATTCTAGGGCCTCAAGCCATTGCTTAAATGGGCCGGCACTGACAATGGGGCGATATCCCTTTTTGCCAAATATAATTTTACTAATTTGTTTAATACGGGAAGGTAAGTTTAACAGCACAATTAGAGGGTTCATCTTTATTGTATAAAATTTAATACAGAAACAATCAGCATTACTTGGGGGAAACCTTAGTATAGAGGGTAAATAATGGGGTTATTTGAAATGCAGTTTAGTGTAAAAGTTAATCAAAGGGAATGGAAGAATTACCTTGTCTGCCTAAGTTAACACTCAAGACAAAAAGAACATAATGGCATTGCATCCACAATCAGAAACTCAGAGAATAAAAACATAATGGTTAGGTTGATGTATATAATATATAGAGAGAAAGAAAGGGAAAAGGGTGAAATTATATTTACCAGTTACTTCTGCATTTGGGATGAGAAACTGATGCTCCTGTTGTTGTTGATTCTGGTAAGAAGCGATTCACAAGGAGGGGAAAGTGGTGGTGGGTCCAGGACAGTAACAAAAGATCGAAAGGGGGAGAAGAAGACTGGGGCATCTGAGCTCAGAGAAGGATGAAAGCGGTGGAAACCCTCTGTGTGCCCAAGACACAGAGAGGGAAGGAAGGAGGGAGGGAGAAGAGAGAGAAAATCCACAAGACCAGAGCTGGGAAAATGAGTTCCTGGCCCCTTGGGTGGGTGGCTGTTCCGGCGATGGCTTTCATAACCAGCCATATTCCTAAAACCGCGCCTATTTCGTAGCCTTTCCTCATTATTTCCCTT
Organism: Panax notoginseng; assembly: GCA_016801055.1. Classification (NCBI taxonomy): domain Eukaryota; kingdom Viridiplantae; phylum Streptophyta; class Magnoliopsida; order Apiales; family Araliaceae; genus Panax; species Panax notoginseng. The sequence goes on from CM029021.1 coordinate 143,160,844, forward strand.
TCGTTTTCCCCCTTTTTTCCCCTTTTCTTTATTTCATGAAACAGTAAGTCTATCACATAAAACCAATTCACTTTGTCTTTTAAAAAAATTAATTAATTAATTTTTTTAAAAAAAATTATAATTTATTCTCCATTTTGTAACTAGTAGTGACTACATTTTTATTTTTTTTGTGTGGAGCCCAAGCCTATAGGGAAAGTTAATGGGGAATTTTGGGAAAACTTATTACTACTTTGGACGCTTAGAATTTTGTTAAATAATTTTTTTGAACGGGTTAAACAATTATTTTGATCCTTGTATTTTATAGTTGGTTTTAATTTTATTTATGTATAATTTTTTTTTTCATAAAAGTCCTTCTACTCTAAGATTGAGGAACAATTTAGTCCTTTTTTTTTATAAAAAATGAAAAAAAATGATGATGTGGGTTTTAAAAAAATAAAAATAAGTCTCAACATGAATAAGTTTTTTTTGTAAGGATAAACAAGTCTTTTTATCACTTTTTTTTTATTAAGTGATGTTTCAAATTTCCATTTATTTTTTTCCAAGTAATATATTTATAAATTCATATTCATTCCCACAAAATTTTAAATTCCTTGAGAATTTGCATTTGTACAAATATTCATTTTATTTTGCTTCTAATGATTTAGTGATCATAACACCCAATGACATGACAAAATAATGACATTATAAACGATGAACACCCAAAAAAAAATATTATAAACAATAAATATGCATGTCCAAAAAATAAAAAATAAACATGGGATTACATGCACAAAAGTAAATCACAAAATATAATTTATTTGATAAAGAGCAATATAAATGTAATGTTACTCCCACCGTTCCAAATTATATGATTAACTGATAAAGAAGAACAGAAGCACTTAAAATTCAATGAAACAGCACATGCAAACTTTGAAAAAAAAAAAATCAATGTTAAAAACATAGAATATTTCCAAGACACATGAATTAATCCATTCAACCAAATTAAATGGAGTAATTAATAAGCTTAAAACTCTTTTGATTACACCTACAAATTAAATCCTCGTCTCCATTACAAAGAAACTTGATTTGAGCAAAAAAAGGGATGGAAATTAAGAAATAAAGAAAGAACAAGTATGTTATACTGATGGAATGAAGTATTGATATATATATATAGGAGTATTCTTTAGTTATGAGTTTGTGATCAGGGGACGGGATAAGACTTGTTATTACACATACATTTATAAGACATAGGACAAGTCTCAGCCTCTTGAATGGTTGCACAAACAAAGCTGACCATAACTAATCGACACGGCGAGCATGAACCGCAGGCATGCGAACAGTCCGGCAGAGTTGATCCTGCAATTTGAAGCGTATCGGCTTTTTTATGCTTCATCCATGCCTTCCTCATCTCCCTGTTGATTACTCCTTCAGCTTTCATCGTTCCCATTTCTGATCTTTTGCTATGCATTGTTGAATGGTGGTGGCCATCGTCTGCTTGTTTGTTTGTTTGTACAAACATAAGATAATTCAAAACACTAGTTAATTGGTCATTTCAGTAACACCCATTTATGTAATTCTGGTAGGGGAAAAATTATCAAATACTAAAAAAATTGAACCCAAATTAAGGATCGGAAGAGTTTAGCATGAAAATAATATTATTCATATATAATTGAACAGAAAACAGTTTGAGGAGCATACGTAAGTACTGTTGGCGGCTAATGTGCCTAGCAGACATGATTTGGGCAAGTAAAAGAAGAATGGTGACGATGATAGTTGCACGGACACAACCAGAACCCTCCATGGCTAGCTCGCAGTAGCTTCAATATCTCAATTTTCTAATATTTTTAGCTAGCTAGTAGTTAGTTATCGAATTAATTAATTCAAGAAAATGTGAGGATTTGGTTTGGTGGAAGAAAAAGAGCTAGGTAGAGGAGATATATATATATATAGATGGCAGGGGGCAGGAGGCAGGAGGCAAAAGGTGGTGGTAATGAATTGAAGCAAGTCACAGGCAAAAGTACGTGTAGACTAAAGGAGAGATTAAGATTAAATGTAAAAGACGGATCACATGAAGTGCAATGCAGGTAAAAGAAGAAGCCTGTGACAAATGGTGCATCACCATGCATGGATTCTGTTAGCTTCTTCACAAATTTCTCAACTATCGGTTTAATCAAGGGGGAACAAAGAATTACTGAATTAGGAGTGCTTCTTTTACGTGAATTTCTGACTTGCAACAATTAAAGCATATTGCAATAAATTTAAATTTTATTACTCCATATTGCTCAAAAATAAAAAAACATAAGCTGCATGGGGTAATAAATTGTGAACTGGGCCATTAATGTTTTATGGCTTAATTACCTAGCTACGTTTCATGCGCTTTGGCATCAATAAATATTATCCCTCCTCTCCTCTCTTCAGTTCATATTTAATTTGTCTTCTCATGAAGAGGTAAAAATGAATGACCAAAGGTTTGTTTTATTGCACGTGATGTATTTAATGACCAAAGGTTAGTAAATGGGGATATGTTCATAGTTAAAATCAAAAATTACTATACAATGTTATGTAGTAACAATTAATATTAATGTGCGTCTGATCGAGAATCTAAGATGCGCACCAGGAAAGAACGTCAACTGGACCGATTTATTCTATGTTGTGATGATTACTATGTCTTACACATGCATGATAGGTTCTTGCATGTACTATTTGAATCCAGATACACTTAGTACATGTATTTCTTCAACTAATTAAGCAAATGGATAATTGCACAAGATGCATATTTTATAAGCCCTCGGGCAATATATATATATATATATATATATATATATATATATATATATATATATATATATATATATATATATATATATATATATAATTACCTAGCTAGTACGTAATTTAATTTCGATGTACATTAATTTTGCAAAAAGTATGTATTTTGTCACCTGAAAATTGAAATAGATATATCGATCCATATATCAGAGTATTATAAACATTTATTTTGTAATCATTTATTTGAAAATATAAGTCATGAGACCAATATATATATATATGGAGAAGACATACACATTTGATATATATCGATGTTAATTTCAATATCGAATTAATTATAATTCTTAAATCTGTTTTTTGTTGTGGTCTGTCAACGTAACTATATTTTGAGGAATTAAGTTGGGCTCTTCAAGATTTTACTGGTGTTTTTTTTTCTGCACCACATGCAGCATACATGCACGCACTCATATTCATGACTCTAGCTAGTTATAGTTATTATTCAAGGTGGAAGTGATTAATTTTTTTTAGGTGGGTGAATGTATGGAGTGATTGATGATCCTAGCTCGTGGAGAATTTTTCCTAGCTCGTGGAGAATTTTTCATCGCCGGCCGAGGATCGGTTAAATCTCTTAATAATTCAGAAGGTACGGCTTTATCAATGGCTATATATATATATATATATATATATATATATATATATATATATATATATATATACAGTACGTTGCTCCAGCGAATTGGAAAGACCAAACTAATAATGAACTGGCTATAGATGTAAGACCCTAACTTTTATGAATAAAAAATTAATTTTCTCTAAATATTATTTTGAATAATAAGGTGTAGATTTGATATAATGCTATAGTTGTGGATAATGTTTACAAATTTTGCAAAGTAAGCAAATTGTTATAAAATATTCGTTTGGTTGGAAAATATTCGTTTTATCAGGGAATATCCGTACGACGGCACAATCCCACAATGGAATTACTGTCGGATATAGAAAGCGACAGAAATAATTTTTTTTTAAAATAACGGCAAAACTTTTACCGTTAACTGTTGAAATACCCGGTGATAAAAGTACTGTTGTAAGACTCCGAATTTTATAAAATAGAAGTATTTAATTTTTTTTATACTTATTATTTAGTAAATGGTTAAATTGATAAAAAATTAAAGTTAAGGGTGATATAAGTAAAGTTTACAAAATAAGCAAGTGGTTATAAAATATTCATTGTTGTCGGGAAATATTCGTTTGGTCGTGGAATATTCTTGTTGTCGGGGAATATTCGTACGACGGCGCAACCATTTGTGGGTCCCGTAACGGAAAATTGTCAGATGAAGAAAACGACACGAATGAGTTTTTTTTTAAATAATGGCATAACGGTTACCGTTAATACTGTTGGAATACCCGGTGGATAAAGTAAAGTAATACGCGTTGTTGCACAGCAGCACACAGTATTGCACATTATTTTTATATTATTATTAATTCAATAATTGTCGCTGCACAGTATTTTTTATTATCAGATCAATAATTCATATTATTTGAATAATATTATTAGATAGCATTATTGGCAGTGTCTAAGAAAGTTCTGTCTAGGAAAGGGATTTGGTCACTTAATTGTTCCCCAATAAGTAGATATCCTTATCGGAAAGCCCCTTCTTTCTTGAAAACGACCTGGTTGTCAATATTGTGGAATTCTGTAATATTGTTTGTGAATAATTAATTATTGATAAAAAATGATAAGAAAATATTTATTTTATGTGGATATAAATAAAGCAATTAATGCTGAAATATTTTATCAGTATTTTATTGGAATGGAGGAATTTTTAAAAAAGTGATAATTGTTAAAAATTGATATTTTATCTATATTATTATATATTACATTATAAGTGTATGATGTAATAATATAATAATATAATAACGGTGATATTTTTATAATGAATGCACGATATATGAATTAATGAGGAGGAAGACAGCAAATTGGGTCCGGAGTATTTTTGTTACAAAAAATATGTTAACTATATTGGTGGGCCCCATTTTTGACTAAAATTTAATTATAGCTTGCAAGATCATCCGTATGTGGATTACAGTCATTTTCGTTCAGAATTTAGAAAAACTTTCTTTTACAAAGTTGTAGATAATTAAATTTCCTATGGAATGAATATAAGATTCATTTTTTTCCGATAAAAGGGCTATTTATTATGAATTATTGAAGTTTCAAAACTTATAAATGATTTAAAATATTTTTGATGGAGATTTCTAGAAGGTGGGCCCCACCCACACTTGTCCTTTTGCATGTTGTAAATGTTGGAATCTGATTTCAAAGTGGGCGTAAGAAATTTTTTATAAATAATAATATTTCATTAAATTTTCTGCTTTGGTGTTCTAAATATTTTTCTATAAATAGGGTGCTTAGGTTAGAATTGAAAATCGCACCAGAATCAGAAGTTTCTATCTCTATAATATCAAGCGTATGTTTGTGAGTATTTAGATATCTTGAGTGTTGCTATACAGTGCAAGTTTCCTTCAGTATTATATTCGATATTCTAGTTAAAAATGCTATTCTTTTGACTTGAGGGATTGTAAGGGATGGTAAGGGATACTATTTTTTCAAGTAAATGATGTTATTTCTTTAAATATCATTATACCGAAATATTGGTATAAATTTTATTGTGAAACTTTATCTTTTTTATGTCGGGGTTACTATTCACGTATACGGTACTATTCTCGTATACGATATTATTCACGTATACGACACTATTCACGTATACGGTACTATTCATGTATATGACATTATTTACGTATACGCTACTATTTATAAATACGGGGTACGGTTACCGAAAAGTGATAATTATTAAAAATTGATATTTTATCTATATTATTATATTACATTATAAGTGTATGATGTAATAATATAATAATATAATAACGGTGATATTTTTACAATGAATGCACGATATAAGAATAAATGAGGAGAAATACATCAAATTGGGTTCGGAGTATTTTTGTTACAAAAAATATGTTAAATATGTTGGTGGGCCCCATTTTTGACTAAAATTTAATTATAGCCTGCAAGATCATCCGTATGTGGATTTCAGTCATTTTTCATTTAGAATTTGAAAAAACTTTCTTTTACAAAGTTGTAGTTAATTAAATTTCCTATTAAATGAACATAAGATTCAAATTTTTCTGATAAAAGGGCTATTTATTATGAATTATTAAAGTTTCAGAATTTATAAATGATTTAAAATATTTTTGGTGGAGATTTCTAGAAGGTGGGCCCCACACTTGTCCTTTTGTATGTTTTAAATGTTGGAATTTGATTTCAAAGTGGGCGTAAGAAATTTTTTATAAATAATAATATTTTATTAAATTTTTTGCTTTGGTGTTCTAAACATTTTCCTATTAATAGGGTGCTTAGGTTAGAATTAAAAATCACACCAGAATCAGAAATTTCTTTCTATAATATCGAGTGTATTTTTGTGAGTATTTAGATATCTTGAGTATTGCTATACAGTGCAAGTTTTTTTCAATATTATATCCGATATTTCAGTCAGAAATGCTATTCTTTTGACTTAAGGGATTGTAAGGGATGGTAAAGGATGTTATTTTTTCAAGTAAATAATATTATTTCTTTTAATATCATTATATCGAAATATTGGTCTGAATTTTATTGTGAAACTTCATCTTTTTCATGTCGGGGTTACTATTCACGTATACGGTACTATTCACGTATACGATATTATTCACGTATACGGTACTATTCACGTATACGGTACTATTCATATATATGGCATTATTTATGTATACAGTACTATTTACAAATACGGGGTACTATTCACGAAGTACTATTCACGAAATACTATTCACGGGTACTATTCATGATGATAAAATTGATTCTTTTTTGTCCAAATTATTTTTGATATGTGAATATTATTCTTGAATTTTACTCCACAAAGTATTATTATGTTGGCAATTTAGAAATTTTTAAACTTTGGATAAATTAAAAATCTTTAATATTTATCCTTGATTTCATTTGATTGATACTTATATCATTGTCATCATCTTCATGCTTATATTGTAACGAAAGTCATCTTTAGCTCGTAGTGCATAGAAGGACTGTTGATTATTTGTTTTACAGTTGTATATCTTTGGCTTACGTGCAAAGATGGATGGTTGATTATTGGTTTTACAGTTGTATATCTTTGGCTTACGTGCAAAGATATATTGTTGATTATTGATTTTACAGTTGTATATATTTGGCTTACGTGCAAAGACGAACTGTTGATTGATAGCTTTGACCTATATTGCAAAGATGGACAGGTGTACGACATGATCATGACCACTGATGATACTAACGAATATCCTTGGTCCGTAGTGCATAGATAATTCGATGATGTGATTGGCAGGATCGTGACAATTAGTTAACAGTTGAATGTCTTTGGTCGTAGTGCACTGACAGACAATTGATTGGTATGACCATGACCATTGATTTTATAGTTGAATACATTTGGCCCATAGTACAAAGATAGACAACTAATTGGTATGATCATTGTTATTACATTTGAATATCTTTAGCTTTTGGGGTAAGGATATTGAGTAAACGTTCTATTAAGCCTTTGTGGCAAGGAGAAACTGTTGATTTACATGATTATAAATATGAATTGTGAACTTAACTATAATCTTTAGTGGTTCAGGTGAAGACAGGTGATAAAAGTTCTCTTTGTCTTGGGTACAATCAAGAACTGTTGATGAGTATTGCAGGAATAAAATATTAACGATGGACTTTTAATTTAGAGAAGATATTAGACATTATGTTCTACTTGACTCTTCTAATGGATTGTTGATTCCGCTACTATTATGGTTGAAAACTTTTATCATCTACCATATGTTTTAAATCTCTGATTTATTATTGATGAAGACTATTGATAATGTAATTATCTTAAGTCATGATATTCTTTATTGGGTTATTTGTATAAGACCCCAACTTTTTATAAATGAAATTGAATTTTCTCTATTTATTATTTTGAAATAATAAGGGTTGATTTGATTAATGTGGTTAGTTATGGGTAAAATACACAAATATTTTAAATAAGCAAGTGGTTATAAAATATTCATTGTTGTCGGGGAATATTCGTTTGGTCGTGAAATATTCTTGCTGTCGGAGAATATTTGTACGACGGCGCAGCCTTGTGTGGACCCCATAACGGAAAGCGATTGGATGAAGAAAACGACAAGTATGAGTTTTTATAAATAACGGCGTAGTTGTTACCGTTAACACTGTTAGAATACCCCGTGGTTAAAACACAGTAATACACGGTATTGCACAGTAGCACACGGTATTGCACCAATTATCGATTCTTACGTAAGAAGACACTACTAAATAATTGTTATAGTTTTTACTGTTCAATAGTTTATTGATTCAATAATTGCTACGTTAATATTTTATATTATTATTGTTTCAATAATTGTCACTACACAGTATTTTTCATTATCAGATCAATAATTCATATTAATTGATTAATATTATTAGATAGCATTATTGGCAATGTCTAAGAAAGTTCTGTCTAGGAGAGGTTATTTAATTGCGCGCCAGTAAGGAGAAATCCTTATCAAAAGGCCCCCTCTTTTCTGGGAACGACCTAGTTGTCATTATTGTGATTCTGTAATATTATTTGTGAATAATTAATTATTAATTTTTATGAAAAGAAAAATATTTATTTATGTGGATATAAATGGAAATTTTTTTAGAAAAGTGACAAATGTTAAAAATTGATATTTTATCTTTTCTGATAAAATAATTTATTTAAATATATTATTATATTACAATAATATAATAATGGAGATATTTTTACAATGAATGTGTGATATATGAATAAATGAGGAGGAAGAATATTTTTGTTACAATAAATAATAAAAACATGTTAAACATGTTAGAGGGCCCCGTTTTTGACTAAGATGTGATTATAGCCTGTAAAATCGTCCGTATGTGGATTTCAGTCAATTTCTGTTTAGAATTTAGAAAAACTTAAAGCTATAAAGTTGTAGAGAATTAAATTTCCTATGGAATGGACATAAGATTCGAATTTTTCTGATAAAAGAGCTATTTATTATGAATTATTAAAGTTCCGAAATAATTTATTTTCGAAGTTAAAAATTTTTTTTTAAGAAAAACATTTTAATTATATTGGTGGGCCCCACTTGTATTGAAAATGTGCTGATTTTAGATTTTTCAAAGTGGGCGAAATTTTTTTATAAATATTAATATTTTATTAAATTTTCTACTTTGGTGTTGTAAGCATTTTCCTATAAATAGGGTGCTTAGGTTAGAATTAAAAATCACACCAGAATCTGAAGTTTTCTCTCTCTATATTATCGAGCGTATTTTTGTGAGTATTTTGATACTTTGAGTGTTGATATACGGTACAAGTTTTCTTCAGCATTATATCCGATATTCCAGTCAGAAGTACTGTCCTTTTGAGGTAAGGGATGTAATTTTTTTTAATGATGTTATTTCTTTTAATATCATTATACCGGAATATTGGTAAGATTTTTCTTGTAAAATTCTTGTCTTTTTGTGTCGGAGTTACTATTCAAGTATACGACACTATTCACAGAAAAATTTAATTTTTTTCTTTTCCTGTCCAAGTTGTTTATTATGGTTACTAGCTTTGATTGTATCCATGTTTTGATCCCCCATTCTTAAATTTTGCTCCACAAAGGTTTATTATGGAGTATTTTTGAGCATGGATGAACTAAAATACGAATCCTTAATCTTTATTCTTTTATCTCACTGGATTCGTTTTCTTTAAAATATTTTCATCATTCTCAGTCCTAAATGATGATATTACTGAATATCTTTGGCCTGTAGTGCAAAGATGAATGATTAACGGATGAATGTCTTTGGCCTGTAGTGCAAAGAGGAACAGTTGTTTAGATAAACATGACCAACTGGTGATACAAATGAATATCTTTGGCCTGTAGTGCAAAGATGAATATTTGATTCAAGATGTATATTGATTGATATTACAGGGATAAAATATTGATGATGAACTTTTAAATCTTAGAAGATAGTAGAATTTATTCTCTATTTGACTTTTCTAATGGATTGTTTTTTTCGCTGCAGTTGTTGATCTAAAACTTGTTGTCTATTATATTTTATCAGATATTTTCCTGTTGAAGACTAATGATAGTTTGTTGTATATTATCTTAGTCATAATATTCTTTACTGGGCTAGTTGAGCTCACCCTTTCCTTTTTGTTCCATTTTTCTCAGGAGGCGAAAATATAGCAGGAACTAGTCGGGGTGTGGAGTGATGTTTTCAGTCAATTGTGTTAGCAATCCTCACTATTTTATAAAATAGTGTTTTAATAATTGTAATGAGGACTTATTTGAGTGTGGATATTGTTTAGAAGATAATATTTATATTTAAACTCACAGTTTATGTGTTGCCGTATTTTGCACGACAATTGTAGTAATGATGTTGTAGTTGTTTCTGTACCATGTATTTGACGACTCAGAATAGGTGATGTATACCTATTTTGGGGGCGTCACAGTTGGTATCAGAGCTTAGGGATATGGTCTCTAGCAGAGATCGGAAAATAGAACTAGGAGGGGAGAGACGAGTAAATCTTTCGCTAGTGTGTCCTACCTAAGCTTATTTGTTGATTGGTCAGAATATAGGGATATTATGTGATATGTTAATTTTTTTAATTAACCCTTGTTTTATGGCAATATTTCAGAATGGCAACTGAGAATGTTAACAATGGAGTAAGTGAGACCGTGGAGACATCTTTAATCACCAATCAGGAGAACGTGCAACGGGACGACAATGTTCTTCCTGTAAACAACACCACTGATCAGACGATGGACGATGGGATATTTAGAAGCTTTTTGCAGTTCATGCAAAATCAGACGAGGGAGACTCATGTACAAAATACGGGTCAAAGAGTTGGGTCCACCAGAATTCTGGGGAAAGCCGGATCCGATTAAGGCGAAAATGTGGGTCAAAAAAATTACCAAGATATTTGATGTCTTGGGATGCACAGAGGAACAGAAGGTTCCATTCGCCACCTTTATGTTCCGTGGTGAGATAGATTACTGGTGGAAATCTGTGAAGTGTACCTAGCCTGCCGCACTCAACATGTCTTGGGAAACGTTTCAAAACTGTTCAATGATAAGTACTTTCCTGAAAGTATTCGTCATATGAAGAAGGTAGAGTTTATCAGACTGGAACAAAATAACATGACGGTGTCCTAGTACGAGGCGAAGTTAGCAGAGTTATCCAGGTTTTGTACCTCATTTGGTAGAGAATGAGGAACGAATGACACGGATGTTCTTGAGAGGTCTAAAAATCGAGATTCAGCAATATCTTATCTCTCATAAATTTTCTTTATATTCAGATGTTGTAAACAGGGCTTAATTATTAGAGAAAGATAATGAGTATGTTCAACCGAAGGACCACAACCAGGGTCATACCGGTGGTAGCAGTCATCGAAGCAATGAAAACCAGCGGTGAGGAAAACATACGGACAAAAGCGGTAATCACTCTGGTGGTAATCGTGGCCATGATAATAGAAGAAGCGAGTCGGGGGGAGATTTTAAAAAGAGAAGGTACAATAATGACAATGTGAAAACGTCAGCACCAACATCAAATGATTCTAAGGGAGGAGAACAACCACCGGTCATATATTATAAATGCGGGAAAGAGGGACACATCAGCCCAAACTGCCCACAACAGTTCAAGGTATGTTATAATTATGGAAATGAAGGTTATATCGCTCGAGATTGTACTGTAGCGAAACCAAGTCCAGCGGTGATGGTGACTCTAAAGGCTGTCCCAGACAAGTCAAAGTCAGGAGTTCCTAGAAGAGCGTTTGTCGTGACTGGCCAAAATGCGAGAAATCCGAACCAGGTGATCATGGGTAAGCTAATCATAAACTTTTGCGAAGTTTATACCTTACTAAATATCGGTTCTACCCATTCTTTTATCTCTCCTACTTGTGCTCAACGTTTGAACTTGACTACGAAGAAATTAGACTTTGACTTATCTGTTGAGAATCTGTTAGGAGAAACTTTCATTACATCTACTGTTTATAAATCTTTCTTAATCCAAGTTGGCACCATCACATTACCAGTGGATCTTATCTCTTTAAAGATACTTGCTTTTGATGTGATTTTAGGGATTGATTGGTTAACTACTCATCATGCCAAAATTGATTATTTTCGTAAGGTTGTTAGTTTTTATTGTGACGCCCAAAAATATGTATACATCACCTATTCTGAGTCACCAAATATATGGTACAGAAATAAATACAACTTCAGTAATATAATTGTCGTGCAGAATACGACAACACATATACTGTGAGTTTGAATACAATTATTGTCTACTAGAGAGTATACAAACTCAAAAGGAGTCCTCATTACAATTATCACACTATTTCACAGAATAGTGAGGACTACTAATGCAACCATCTGGACCGTCAATCCATTCCCCGACTAGTCCCAGCTATATTCTCATTTCCTGAAGAGAACAGTGAAAGAAAAGGTGAGCTCAACTAGCCCAGTAAAAAATATTATGACTAAGATAATGTACAACAAATTATCATTAGTCTTCAACAGGAAAAAAACTAATAAAATATAATAGACAACAAGTTTTAGATCAACAACTGCAGTGAAAAAAGCAATCCATTAGAAGAGTCAAGTAGAGCATAAAACCTACTATCTTCTATGATTTAAAAGATTTATCATCAATTTTATTGTTGAGATTCAGCTTAATAAATGATCCACATCATCGAATCATCCCTGCACTACGGGCCAAAGATAATCATATTTTTATCAACGGTCATGATCATGCCATAAAATAATTAATCTTTACACCCTTGGCCGAAGAGAATCCATGGCCATAATCATACCAAAAATTAACAATCAAAGCACTACGGGCCAATGAGGACTTTTACCACATCATTTGTAATATTACGGTCATGATTATACCGAATAATCCCTGGTCATAATCATACCAAGTCCATCTATGCACTACAAGTCACAGATGACTTTCAACAAAATATAAACATGAGGATGATGACAATGATATAATAATTCAATTAAACAAGTTCAAGGATAAATTTTAAAGATTTATAATTTAATTTATCCAGAAATCAATAACGTCCAAATTGTCAACATGATACTACTTTGTGGAGTAAAATTCAAGAATAATACTCAGTTGGTCATGTTCATCTCAACACCTGTTCATCTTTACACTACGGCCCAAAGATATTCATCAGGTAATCATTCATCTTTGCACTACAGGCCAAAGATATTCAGTAATATCATCATTTAGGACTGAGGATGATGAAAAATATCTTAAAGAAAACGAATGCAGTGAGATAAAAGAACAAATATTAGGGATTCGTATTACAGTTTATCCAAGTTCAATAATACTCCGAAATAATCAATTTCGAAGCAGAATTCAAAAATAATGATCAAAACATGGATACAATCAAAGATAGTAACCATAATAACCATCTTAGATAAAAAAAGAAAATTTTATTTTTCGGTGAATAGTGGTTATTCGTGAATAGTGTCGTATACGTGAATAGTGCCGTATACGTGAATAGTAATCCCGACACAAAAAGTTCCAAATTTGATAAAAAGTTCAAACTAATATTTCGGCATAATGATATTGAAAGAAGTAATATCATTTGCGAAAAAAAATAACATCCCTTACCTAAAACGAACAATACTTCTGACTGGAATATCAGTATAAGGCTGAAGAAAACTTGCACTGATAAATAGAAACTCACAAAGTATCTAAATACTCACAAAATATACTTAATAATATAGAGAGAAAGCTTATGTTTCTGGTGTGATTTTCAATTCTAACTTAGCTCTCTATTTATAGGAAAATGTTAGCACGCCGAAGCAGACTTGACCTGCAACCTGATAGCTTTACCTGCTACTATTTTCACCCACCACATTTGAATAAAAATTCCAGCACATTTCTCACCAACTAAAAGTGGGGCCCACCAATTCTAGAATTTTTCACCAAAATACTAAATTCGGATACTTCAACAATTTCTGAACCAGTCACCTCTTAAAATTCATAACAAATCATACGTTCATTTTTAACGGTTCAAAATTTGTGGACATATACTCAACTTATATATGTATAACATATCCAAAATCACAACGATCCAACGGTCGGATTAAAAATTATAACTCACGCAATATATCTGAAAAATACTGATTTGATTTTTAATACCTCCATTCCGACAGAAATACTGATAAAACACCTCAATATTAATTCCTTCAATAATAACCACATAAATAAATCCACCATTTATATCCACATAAAATAAATATTTTCTTATCATATAAATCAATAATTAATTATTCACAAATAATATTACAGAATCACAATTATGACAACCAGGCCGTTCCCAGGAAAGAGGGGGCTTTCCAATAAGGATTTCTCCTTACTGGTGCGCAATTAGGTGATCAAACCTCTCCTTAGACAGAACTTTCTAGACATTGCCAATAATGTTATCTAATAATATTATTCAAATAATATGAATTATTGATCTGATAATGGAAAATACTGTGCAGTAACAATTATTGAAACAACAATAATATAAAATATCAACGTAGCAATTATTGAATCAATAAAATAAAATATTGAACAGTAACTACTTTAACAATTATTAAGTAGTGTCTTCTTACATAAGGATCAATAATTTAAAAATACTGTGCAAAACCGTGTGCTACTGTGCAACCACGCGTATTACTGTATTTTAACCACCGGGTATTTCAACAGTGTTAACGGTAACAACTACGCCGTTATTTATCAATACTCAATTTTATCGTTTTCTTCATTCGACAGTTATTCTGTTATGGGGCCCACAAATGGCTACGCCGTCGTACGAATATTCCCCGACAGAAGGAATATTCCACGACCAAACAAATATTTCCCGACAAAAATGAATATTTTATAACCACTTGTTTATTTTGCAAAATTTGCACATTTCACCCATAACCAAAATATTATATCAAATTAACACCTTATTATTCACAATAATAATTAGAAGAAATTTGATTTTATTCATTAATAAGTTGGGGTCTTACATTTATATTCCTAACCAACCTGTTATACGAATTCAAACAACCAAACCACTAAAGTCAATCACTGTTATATCAAACTATAAAGTCATTCGTTTATTAAAAAACGGATGTCAAGATTTCTTAGTCCATGTCATGGACTTGAACAAAAACACGTCAAATTTAAATAATATTTCTTTTGTTAGTAAATTTCCTGACGTATTTCCTGAAGAACTTCCCGGTCTACCCCCAGAACGTGAAGTTGAATTCTTTATTGATCTTGAACCTGGTACAAAACCCATTTCTAAAACCCTATATCGAATGGCTCCTATTAAACTTCAGGAGTTAAAGGTCCAACTACAGAAGTTGTTGGACATTGGTTTCATTTGTCCTAGTACATCTCCTTGGGGTGCTCTTGTTTTATTTGTAAAGAAGAAAGACGGGAGTATGCGACTTTGTATTGACTATCGGGAATTGAACCATGTCACCATCAAGAATAGGTATCCGCTACCTCGCATTGATGACCTGTTTGACCAGTTGCAAGGAGCACAATTATTTTCAAAGATTGATCTTCGTTCTGGATATCATCAGCTGAAGATTAAAACTGAGGATATTTTGAAGACTACCTTTAGAACTCGGTACGAGCATTATGAATTCCTAGTAATGTCTTTTGGATTGACTAATACTCCTGCTACTTTCATGGATATGATGAACCGAGTATTCAAGGAATATTTGGATCAGTTCGTTGTTGTCTTTATTGATGACATCCTCATATACTCCAAAAGCCGTGAAGATCATGAGCATGTTTTGAAGCTAGTACTTCAAAGGCTTCGCGATAACAAGCTATATGCCAAGCTAAAGAAATGCGAGTTCTGGCTAGAGGAAGTAGCATTCCTTGGGCACGTGGTGTCAAAACATGGAGTATCTGTTGACCCGACGAAGATTGAAGCACTACAAAGTTAGGAGCAACCGAAGTCGGTGACCAAAGTACGTAGCTTTCTGGGTTTAGCTGGTTATTATCGGAGATTTATGGAAGGATTTTCTCGAATCGCTACTCCGTTAACTCAGCTGACTCGGAAAGATACAAAATTCGTATGGAGCAAGGAATGCGATAAGAGTTTTCAAGAGCTTAAGAGGAGACTCATTTCGACACCTATTCTGAAAATACCATCTGGTTCGGATAGATTTGTTATCTACAGCGATGCTTCAGGCAAAGGGTTAGGATGTGTTCTCATGCAACATGAGAAAGATATAGCCTATGCCTAGCGACAACTCAAAGAATATGAGAAGAATTACCCTACTCATGATCTAGAGTTGGCAGCAGTCGTTTTCGCGTTAAAAATCTGGAGGCACTATCAATATAGGGAAAAAGTAGAGATATATTCATACCATAAAAGTCTCAAATATTTATTCACCCAAAAGGAACTCAACATGCGGCAACGACGTTGACTCGAGCTGTTGAAAGATTACGACCATACCATTCAATACAATCCTGGAAAAGTGAAAGTGGTAGCTGACGCATTGAGTAGAATATCATATGCGGGAACGAGTGCGATGTTGTCAACACAAAGGCCCATATTGTTTGATTTACATAAAATAAAGATAGAATTCAAGACTCCGAGGACCTATGTGATGATGTCAAGTATACGCATAGAACCAACTTTAATCGATAAAGTTAAAGTTGCTCAAGTCACAGACCCGGAGCTGATGCGTATGAAGAAGAAAGTGCAAGAAGGTGCTATTCCGGAAGCAAGAATCGATGAAGAATTAATACTTCGAGTCCACTCCAGACTTTGTGTTCCTAACGACTCTGATTTGAAGTAAAAAATCATGATGGAGGCACACAACACACCGTTTGCAATTCACCCTGGAAGTATCAAAATGTATCGAGATCTTCGACATACATTTTGGTGGACCAATATGAAGAGAGAGATCACGAAGTTTATCTCGAGGTGTTTAACTTGTCAACGTGTAAAGGCGGAGCATCAAGTGCCAAAGGATCCATTACAACCACTAGAGATTCTGAAATGGAAGTGGGAACACATTACCATGGATTTCGTTATAGGTCTTCCCAAGGTTTCTCAAGGCATAGATACGATTTGGGTTATTGTTGATAGATTAACTAAGTCTGCTCATTTTTTGTCGATACGGGAGACTTATTCCCTTGAACGTCTTGCTCATATGTACGTAAATGAGATTGTGAGATTGCATGGCATGCCATTATCCATAGTTTCAGATCGTGACCCAAGATTCACTTCACAATTTTGGGTTAGCTTGCAAAAAGCTATGAGCACGGATTTACGATTCAGTTCGGCATACCATCCTCAAACGGACGGACAATCAGAGAGGACTATTCAAACTCTTGAAGATCTATTAAGACTCTGTGTTCTAGACTTCAAAGGGAGTTGGGATAAGTATTTATCATTGGTGAAATTCTCCTACAACAACCGTTATCAAGCAAGTATAGGTGTGGCTCCATTCGAAGCATTGTACGGACGAAAGTGTCGCTCTCCAATATGTTGGGATGAGGTGGGTAAAGTAACATTGCTGGGACCAGAGTTTGTACGTATGACTACAGAAAAGATCCAAATGTTTCGACAACGTATACAAACGGCACTGGATCGACAAAAGACTTATGCAGATCTTCATCGAAAGGACGTGAAATTTAATATTGGGGATCATGTATTATTGCGTGTTGCTCTATGGAAAGGAGTTACAAGATTTGGGAAGAGAGGAAAGCTCAATCCACGATTTATTGGTCTATTTTAGATTCTTGACCGAGTAGGAAATGTGGTCTATAGACTCGCGTTACCTCCAAGCATGTCTCGTGTTCATAATATTTTTCATATATCTGTACTTCGTAAATATATGAAAGACCCGAACCATATTATTGAGTTAGAACCAGACGAAATAGCTGAAGACTTAACATACGAGGAGGTACCTGTCAAGATATTGGATAAGAAGGAGCATGTCCTACGCACAAAGGTTATACCACAAGTCAAAGTATTGTGGAGGAACCATGCTATTGAGGAAATGACCTGGGAGTTGGAAACGAAAATGAAAGCAAGGTATCCTCACCTTTTCGAAACACCAGGTACGTACGTCAATTTTGACGATGAAATTTCATAAGGAGGGGAGGTTGTAAGACCCCAACTTTTTATAAATGAAATTGAATTTCCTCTATTTATTATTTTGAAATAGTAAGGGTTGATTTGATTAATGTGATTAGTTATGGGTAAAATGCGTAAATATTTTAAATAAGCAAGTGGTTATAAAATATTCATTGTTATCGGGGAATATTCGTTTGGTCGTGGAATATTCTTGCTGTTGGGGAATATTCGTACGACGGCGCAGCCTTGTGTGGGCCCCATAATGGAAAGCGATTGGATGAAGAAAATGATAAGTATGCATTTTTATAAATAACAGCGTAGTTGTTACCGTTAACACTGTTAGAATACCCAGTGGTTAAAATATAGTAATACGCGGTGTTGCACAGTAGCACACGGTATTGCACCAATTATTGATTGTAAGACCCCAAATTATTAATAAATAAAATTTAATTTCCTCTGTTTATTATTTTGAAATAGTAATGGTTGAATTGATTAATGAGGTTAGTTATGGGTAAAATGCGCAAATATTTTAAATAAGCAAGTGGTTATAAAATATTCATTGTTGTCGGGGAATATTAGTTTGCTCGTGGAATATTCTTCCTGTCGGGAAATATTCGTACGACGGCGTAGTCTTTTGTGGGCTCCATAACTGAAAGAGATTGGATAAAAAAAATGACAAGTATAAGTTGTTTATAAATAACGGCGTAGTTGTTACCGTTAATACTGTTGAAATACCCGGTGGTTAAAACACAGTAATACGCATTGTTGCACAGTAGCGCACGGTATTGCACCACTTATTGATTCTTACGTAAGAAGGCACTACTCAATAATTGTTACAGTAATTACTGTTCAGTATTTTATTTTATTGATTCAATAATTGTTGCATTGATATTTTATATTACTGTTGTTTCAATAATTGTCACTACACAGTATTTTCCATTATCGAAGCAATAATTCATATTATCTGAATAATATTATTAGATAACATTATTGACAATGTCTAGAAAGTTCTGTCTAAGGAGAGGTTGGGTCATCTAATTACGCACTAGTAAGGAGAAATCCTTATTGGAAAGCCCCCTCTTTCCTAGGAACTGCCTGGTTGTCAGTATTGTGATTCGGTAATATTATTTGTGAATAATTAATTATTGATTTATATGATGGGAAAAATATTCATTTTATGTGGATATAGATGGAGAAAATTTTTAAAGTGACAATTGTTGAAAATCGATATTTTATCTTTTCTGATAAAATAATATTTTATTATATTATTATAATATAATAATGATGATATTTTTACAATGAATGTAGGATATATGAGTATATGAGTAGGAAGAGTATTTTTGTTACAAAAGATGTTTAAAACATGTTAAACATGTCTGTGGGCCCATTTCTTGACTGAAGTTTGATTATAGCCTGTAGAATCGTCCATTTATGGATTTCAGTCAATTTCTATTTAGAATTTAGAAAAATTTTCTTCTGTAAAGTTGTAGATAATGAAATATTCTATGAAAAAGACACGTGGTTCGAATTTTTCTGACAAAATGGCTATTTATTATGAATTATTGAAGTTCTGAAGTTCCGAAATAATTGATTTTTAGAAGTTTTATTTATTTTTATTAATAAAAACGTTTTTTTACATTTTTAAAGCATCATTAACATGTGCTAGGGACTGATTTCAGTTGCCAAAGGTGTACGTAGGAAATTTGTATATATATATTTATATTATATTAAATTTTCTGCTTTGGTGTTTTAAGCATTTTTTTATAAATAGGGTGCTTAGGTTAGAATTGAAAATCACACCAGAAACTGAAGTTTTCTCTCTCTTTCTCTCTCAATATATTGAGTGTATTCTTGTGAGTATTTTAATACTTTGAGTGTTGCTATACGGTGCAAGTTCAAGTCATAGCCTATATCCGGTGTTTCAACTAGAAGTACTATTTTTACGAGGTAAGGGATGTTATTTCTTCATAAATGATATTATTTTCTTCAATATCATTATGCCAAAGTATTGATCTGAACTTTTTATCAAATTTGAAACTTTTTATGTCGGGGTTACTATTCACGTATACGGCACTATTCACGAATACGACACTATTCACCGAAAAATAAAATTTTCTTCTTTTTGTCCAAAATATCTATTATGGATACTAGCTTTGATTGTATCCATGTTTTGATCATTCTTAAATTTTACTCCACTATAATTATTTATGAGGTATTTTTGGATATGGAATAGCTGAAATACGAATCCTTAATATTTATTATTTTGTTTCACTGGATTTATTTTCTTTAAAATATTTTTCATCATCCTCAGTCCTAAATGATGATATAATTGAATATTTTTGGTCTATAGTGCAAAGATTAATGATTTTATGATGAATATCTTTGGCCCGTAGTGCAAAGATGAACAGGTATTGAGATGAACATGACCAACTGATGAATATCTTTGGCCTGTAGTGCAAAGATGAATATTTGATTCAAGATGTTTATTGATTGATGTTACAGGGATAAAATATTGATGATGAACTTTTAAATTCATAAATGATAGTAGATTTCATACTCTACTTAACTCTTCTAGTGAATTATTATTTTCGCTGCGAATATTGATTTAAAATTTGTTGTCTATTGTATTCTATTAAATTTTTCCCTGTTGAGGACTAACGATAATTTGTTCTATATTATCTTAGTCATAATATTCTTTACTGGGCTAGTTGAGCTCACCCTTTTCCTTTTTGTTCATTTTTATTCTTAGGAGGCGAGAATGTAGCGAGTACTAGCCGGGGTATGGAATGAAGGTTCTAGAAAGTTATTTTAATAGTCCTCACTATTTTTGTAAAATAATATATCAATAATTGCAATGAGAACTTATTTGAGTGTGGATATTATCTAGATGACAATATTTGTATTTAAACTCACATTTTTTATGTTGTATTAATAAAGTTGTAGTTGTTTCTGTACCATGTATTTTGACGACTCAGAATGGGTGTTGTATACCTATTTTGGGGGCGTCACAGTTGGTATCAGAGCTTAGGAATATGGTCTCTGGCAGAGATCGGGGAATAGTACTAGGAGGGGAGAGACGAGTAAGTCCTTCTCTAGTGTGTCATACCTAAGCATATTTGTTGGTCAGTCATAATATAGGGGTATTATGTGATTTGTTAATTTGTTTAATTAACCCTTGTTTTATGGCAGTATTTAAGAATGACAACTGAGAATGTGAACAGTGGAGTAAACGAAATCGTGGAGACACTTGTACTCACCAACTAGGAAAACGTGCAACAGGCTGGCAATGTTCCTCATGTGAACAATACCACTGAGCAGATGATGAACGATGGAATGTTTAGAAGCTTTTTGCAGTTCATGCAAAATCAGACGAGGGAGACTCGTGTTCAAAATACAGGAGGAAATGATAGCAATTTACGGTTTGTCACAGCCAAGCAGTTTAAGGAGTTGGGACCCCTAGAATTCTGAGGAAAGCCGGATCCGATTAAGGCGGAGACGTGGGTCAAACAAATTACCAAGGTATTCGATGTCTTGGGATGCACGGAGGAACAGAAGGTTCCATTCGCCACCTTTATGTTCCGTAATGAGGCAGATTACTGGTGGAAATCTGTAAAGTGTATCCATCCAGCCGCACTTAGCATGTCTTGGGAAACGTTTCAGAAACTGTTCAATGGCAAGTACTTTCCTGAAAGTATTCGTCATATGAAGGATGTAGAGTTTATTAGACTGGAGCAGAATAACATGACGGTGTCCCAGTACGAGGCGAAGTTTACAGAGTTGTCCAGGTTTGCACCTCATTTGGTGGAGAATGAGGAACGTATGACACGGATGTTTCTGAGAGGTTTGAAACCTGGCATACGTCAATATCTCATTTCACATAATTTTTTTCTCTATTCAGATGTTGTCAACAGGGCTCAATTATTAGAGCGAGATAACGAGTACGTTCAACCGAGGGACCACAACCATGATCATACCGGTGACAGCAGTCATCAGAACAACGATAACCAGCAGAGAAAGAAAAATACGGACAAGAGCGGCAACCACTCTGGTGGTAATCATGGCCATGAGAATAGAAGAAGCGAGTCGGGAGGAGATTCAACAATGACAATAAGAAGCCATCAGCACCAGCAGCAACTGGTTCTAAGGGAGGAGAACGGCCACCGATCATATGCTATAAGTGCGGAAAAGAAGGATATATCAGCCCAAACTGCCCACAATAGTTTAAGGTATGTTATAACTGTGGAAAGGAAGGACATATCGCTCGAGATTGCACTGTGGCAAAACCAAGTCCAACGGGGATGGTGACTCAAAAGGTTGTCCCATAAAAGTCAAAGTCAACTGTTCCTGGAAGAGCGTTTGTTATGACTGGTCAAAATGCGGGGAACCCAAACGAGGTGTTCACAGGTAAACTAATCATAAATTCTTGCGAAGTTTATACCTTACTAGATATTGATGCTGCCCATTCATTTATTTCTCCTACTTGTGCTTGACGTTTAAACTTGACACCTGAAAAATTGGACTTTGACTTATCTGTTGAAACTCTGTTAGAAGAAACTTTCATCACATCCACTGTTTATAAATCTTGTTTGATCCAAGTTGGCACCATCACCTTACCTGTTGACCTTATCTCTTTAAAGATACTTGCATTTGACGTGATTTTAGGGATTGATTGGTTAACTACTCATCATGCTAAAATTGATTATTTTTGTAAGGTTGTTAGTTTTCATATTCTAAGCAACCTGTTATGCGAATTCAAGCAACTAAGCCATTAAAATTAATTACTGTTATATCAAGCCATAAAGCTATTCGTTTATTAAAAAACGGATGTCAAGCTTTCTTAGCCATGTTATGGATTTGAATAAAGACACGTCATATTTGAATAATATTCCTGTTGTTATTGACTTTCCTGACGTATTTTCTGAAGAACTTTCCGGTCTACCCCCAGAACGTGAAGTTGAATTCTTTATAGATCTTGAACCTGGTACAAAGCCCATTTTTAATATCCCATATCGAATGGCTCCTATTGAACTTCAGGAGTTAAAGGTCCAATTACAGAAGTTGTTGGACATCGGTTTCATTCGTCCTAGTACATCTCCTTGGGGTGCTCCTGTTTTATTCATAAAGAAGAAAGACGGGAGTATGCGACTTTGTATCGACTACCGGGAATTAAACCATGTCACTATCAAGAATAGGTATCCGCTACCTCGTATTGATGACCTGTTTGACCAGTTACAAGAAGCACAATTCTTTTCTAAAATCGATCTTCGTTCTGGATATCATCAGCTGAAGATTAGAACTGAGGATATTCCAAAGACCGCCTTTAGAACTCGGTACGGGCATTATGAATTCTTAGTCATGTCTTTTAGATTGACATGTCTTTTCTCATTCTTCTTTGTGGTCTTAAAATATTTGTTACTGTATTTTATATGGCATTGTAATAATTTGAGTTTGGATACTGTCTACGAGATAATATTGTATTAAATCTCACAGCTCATGTGTTACCATATTTTGTACGATAATTGTAATAATTTGTAGTTGTTTTCTGTACCATGTATTTGGTGACCCAAATTGGGTTGGGTGGATTGGACCTATTTTGGGGGTGTCATAATAGCAATACACGTGGTATACGTAGTTGCACAGTAGCACATGATATTGTACCATATCTTTGATTATTGATGCTTACGTGAGAAATCACTCAGTTTTATTCAATAATTGTCACAGTAACTGTTGCATAGTATCTCATATTATTGATTCAATTATTATCACAATATCATCTGCATAATATTTTATATTATTAAATTAATAATTGAGACGACAAAGTTATTCATATTATTATTTATATTATTGACAATGTCTAGAAAGTTCTGTCGAGAAAAGAAGTTTGGTTATCTAATTGCGTGCCAATAAGGAGAAGTCCTTATCGGGAAGCCTCCTCTTTCTTGAGAATGATCTGGTTATTAATATTGTGAGTTATAATATTAATGATGAATAATTGTTGAAAGATTAAAAATGTGTTTAGTGAAGTCAAGTACTTTGATATAAATAAAGGGGTTTGTCATAAAGTATTTATTGTAAATTTGGTTTATTACATGGACCCCCACTTACTCATTTTTTAAAATCGTCGGTAGAAAGTTATCTCAATTTTTGTTTTATAGTAATAAAACAGAAAACTTTTTATATAAAACAGAATACTTTTTATACATAGAATATATTATATTTTATTATATTATATAGTACTGCTTAGTGTTTGCATAGTATTACATAGTGTTTGCATAGTGCAACATAGTAAAATCAAAATTTCAAAAGTTACAGCCGAACGTCGCCCGTGATTTTCTTCCTACTGTGCGTCTGTGATTTTCCTAAATAGTATCATGCCATTTTCCTATAAATAGGATGCTTAGTTTAGAAATAAAAATCACACCAGAATCAGAGAATTTTTCTTCTATAATATTGAGCGTATTTCTTTTGAGTTTAAGGAAACTTTGAGTGTAGCAAATAGTGTAAGTTTTCTTAAAAAATATCCCCGCTATACCAGTCAAAAGTACTCTCTTTTTAAGGTAAGGGATATTATTTTGTTCAATATTCGTAAGAAACAATATTTTCTTCCATACTCTGTAGTATGTAAGTAATATTATTTCGTTTCATATTCTAAATATTTCTTGAATACTCGGTTCATTATATCCATGAAGGCAGCATGAGCATTAGTCAATCCAAAAGATATGACTAGGAATTCGTAATGCCCGTACCGAGTTTTGACAACAGTCTTTGGAATGTTATTGGTTTTAATCTTTAACTGATGATATCCGGAACGAATATCGATCTTTGAAAAGAATTTAGCGCCTTGCAACTGGTCAAACAGGTCATCAATACGAGGTAACGGATACCTATTTTTGACGGTGACATAATTCAACTCCCGATAATCAATACAAAGTTGCATACTTCCATATTTCTTCTTTACGAATAGAACAAGAGCACCCCAAGGAGACGTACTAGGACGAATGAAACCGATGTCTAATAATTCCTGCAGTTGGGTCTTTAACTCCTGAAGTTCAATAGGAGCCATTCGATATGGGGCTTTGGAAATGGGTTTTTGTACCGGGTTCAAGGTCGATACAAAATTTGATTTCACGCTCTGGGGGTAGGTCAGGAAGTTCTTCAAAGAATACATTAATTAACAATGAAAATATCATTCAAATCTGACGTATTTTTGTTTAAATCCGTGACATGGGCTAAGAAAGCTTGACATTCATTTTTCAATAAACGAATAACTTTATGACTTAATATGACAGTGATTGACTTTAGTGGTTTAGTTGCTTGAATTCACATAATAGGTTGGCTAGGAATATGAAAACTAACAACCTTACGAAAACAATCAATTTTAGTATGATGAGTAGTTAACCAATCAATCCCTAAAATCACATCGAATATAAGTATTTTCAAAAAAAATAAGATCGACAGGTAATGTGAGGGTACCGATTTGAACCAAACAAGACTTATAAACAGTGGATGTAATGAAGGTTTCTCCCAACGGAGTTTCAACAGATAAATCAAAGTCTAATTTCTCTGGAGTTAAATTTAAACGTTGAGCGCAAGTAGGAGAAATAAAAGAATGTGTAGAACCAGTATCAAATAAGGTATAGACTTCGCTTGAGTTTATGATTAGCTTACCTGTGATGACCTCGTTCGGGTTCCTCACTTTTTGGGAGGTCACGACAAACGCTCTCACTTGAACTACCGACTTTAACGTTTTTGGGAAGGCCTTTAGTGCATCCATCCCAGCTGGACTTGACTTCACTGCACGATAAAATCGAGCCATGTGACATTCTCTTCCACAATTGTAACATGTTTTGGACTGATGTGTCCCTCTCCTCCATATTTGTAGCATACGATCAGTGGTCGTTCACCTTCCTTAACAACGGGTACTGGTGCTGACGTCTTTCCATCATTGTTGAATATCATTTTCTTGAAATTTCCACTTTTATTGTCTTGGCCAGAATTATCACCGAAGTGGTTACCATGTCTGGCATGTTGATTTCCTCCTCGTTTGTTTTCACCGCTTCGATGACTGCTACCACTGGTATTATCGTTTTGCCGGCTGCTCTCTGTTGGGTTGACTCATTATCGTGCTCCAATAATTGAGCCCTATTTATAACATCTGAATACAAACACAGTTTATGAGAAATTAGGTATTGACGTATCTCGGGTTTCAAACCTCTTAGAAACATCCGTGTCTTTCTCTCCTCATTATCAACCAAGTGGGAAGCAAACCGGGACAACTCGGCAAACTTAGCTTCGTACTGCGACACAGTCATATTGTTTTACTCCAGCTTGATGAACTCTACCTCTTTCATATGACGAATACTTTCGAAAAAGTATTTGTCGTTGAATAGTTTTTGGAACTTCTCCCAAGACATCTTCAGTACGGCAGATTGAGTACGCTTTACAGATTTCCATCAATAATTTGCCACTTCTCACAACATTAAGGTGGCAAAAGGAACCTTTTGCTCCTCGGAGCATCCCAAGACATCAAATATCTTGGTGATCTTCTTTATCCACGTCTCCGCCTTAAGTGGTTTTAGCTCTCCCAAAAACTCCGGTGATCCCAGCTCCTTGAACTGCTTAGCAGTGACCATCCGAGAGTTGCCAACATTTCCACCTGCATTTTGGACAGGAGTCTCTCTCGCTTGATGTTGCATGAATTGCAGAAAGCCTCTGAACATTATTTCGTTCATCATTTGGTCGGTGTTGTTGTTCACCTGAGGATTATTGCCTTCCTAATGCACATTATCCTGAGTATTGATCGTTGGTGACTCAACGGTCTCATGTGCTCCATTGCTTATCTCAACATTCTCGGATGTCATTTTCAAACATTGCCACAAAACAAGGGTTAATTGACATGCCACATATTATCTCTATATCCTGACTGACTATTTAAATAATAAATAAACTTAGGTAGGTCATACTAGTGAAGGATTTTCCCGTCTCTCCCCCTAGTTCTAGTCTCACATCTTAGCCAGGGATCATATCCCTAAGCTTTGATACCAACTATGACGCCCCCAAAATAGGTATACATCACTCATCTTTCGTCGCTAAATACATGGTACTGAATACAAATACAAACTTAATTATACAACATGAGCTTAGAGTTTTAACAGGAATATTATCTTCTAGACAATATCCAAACTCAAATTCAATCCTCATTACATTTATTATCACACTAAACAGTGAGGACGGCTAAAATAACCATCTCGGACCGTCAGTCCATTCCCCGACTAGTCTCGGCTACGTTCTCATTTCTTGAAGAGAACAATGAAGCAAAAGGGTGAGCTCAACTAGCCCAATAAGAAATATTATGACTAAGATAATTCAGAATAAATTATCGTTAGCCTTCAACAATGTTAAACTGATAAAATATCATAAACATCAAGTTTAACTGCAGCGGAACAAACAATCCTTTAGAAGAGTCAAATAGAGCATGATATCTACTATCTTCTATGATTTAAGAAGTTTATCATCAATTTTATCGCTGAGACTCAGCTTAATAAATAAACCACATCATCGAATCATCTCTGTACTACAGGCCAAGGATATTCATTAGTATCACGACCACAAATTATCCATGCACTACGGGCCAAGGATATTCGTATTTTCACCAATGGTCATGATCACGCCAACAACTGTCCATCAATGCACTACGGGTCAATGAGGACTTTTACCACATCATTTGTAACATTACGATCATGATTATACCGAATAATCCCTGGTCATAATCATACCAATCAACAGTCCATCTATGCACTACGTGTCAAAGATGACTTTCATAACAATATAAGCATGAGGATGATGACAATAATATAAGAATTCAATTAAATGAAAGCAAATGATAAATTTTTAAAGATTTATAATTTAATTTATCTATAATTCAAAAACGTCCAAATTGTCAACATGATACTGCTTTGTGGAGTAAAATTCAAGAATAATATTGTGTCAAAAATGATTTGGACTGAAAAAAATTAATTTTTGTCATGAATAGAAGCCAAAACATAACAAAATGAGTGTAGAATTTCAGAATCTGAAACGAAATAATATTACTTATGTGACGCCCCCAAAATTAGGTATACATCACCCATCTTGGGTCGCCAGATACATGGTACAGAATTCAAATACAACTTACTAATACAACTGTCGTGTACAATACGACAAAATATAAACTGTGAGTTTGAATACAAATATTATCTTCTAGAGAGTATCCATACTCAAAAGGAGTCCTCATTACAATTATTATCACACTATTATATAGAATAGTGAGGACTACTAATGCTATCATCTGGTCCATCACTCCGTTTTCCGACTCGTCCCAGCTATATTCTCATTTCCTGAAGAGAACCGTGAAAGAAAGGGTGAGCTCAACTAGCCCAGTAAGAAATATTATGACTAAGATAATGCAGAATAAATTATCATTAGTCTTCAACAATGTTAAACTGATAAAATACAATAAACACCAAGTTTAACTGCAGCGGATCAAGCAATCCATTAAAAGAGTCAAGTAGAGAATAAAATCTACTATCTTTTATGATTTAAAAGGTTTTTCATGACTTTTATCGCTGGGACTCAGCTTAATAAATAATCCACATCATCGAATCACCCCTGCACTACGCCCAAGGATATTCTTTAGTATCACGACCACGAATTATCCATGCACTACGGCTAGAGAAAATCATGTTTTCATCAACGGTCCTGATCATGCCATAAAATAATTCATCTTTGCACTACGGCCAAAGAGAATCCATAGCCATAATCATACCAAAAACTATCCATCAATGCACTACAGGCCAATGAGGACTTTTTCCACATCATTTGTAATATTACGGTCATGATTACACCGATTAATCTCTGGTCATAATCATACCAAGTCCATCTATGCACTACAGGCCATATATGACTTTCAACAAAATATAAACATGAGGATGCTGACAATGATATAAGAATTCAATAAAACAAGTTTAAGAATTAATTTATCCAGGAATTAACAACGTCCAAATTGTCATTACGATGCTGCTTTGTGGAGTAAAAGTTAAGAATGCTTAGAAGAATATTTTCATGAAAAGATACTGGATGAACCGCAATTATCAAGGATATTCCACTAATTTCATGGAGTATAGAAGTTAAAACTTAACCAACTGAGTATAATAAAGAATGGAATAACAAAAGAAATCACCCGGCATGCGATAGACCGCACAGACAGGTTATTCCAACAGAATAATAAATAATGAAACCAGGTCCGGCGTAAACGCACAGACAGGATATTCTGACAGAATAATAAATAATAGAACCAGGTCCGGTGTAAACGCACAGATAGGATATTCCGACATAATAATAAATAATAGAACCAGGTCCGGTGTAAAACACACAGACAAGATGTTCCAACAGAATAATAACAAGACAGAACCAGGTCTGGTGTAAAACACACAGACAGGATGTTCCAGCAGAATAATAATAAAAACGAAACCAGGTTCGGTGTAAAACACACAGACAGGATGTTCCAACAGAATAATAGAAGAATGTCACCAAGTATAGGGTAGACCGCGTATACAGGTTATTCCAACAGAATAATAAGAAATGGAATAACAACAGTTCTCTTCATGAATAAGAAAGAATAACACCCCTTACCATTTTAAAGAATAACTGAAATAAAGAAGTAGTTAAGTAGCAGAATATTTTTCTTCTTTCTCTCTAGAGTTTAGTGAATTCGTAAGAAAATAATGAAGGAATGAGTGTCTATTTATAGGAAAATGGAATGCATAGTAACTAATCCATGAACGGTCCAGATTGATTTACTTTAATCTGACGGTCCATATTTTAAAAAAAATCTTTTAAATAAAATATAATATATTCTATTTATAGAATAACTTTAATAAAGTATTCTGTTTTATATAAAAAGATGTTTCTGTTTTATTACGTTAATAATACGAATAAAACAAAACTTCATTATCGCTAAATAATTCATATTATTAATTGACAATAACTGAATCAAACTGAGTGACTAATCACGTAAGCCTCAATAATCAATATTGTATGCTACTATGCAACCACGCGTATTACTGTACTTTTACTACCAAGTAGTTCAACAGTATTAACGGTAAAACTTTCGCCGTTATTTTCATAAAATATTTTTGTCATTTTCTCAATTCGACAATAATTTCGTTGTGGGGTCCACCAATAATTGTGCCGTCGTACGAATATTTCCCGACAAAAATAATATTCTCCGACCAATCGAATATAATACAACAACTTGCATACTTTACAAAATTTATAAATACTACCCACAACTATAACATTATCTCAAATTCACACCATAATATTTAAAAAAAATATTTCGAAAAATTAAATCTTTATTCATAAAATTTGGGGTTTTACAATCTCCCCTCCTTATGAAATTTCGCCCTCGAAATTTACGTACGTACATGGTATGTCGAACAGATGAGGATACCTTGACTTCACTTCAAATTCTAACTCTTGATGTATAACCTTTGAGCGTCGAATATGATCCTTCTTATCCAAGATGTTAACACGTATCTTCTCATACATTAAATCTTCTGTAATCTCGTCTAGTTTTAATTCAATAATGTGGTTCAGGTCGTCCACATATTTACGTAACATCGATACGTGAAAAACGTTATAAACACGCGACATACTTGGCGATAAAATGAGTCTATAGGCCACAGTTCCTACTCGATCAAGGATTTCAAATGGGCCAATTAAATTGAGGGTTGAGATTTCCTCTCTTCGTCGATTCTTGCTTCTAGAATAACGCCCTCTTGAACCTTCTTCTTCACATTCATCAGCTCTGAGTATGTAGCTTAAGCGGCTTTAACTTTATCGATTAAAGTCGATTCTACTCGTATATTCGTTATCTTCACGTGGGTTCGTATATTCGCACTTGTAAACACATACGATCTTCTACTCAACGCGTCAGCTACCATGTTCACTTTTCCACGATCATATTAAATGGTACGATCGTAATCTTTAACAGCTCGAGCCAACGTCTTTGGCGCATGATACGTTCGTTTTAAGTAAAGAAATATTTGAGGGTTTAAGAAATGGGTTTTGTACTGTGGTCAATACAAAATTCGATTTCACGCTCTAGGGGTAGGCTAGGAAGTCTTCAAGAATACGTCATGAAATTTATTAACAATAGAAATATCATTCAAAACTGTGACTCTCATCCCAGACTTGGATAACACGTCACATTGATACCTATCAACTTGCCATCGTCATTTACAACGTCTCTTACGGAAAGTCTGGCTTCGGTGCATTCCACACCAGGAAGTCAACAACGAAAGGAACGGGGATCTTTACTTATGGCTTGATATAACAATGATTGACTTTAGTGATTTGGTTGCTTGAATTCGCATAACAGGTTGGTTAGGAATATGAAAGCTAACAACCTTACGAAAAGCATGATGAGCAATTAACCAATCGTTTCCAAAAATCACATCAATGCAAGTATTTTCAAAGAGATAAGATCGACAGGTAACGTGAAAGTGTTGATTTAAACAAGATTTATAAATAGTGGTGGTAACAAAAGTTTCTCCCAACTGAGTTTAAACAGATATATCAAAGTCAAACTTCTCCGGAGTTAAGTTCAAACATTGAAAATAACTAGGTGAAATAAAAGAGTGAGTAGAACCGGTATCTAACACGGTATAGACTTCACAGGAGTTTATGACTAACCTACCTATGATAATTTTATTCAGGTTCCTCGTCACAAAAAAAAATGCTCTCTCTTAAACTACCGGCTTTGGCTTGTCCGGGACATCCTTTGGCATCACTATCCCAGTTGGACTTGACTTCACCATACGACAAAATCGAGCTAGGTGACCTTCTCTTCCGCAATTAAAACACGCTTTGGATTGCTGCGTACAATTTGGACGGATGTGTCCCTCCTGTCCGCATTTGAAACATACACCCGGTTGTGACGCCCCCAAAAATAGGTATACATCACCCATCTTGGGTCGTCAGATACATAGTATAGAATACAAATACAAGTTACTAATACAACTGTCGGGTACAATACGACAAAACATAAACTGTGAGTTTGAATACAAATATTATCTTCTAGAGAGTATTCATACTCAAAAGTAGTCCTCATTACATTTATTAACACACTATTACATAGAATAGTGAGAACTACTAACTAATACTATCATTCGGACCATCACTCCGTTCTCCGACTTGCCCCAGCTACGTTCTCATTTCCTGAAGAGAACAGTGAAAGAAAGGGTGAGCTCAACTAGCCCAATAAGAAATATTATGACTAAGATAATGCAGAATAAATTATCATTAGCCTTCAACAATGTTAAACTGATAAAATATAATAGACATCAAGTTTAACTGCAGCGGAACAAGCAATCCATTAAAAGAGTCAAGTAGAAAATAAACTCTACTATCTTTTATGATTTAAAAGGTTTTTCAACACTGTTATCGCTGGGACTCAGCTTAATAAAATAATCTACATCATCGAATCACCCCTACACTACGGCCAAGGATATTCGTGTATTAATTAATGGTCATGATCATGCCAACAACTGTCCATCAATGCACTACGGGCCAATGAGGACTTTTACCACATCATTTGTAACATTACGGTCATGATTATACCGAATAATCCCTGGTCATAATCATACCAAGTCCATCTATGCACTACAGGCCACAGATGACTTTCAACATTTTATAAACATGAGGATGATGACAATGATATAAGAATTCAATAAAACAAGTTCAAGAATTAATTTATCCAAGAATTAACAACGTCCAAATAGTCAACATGATACTGCTTTGTGGAGTAAAATTCAAGAATACTTAGAAAAATATTTTCATGAAAGGATACTGGATGAACCGCAATTATCAAGGATATTCCATAAATTTCATGGAGTATAGAAGTCAAAACTTAACTAACTGAGTACAATAAAGAATGGAATAACAAAAGAAATTACCATGCATGCGATAGACCGCACAAACAGGTTATTCCAACAGAATAATAAATAATGGAACCAGGTCCGGCGTAAACGCATAGACATGATATTTCGACAGAATAATAAATAATGGAACCAGGTCCGGCGTAAACGCACAGACAGGATATTCCGACAGAATAATAAATAATGGAACCAGGTCCGGCGTAAATGCACAGACAGGATATTCCGACAGAATAATAAATAATGGAACCAGGTCCGGTGTAAAACACACAGACAAGATGTTCCAACATAATAATAATAAGACGGAACCAGGTCCGGTGTAAAACACACAGACAGGATGTTCCAACAGAATAATAATAAAAACGGAACCAGGTCCGGTGTAAAACACACAGACATGATGTTCCAACAGAATAATAGAAGAATGTCACCAAGTATAGGGTAGACCGCGTATACAGGTTATTCTAACAGAATAATAAGAAATAGAATAACAACAGTTCTCTTCATGAATAAGAAAGAATAACACCCCTTACCGTTTTAAAGAAGAGCTGAAATAAGGAAGTAGTTAAGTAGTAGAATACTCTTCTTCTCTCTCTAGAGTTCAGTGAATTCGTAAGAAATAATGAAGGAATGAGCTGCTATTTATAAAAAAATAGAATGCATAGTAACTAATTCATGAACGGTCCAGATTGATTACTTTAATCTGACGGTCCATATTTAAAGAAAAATAAAATATAATATATTCTATTTATAAAATAATTTTAATAAAGTATTTTGTTTTATATAAAAAGATGTTTCTGTTTTATTACGTTAATAATACGAATAAAACAAAATGTCATTATCGCTAAATAATTCATATTATTAACTGACAATAATTGAATCAAACTGAGTGACTTCTCACATAAGCATTAATAATCAATACCGTGTGCTACTATGCAACCACACGTATTACTGTACTTTTACTACCGAGTAGTTCAACAGTATCAATGGTAAAACTTCCGCCGTTATTTTTAATAAAATATTTTTGTCGTTTTCTCAATCCGACAATAATTCCGTTGTGGGGTCCACCAATGATTGTGCCGTTGTACGAATATTCCCTGTTAAAACGAATATTCCCCGACCAATCGAATATTATATAACAACTTGCGTACTTTGCAAAATTTATAAATATTACCCACAACTATAACATTATATCAAATTAACTCCATAATATTCAAAAATGATATTTATAGAAAATTCATCTTTATTTATAAAAGTTGGGGTCTTACAACCTCCCCTTCTTATGAAATTTCGCCCTCGAAATTAGGGTACGTACCTGGTATGTCGAAGAGGTAAGGATACCTTGATTTCATTTCAGATTCTAACTCCCAAGTCATTTCCTCAACATCGTGGTTTCTCCACAAAACTTTGACTTGAGGTATAACCTTGGAGCGTAGAATATGTTCCTTCTTATCCAAGATTTGAACAGGAACTTCTTCATACGTCAAATCCTCCGCTATTTCGTCCGGTTCTAACTCAATAATGTGGTTCGGGTCTTCCACATATTTGCGTAACATGGATATGTGAAAAACGTTATGAACACGAGACATACTTGGCGGTAAAGCGAGTCTATAAGCCACAGTTCCTACTCGATCGAGGATTAAAAATGGACCGATGAATCGAGGATTGAGCTTTCCTCTCTTTTTAAATCTCGTAACTCCTTTCCATGGAGCAACACGTAAGAACACATGATCTCCTATATCAAATTCCACGTCCTTTCGATGAAGATCAGCATAACTCTTTTGTCGATCTTGTGAGGTTTTTATACGTTGTCGGATCGTTTGAATCTTTTCTGTAGTCATACGTACCAACTCCGGTCCCAACAACGTTGCTTCACCCACCTCATCCCAGCATACTGGAGAACGACATTTTCTTCCATACAATGCTTCGAATGGAGCCATGCCAATACTTGCTTGATAACTGTTG
The DNA here is from genome assembly GCA_016801055.1 of Panax notoginseng. Classification (NCBI taxonomy): domain Eukaryota; kingdom Viridiplantae; phylum Streptophyta; class Magnoliopsida; order Apiales; family Araliaceae; genus Panax; species Panax notoginseng. The sequence goes on from CM029021.1 coordinate 143,195,726, forward strand.
TTGTAGGAAAACTCCACCAATGGTAAGAACTTGTCCCAACTTCCCTTGAAGTCAAGGACACAGAGTCTTAATAAATCTTCTAGAGTTTGAATAGTCCTCTCTGATTGTCCGTCCGTCTGAGGATGATATGCCGAACTAAATCGTAAATCCGTGCCCATAGCTTTTTGTAAACTAACCCAAAATCGTGAAGTGAATCTTGGGTCTCGATCAGAAACTATGGATACTGGCATACCATGCAGTCTTACAATCTCGTTTATGTACATACGAGCAAGACGTTCAAGTGTATAAGTTTCTCGTATCGGTAAGAAATGAGCAGACTTGGTCAATCTATCAACAATGACCCAAATCGCATCTATACCTTGAGAAACCTTAGGAAGACCGGTAACGAAATCCATGGTAATGTGCTCCCACTTCCATTCTGGAATTTCAAGTGGTTGCAATGGACCTTTTGGTACTTGATGCTCCGCTTTGACTCGTTGACAAGTTAGACACCTTGAGATAAACAGCGCTATCTCTCTCTTCATATTGCTCCACCAAAATGTATGACGAAGATCATGATACATTTTGGTACTTCCAGGATGGATTGCAAACGGTGTGTTGTGCGCCTCCATCATGATTTCATACTTTAAATCAGGGTTGTTAGGAACACAAAGTCTGGAGTTGACTCGAAGTATTCCTTCTTCATCGATTCTTGCTTCCGGCATAGCACCTTCTTGCACTTTCTTCCTCATACGCATCAGCTCCAGGTCTGTAGCTTGAGCAGCTTTAACTTTATCGATTAAAGTTGGTTCTACTCGTATATTCGCCATCATCACATGGGTCCCTGGAGTCTTTAACTCTATCTCCATCCTTTGCAAATCACACAAAATGGGCCTTTGTGTTGACAATATCGCACTCGTACTTGCATATGATCTTCTACTCAATGCGTCAGCTACCACGTTCGCTTTTCCAGGATGGTATTGAATGGTATGATCATAATCTTTCAACAGTTCAAGCCAACGTCGTTGTCGCATGTTGAGTTCCTTTTGAGTGAAGAAATATTTGAGGCTTTTATGATCCGTAAAGATCTCCACCTTCTCCCCATACAAGTAATGCCTCCAAATTTTAAGTGCAAAGACAACAGCTGCCAACTCTAGATCATGAGTAGGATAATTCCTCTCATATTCCTTGAGTTGTCTTGATGCATAGGCTATGACTTTTCATGTTGCATGAGAACGCATCCCAACCCTTTGCTCGAAGCATCACTGTAGATGACAAATCCCTCCGAGCCAGATGGTATTGTTAGAACAGGTGCTGAAATGAGTCTCCTCTTGAGTTCTTGAAAACTCTTCTCACATTCTTCGCTCCAACCGAACTTTGTATCTTTCCGAGTCAGCTGAGTTAATGGAGTAGCGATTCGAGAAAATCCTTCCACGAATCTCCGATAATAACCAGCTAAACCAAGAAAGCTACGTACTTCGGTCACTGATTTAGGTTGCTCCCAGCTTTGAATAGCTTCAATCTTTGCCGGGTCAACCGATATTCCACGACTTGATACTACGTGCCCAAGGAATGCTACCTCCTCCAGCCAGAACTCGCATTTCTTCAACTTGGCATAAAGCTTGTATTCACGAAGCTTTTGGAGTACCAACCTCAAGTGTTGCTCATGATCTTCACGACTTTTGGAATAAATAAGGATGTCATCAATAAAGACGACCACAAAGTGATCCAAATATTCCTTGAATACCCAGTTCATCATATCCATGAAGGCAGCAGGAGCATTAGTCAACCCAAAGGACATGACTAGGAATTCATAATGCCCGTACCGAGTTCTAAAAGCCGTCTTTAGAATATCCTCAGTTCTAACCTTCAGCTGATGATATCCAGAACGAAGATCGATCTTTGAAAAGAATTGTGCTCCTTGCAACTGGTCAAACAGGTCATCAATACGTGGCAATGGGTACCTGTTTTTGATGGTGACATGATTCAACTCCCGATAATCAATACAAAGTCGCATACTTCCATCTTTCTTCTTCACGAATAGAACAGGAGCACCCCAAGGAGAAGTACTAGGACGAATAAAGCCAATGTCTAACAATTCCTGCAGTTGGATCTTTAACTCCTGAAGTTCAATAGGAGCCATTCGATATGGGGCTTTGGAAATGGGTTTTGTACCGGGTTCAAGGTCGATACAAAATTCAATTTCACGCTCTGGGGGTAGGCCAGGAAGTTCTTCAGGGAATACGTCAGGGAATTTATTAACAATAGAAATATCATTCAAAACTGACGTATTTTTGTTTAGATCCGTGACATGAGCTAAGAAAGCTTGACATCCGTTTTTCAATAAACGAATAGCTTTATGGCTTGAGATGACAGCGATTGATTTTAATGGTTTGGTTGCTTGAATTCGCATAATAGGTCGATTAGGAATATGAAAGCTAACAACCTTACGAAAACAATCAATTTTTGCATGATGAGTAGTTAACCAATCAATCCCTAGAATCACGTCAAATGCAAGTATTTTTAATGAAATAAGATCGACAGGTAATGTGTGGGTACCAACTTGAACCAAACAAGACTTATAAACCGTGGATGTAATGAAGGTTTCTCCCAATGGAGTTTCAACAGATAAGTCAAAGTCTAATTTCTCCGGAATCAAATTTAATCGATGAGCGCAAGTAGGAGAAATAAAAGAATGGGTAGAACCGGTATCAAATAAAGTATAGACTTCGTTAGAGTTTATGATAAGCTTACCCGTGATGACCTCATTCGGGTTCCTTGCTTTCTGGGAGGTCACAACAAACGCTCTCCCTTGCACTACCGGTTTTGACTTTTCTGGGACGGCCTTTGGTGTCTCCATCTTGGCTGAACTTGTTTTTGGTAAACGACAAAATCGAGCTAAATGACCTTCTCTTCCACAATTATAACATGCTTTAGACGGCATCGCGCAGTTTGGACTGATGTGCCCCTCCCCTCCGCATTTGAAACATATGATAGGTGGTCGTTCTCCTTCCTTAACAACGGGTGCTGATGCTGACGTCTTTCCATCATTGTTGAATCTCCTCTTCTTGAAATGACCATTCTTATTGTTTTGGCCCTGATTACCACCGAAGTGGTTACCATTTCTGGCCTGTTGATTCCCTCCACGCTTGTTGTCACCGCTTCGATGACTGCTCTCACTGGTATTATCATTTTGTCGACTGCTCTCTTTTGGTTGCGTTGGCTCGTTATCGCGCTCCACTAACTGAGTCCTATTCACAACATCTGAATACAAATACAATTTATGAGAAATAAGATGTTGACGTATCTCAGGTTTCAAACCTTGCAAAAACATTCGCGTCATTCGCTCTTCATTATCCACCAAGTGGGACGCAAACCGGGACAACTCAGCAAATTTAGCCTCATACTGCGACACGGTCATATTATTCTGCTCCAATTTGATGAACTCCACCTCCTTCATGTGACGAACACTTTCGGGAAAGTATTTGTCATTGAACAACTCTTGGAACTTCTCCCAAGACATCTTCAGTGCGGCAGGTTGAGTACGTTTAATCGATTCCCACCAGTAATCTGCCTCTCCTCGCAACATAAAGGCGGCAAAGGGAACCTTTTGCTTCTCGGAGCATCCCAAGATATCGAATATCTTGGTAATATGCTTTATCCATGTTTCCGCTATAAGTGGTTTTGGCTTTCCCTTAAACTCTGGTGGTCCCAGCTCCTTGAACTGTTTAGCGGTGACCGTCCGAGAGTTTTCAGTGTTTCCACCTATATTTTGGACAGGAGCCGCTCTCGCCTGCTGTTGCATGAACTGCATAAAGTTTCTGAACATTCCATCATTCATCATCTGGTCAGTGTTGTTGTTTGCATGAGGATTGTCACCTTCCTGATGCACATTATCCTGATTATTGATATGTGGTGAATCAACAGTCGCCTGTGCTCCATTGCTATTCTCAACATTCTCAGATGCCATTTTCAGATACTGCCACAAAATAAAAGTTAATTGATATGTCATATATTATCCTTATATTATGACCGACCAATTAAATACCATGCAAATAAACTTAGGTAGGTCATACTAGCGAAGGAATTCCCCGTCTCTCCCCTCCTAGTTCTATTCTCACATCTTAGCCAGGGATCATATCCCTAAGCTCTGATACCAACTGTGACGCCCCCAAAATTAGGTATACATCACCCATCTTGGGTCGTCAGATACATAGTACAGAATACAAATACAACTTACTAATACAACTGTCGTGTACAATACGACAAAACATAAACTGTGAGTTTGAATACAAATATTATCTTCTAGAGAGTATTCATACTCAAAAGGAGTCCTCATTACATTTATTAACACACTATTACATAGAATAGTGAGGACTACTAACTAATACTATCATTCGGACCATCACTCCGTTCCCCGACTTGCCCCAGCTACGTTCTCATTTCCTGAAGAGAACAGTGAAAGAAAGGGTGAGCTCAACTAGCCCAGTAAGAAATATTATGACTAAGATAATGCAGAATAAATTATCATTAGCCTTCAACAATGTTAAACTGATAAAATATAATAGACATCAAGTTTAACTGCAGCGGAACAAGCAATCCATTAAAAGAGTCAAGTAGAAAATAAACTCTACTATCTTTTATGATTTAAAAGGTTTTTCAACACTGTTATCGCTGGGACTCAGCTTAATAAAATAATTCACATCATCGAATCACCCCTGCACTACGGCCAAGGATATTCGTGTATTCATTAATGGTCATGATCATGCCAACAACTGTCCATCAATGCACTACGGGCCAATGAGGACTTTTACCACATCATTTGTAACATTACGGTCATGATTATACCGAATAATCCCTGGTCATAATCATACCAAGTCCATCTATGCACTACAGGCCACAGATGACTTTCAACATTTTATAAACATGAGGATGATGACAATGATATAAGAATTCAATAAAACAAGTTCAAGAATTAATTTATCCAAGAATTAACAACGTCCAAATTGTCAACATGATACTGCTTTGTGGAGTAAAATTCAAGAATACTTAGAAAAATATTTTCATGAAAAGATACTGGATGAACCGCAATTATCAAGGATATTCCACAAATTTCATGGAGTATAGAAGTCAAAACTTAACCAACTGAGTACAATAAAGAATGGAATAACAAAAGAAATCACCATGCATGCGATAGACCGCACAGACAGGTTATTCCAACAGAATAATAAATAATGGAACCAGGTCCGGCGTAAACGCACAGACAGGATATTCCGACAGAATAATAAATAATACAACCAGGTCCGGTGTAAAACACACAGACAGGATGTTCCAACAGAATAATAACAAGACGGAACCAGGTCCGGTGTAAAACACACAGACAGGATGTTCCAACAGAATAATAATAAAAAAGGAATCAGGTCCGGTGTAAAACACACAGACAGGATGTTCCAACAGAATAATAGAAGAATGTCACCAAGTATAGGGTAGACCGCGTATACAGGTTATTCCAACAGAATAATAAGAAATGAAATAACAACAGTTCTCTTCATGAATAAAAAAGAATAACACCTCTTACCGTTTTAAAGAAGAGCTGAAATAAAGAAGTAGTTAAGTAGTAGAATACTCTTCTTCTCTCTCTCTATAGTTTCTCTCTCTAGAGTTCAGCGAATTCGTAAGAAATAATGAAGGAATGAGCTACTATTTATAGAAAAATAGAATGCATAGTAACTAATCCATGAACGGTCCAGATTGATTACTTTAATCTGACGGTCCATATTTTAAGAAAAATAAAATAAAATATATTCTATTTATAAAATAATTTTAATAAAGTATTTTGTTTTATATAAAAAGATGTTTCTGTTTTATTACGTTAATAATACGAATAAAACAAAACGTCATTATCGCTAAATAATTCATATTATTAACTGACAATAATTGAATCAAACTGAGTGACTTCTCACATAAGCATTAATAATTAATACCGTGTGCTACTATGCAACCACACGTATTACTGTACTTTTACTATCGAGTAGTTCAACAGTATCAATGGTAAAACTTCCGCCGTTATTTTTAATAAAATATTTTTATCATTTTCTCAATCCGATAATAATTCCGTTGTGGGGTCTACCAATGATTGTGCCATTGTACGAATATTCCCTGTTAAAACGAATATTCCCCGACCAATCGAATATTATATAACAACTTGCGTACTTTGCAAAATTTATAAATATTACCCACAACTATAACATTATATCAAATTAACTCCATAATATTCAAAAATGATATTTATAGAAAATTCATCTTTATTTATAAAAGTTGGGGTCTTACAACCTCCCCTTCTTATGAAATTTCGCCCTCGAAATTAGGGTACGTACCTGGTATGTCGAAGAGGTAAGGATACCTTGATTTCATTTCAGATTCTAACTCCCAAGTCATTTCCTCAACATCGTGGTTTCTCCACAAAACTTTGACTTGAGGTATAACCTTGGGGCGTAGAATATGTTCCTTCTTATCCAAGATTTGAACAGGAACTTCTTCATACGTCAAATCCTCCGCTATTTCGTCCGGTTCTAACCCAATAATGTGGTTCGGGTCTTCCACATATTTGCGTAACATGAATATGTGAAAAACGTTATGAACACGAGACATACTTAGCGGTAAAGCGAGTCTATAAGCCACAGTTCCTACTCGATCGAGGATTAAAAATGGACCGATGAATCGAGGATTGAGCTTTCCTCTCTTTTTAAATCTCGTAACTCCTTTCTATGGAGCAACACGTAAGAACACATGATCTCCTATATCAAATTCCACGTCCTTTCGATGAAGATCAGTATAACTCTTTTGTCGATCTTGTGAGGTTTTTATACGTTGTCGGATCGTTTGAATCTTTTCTGTAGTCATACGTACCAACTCCGGTCCCAACAACGTTGCTTCACCCACCTCATCCCAACATACTGGAGAACGACATTTTCTTCCATACAATGCTTCGAATGGAGCCATGTCAATACTTGCTTGATAACTGTTGTTGTAGGAAAGCTCCACCAATGGTAAGAACTTGTCCCAACTTCCCTTGAAGTCAAGGACACAGAGTCTTAATAAATCTTCTAGAGTTTGAATAGTCCTCTCTGATTGTCCGTCCGTCTGAGGATGATATGCCGAACTAAATCGTAAATCCGTGCCCATAGCTTTTTGTAAACTAACCCAAAATCGTGAAGTGAATCTTGGGTCTTGATCAGAAACAATGGATACTGGCATACCATGCAGTCTTACAATCTTGTTTATGTACATACGAGCAAGACGTTCAAGTGTATAAGTTTCTCGTATCGGTAAGAAATGAGCAGACTTGGTCAATCTATCAACAATGACCCAAATCGCATCTATACCTTGAGAAACCTTAGGAAGACCGGTAACGAAATCCATGGTAATGTGCTCCCACTTCTATTCTGGAATTTCAAGTGGTTGCAATGGACCTTTTGGTACTTGATGCTCCGCTTTGACTCGTTGACAAGTTAAACACCTTGAGATAAACAGCGCTATCTCTCTCTTCATATTGCTCCACCAAAATGTATTACGAAAATTATGATACATTTTGGTACTTCCAGGATGGATTGCAAACGGTGTGTTGTGCGCCTCCATCACGATTTCATACTTTAAATCAGGGTTGTTAGGAACACAAAGTCTGGAGTTGACTCGAAGTATTCCTTCTTCATCGATTCTTACTTCCGGCATAGCACCTTCTTGCACTTTCTTCCTCATACGCATCAGCTCCAGGTCTGTAGCTTGAGCAGCTTTAACTTTATCGATTAAAGTTGGTTCTACTCGTATATTCGCTATCATCACATGGGTCCCTGGAGTCTTTAACTCTATCTCCATCCTTTGTAAATCACACAAAATGGGCCTTTGTGTTGACAATATCGCACTCGTACTTGAATGGTATGGTCATAATCTTTTAACAGTTCAAGCCAACGTCGTTGTCGCATGTTGAGTTCCTTTTGAGTGAAGAAATATTTGAGGCTTTTATGATCCGTAAAGATCTCCACCTTCTCCCCATACAAGTAATGCCTCCAAATTTTAAGTGCAAAGACAACAGCTGCCAACTCCCCGTAGTGCATGGATGATTCGTGGATGTGATACTAACGAATATCCTTGGCCCGTAGTGCATGGATAATTCGATGATGTGGATTATTTGTTGAGCTGTGTTAACAAAGATAAAATATTGATGATGAACTTTTGAATCATAGAAGATAGTAGACATCATGCTCTACTTGACTCTTCTAATGGATTATTTATTCCACTGCAGTTAAACTTATTGTCTATTATATTCTATCAGTTTTTATACTGTTGAAGACTAAGGATAATTTATTCTACATTATCTTAGTCATAATATTCTTTACTAGGCTAGTTGAGCTCACCCTTTTCTTTCAATATTGTTCTCTTCAGGAAATAAGAATATAGCTACGACTAGTCGGGGAATGGAGTGACGGTCCAAGATGGTGGCTATATATTGTAGTTCTCACTATTTTATAAAATATGTTGATAATAAATATAATGAGGACTTCATTTGAGTTTGAATATTGTCTACGAGACAATATTCGTGTTAAAACTCTCAGCTTACGTTTGTCGTATTGTATAAATTAAGTTTGTATTTGAATTATGTACCATGTATTTGGCGACCTAGAATGAGTTGTGTATGCCTATTTTGGAGGCGCCACTGTAAGACCCCGAATTTTATGAAATAAAAGTATTCAATTTTTTCTTATAATTACTATTCAGTAAATGGTTAAATTGATAAAAGTTTAAAATTATGGGTGAAATGTGAATTTTTTTTAAATAAGCAAGTGGTTATAAAATATTCATTGTTGTCGGGGAATATTCGTTTGGTCGTGAAATATTCTTTCTGTCGGAGAATATTCGTACGACGGCGCAGCCATTTATGGGCCCCATAACAGAATAACTGTCGGATGAAGAAAACGATAAATTTGAGTTTTTACAAATAACGACGTAGTTGTTACCGTTAATACTGTTGAAATACCCGGTGGTTAAAATACAGTAATACGCGTTATTGCACAGTAGCACACGGTATTGCACAATATTTTTGAAATTATTGATTCTTACGTAAGAAGGTACTACTCAATAATTATTACAGTAATTAATGTTCAATATTTTATTTTGTTGATTCAATAATTGCTACGTTGAAATTTTATATTATTGTTGTTCAATAATTGTCACTGCACAGTATTTTCCATTATCAGATCAATAATTCATATTATTTGAATAATATTATTAGATAACATTATTGGCAATGTCTAGAAAGTTCTGTCTAAGGAGAGGTTTGGTCACTTAATTGTGCGCCAGTAAGGAGAAATTCTTATTGGAAAGCCCCCTCTTTCCTGGGAACGGCCTGGTTGTCATAAATGTGATTCAGTAATATTATTTGTGAATAATTAATTATTGATTCATATGATAAGAAAATATTTATTTTATGTGGATATAAATGAGGGATGTATTTTTGTGGTAAAAAATGAAGGAGTTAATGTTGAGGTGTTTTATCTGTATTTTTGTCGGAACGGAGGTATTGAAAATCAAATTAGGGTTTTTGAGATATTTTGCGAGGATTATAATTTTTAATCCGACCGTTGGATCGTGGTAATATTTGGATATGTTATACATATATAAGTTGAGTATATGTCCACAAATTTTGAACCGTTAAAAATGAACGTATGATTTGTTATGAATTTTACGAGATGACTGGTTCAAAAATTGTTGAATTTTCGGAGTTAATCATTTTGGTGGAAAATTCTAGAATTAGTGGGCCCCACTCTTGGTTGGTAAAAAAATGTGCTGAGATTTTTATTCAAATGTGGTGGGTGGGAATAGTAGCAGGTAAAGCCATCAGGTTGCAGGTTAAGTCTGCTTCGGCGTGCTAACATTTTCCTATAAATAGAGGGCTAAGTTAGAATTGAAAATCACACCAGAAACATAATCTTTCTCTCTTTCTCTCTCTATATTATGAAGTATATTTTATGAGTATTTAGATACTTTGAGAGTTGCTATTCAGTGCAAGTTTCCTTCGGCTTTGCATTCCAGTCAGAAATACTGCACTTTTGAGGTAAGGGATAGTAAGGGATTTTAAGGGTTATTATGTTTTTCAGTTCGTAATTTTTCTGACCTTCAGAAAATTCTGAAAAAATTTGAAATGATATTTTGGTGAGTTTTATTGATTGTGTCCAAAAATGGTGATTTTTGGATGTATAGATTAAGAGTTATGAATTTTATGAGAAAAGACTATTTTAAAAGTAACCGCTTATAATTCCTTGTGGTTAACTCCAAAATTGATGAAATTTTTATTGGGAGTACATGTATATGATAGGAGTATACTCTGTGAATTTCAGAATTTTTAGATAAAAGTATAATTTTTGATAAATGTTTAAATATTCGGCTGTTTTGGCCATATGAAAAATAGTAAATGACTTTTAAAAATTCTGAGAAAAATATATGTTCAATATGGGACTATATTCTGCTAAATCCCAGAAAAAAAATATTTTTAGAACTGATTTGGTATTTTTCATAAAAATGGTCTAATTATGAGTAAATGAATTAAATATGTTATATGAAGTAAGAAAATTGAAAAATAGGATTTTATGACTTGAGAATCCTATATGAGGTATATGCAGATTTTTGATGAGAGTTTTGGTAGGTGATGAAATCTTATGAGTTTGACATTTTAGAATGATTAAATACATTATTTAGTAAAGTGTAAACAATTAAAATAAGTTGTTTATAAATTTAAGTAATGTTATTCTTTCAATATCATTATACCGAAATATTGGTATGGATTTTATTAGGAAATTTTTATCTTTTGTGTCGGGGTTACTATTCATGAGTTACTATTCACGATTTACTATTCATGAGTTACGAATATTACTCTTGAGATTAAAACTATATGTTGATCATATTATTTTTATCATATATAACATTTTTATAACCCTGATGTTGAAATTCTCTTTCGCTTGAGTGTAAATATGGGTAAATTATTGGTATGATCATGACTAGGGTTCTCTTTGGCCAGTAGTGAAAAAGTTGAATTGTGACTGGTATGATCATGACCATTGAATTTATAATTGAATATCTTTAGCTTAAGTGCAAAGGTGAATTGATCAACATGGTTATAATTATTGTTTATATAAGTTCTAAAATGATTATATATTTCTTTGAGATATTAATATCTTTGGTCTGTAGTGCAAAGATGAATTGTTGATGAATATCTTTGGCCCGTAGTGCAAAGATGACCTGTTGTTGAATATCTTTGGCCTGTAGTACAAAGATAGTTTATTGATGAATATCTTTGGCCGTAGTGCAAAGATGGATTTATTAGCATGATTATGAACAGGAACTATGATTTGGTATAACCATGATCTTTGATGTTTCAGGTGATGAAAATTATCTTTGTCCTGGATGAGAAAAGGAATTTAGAACAACAATTACGTTTATGAGTTATACATGTGATTGTGGACAGGAATTGTTGATTGATGTTAGAGTGATAAAACATTGTTGGTGGACTTTTAACATGGAGAAGATAATAGACTTTATAGTCTATTTGACTCTTCTAATGGATTGCTCGTTCCGCTGTAACTATGGTTGAAAAGTTTTATCATCTACCATATGTTCTAAATCTCTGATTGATTACTGTTAAAGGCTATTGATAAATTATTTATCTTTAGTCATGATATTCTTTACTGGGCTAGTTGTGCTCACCCTTTTGTTCACAATTCCTTTCAGGTAATAAGAGTGTAGCTGGGTCGAGCAGGGGTAACAGGGGAATAGAACGGTGGTCATTATTTAGGAGTTATATTTGGTGAATCATCTAGGGTGAAGTGAACCCAACGTTGGAAGGGTGTTTTGCCACTATCATACAAGATGTCTAATGACATACAATCTCGTGTCATCATAAGACATGATTGTGCTCATCCACTTGCTGAGTATATTTACGAGCACTACCTATATAATCTTGGTGTTTGTTTGAAGTATAATTCTCAATTAGAGACAGTGGAGATAATGATAAGTCAAGAGAAGACTCACCATTGGGAAGAATATGATAGTAATCTTCTCATTTTTCTTTGGGATCTATTGGGTCAACCAAGGATAATTCTGTGGCCATATGATATCTATCATAACCTAGAAGCATGGGCTCCCATGTACGAAGGTTTCCTTGAGCACTTCCTAAAGATTCTAATTTCTAAAACAGTTTTTGACTATACATTTATGTAAGGTGTCATTGTGAGGTGTTGTCCACGGTTGGAACATGAGTCACATTTGGTATATATTTGTATCCAAACTCACAGCATATGTGTTGTTGAATTTTGCACGATAATTGTTGTAATAAAGTTGTAGTTATTTTCTGTATCATGTATTTGACGACTCAGAATAGGTTGGATGGAATAGACCTATTTTGGGGTTGTCACAGCCACAATAGCGACGATTTTTTCCGTCGTTATAGTCGGTTCACTCTTAATTAGTTCGCTCCCTTAAGTTCGCTGGAGAGAGCCGGACTGTAATATATATATATATATATATATATATATATATATATATATATATATATATAAGATATTCGTGTGAGTGTGTTGATAAGTAATATTAATTAGGGTAAGGTAATATGTTCATTTACAGTTGTGCATATTTTATTTGTGCACGGTTTGGCAGATTTGTTTAAAAAAAATAATTCCTCTCCTCCCAAATCAAAAATAAAAAATAAATCTGTCAAAATGATATTGTTTTGACTAGACCTGGCAAACGGGCGGGCCCGGTCCAAACGGGTCGGGCCAAAAACAGGCGGGCCAAAAAGAGCCGATTTTTTCTGGGCCAAAATTTTTCAGCCCAAAACCCGGCCCGTGGCGGCCGGGCCGGCCCGCGGGGCGAGATCACTTTTGTGCCTATTTTTTATTACTTTTTTGGGTTTGGCCCAAACGAGTCGGGCCGATGACGTGACGGGCCGGGCCAAAAATGGGCGGGTCGAAAAGGCCCGATTTTTTCTGGACTAAAAAACAGCCGCCCAAAGCCCGGCCCGGCCCGCGGGCCTGGGCCTCTTTTGCCAAGTCTAGTTCTAACAGACTATGCACAAATAAAACATACACGGTTGTGTATGACCATTATTCCCTATTAATTATATGTATTTTTGTAGTGAATATGTATAAATAGTATAGAAAAAAATATGCAGTTATATGAATTTAAAATTTTGAATAATTAAATTTTCTATTCAATTTATAGTATTAAAGTTGTAAAGTTATATATTAATGAAGTTGAAAGTTGTTAGAGTTCATCTTGGGTCCTACCTAATAAAATAGGGAAAATGAAGATAAATAATTAATATAGTAGTGAAAGAAAGTAAATGGAATGAAAAAAAAAATTCAATGAACAATTCATTAATACAAGTTCAATGAATAATAATTTATTAAATTCGTTTAAGTTAACTCAGCGACTAATTAATCTAATTCAATTGAGGAGGGGATAACTTCTTGACTTATTATATACTGGTATTGATGAAATTTTGCAAGAGAAACCTTAAGATAATTAAATAAAATTTGTCTAATTTATTTAGGCAAAATATTATTGGAAAAAAAATTAATATATTGTTAAAGAATAACATCGCAACAAAAAATAATATAAAAAAAATCGAGAGAAAAATAATAATAACACATAAGAAACAAAATTTATGCATTTCAGCAAGTAGACGCAGAACGATAAATTAAATAAATTTTACCATATTTAGAATTTGGAGAGAAGATGTTCCCCTTTTATCATAAAACTTTACATGAAGTTATTTGATGTGAATGATGGAGTAGGATTTATCATTTGGAATATTAACATATACATAATTAAATACTATTTATAGTGACGACCACATGTGGTGCACGTGCTCTATTTCTAGTACTATAATCGAACCATGGAAGCAATAATATTTTAGCTCCAGCATCAGGAGTCATTAATTAATTAAGACATTGCAAATGATAAGATTTCAATTTTTTTCACATGACTTAATCATCAGCGGGGGCCAGGGGATAATAATATTAAGGCAAAAGCACTTTTTGGCCACTGTGGTTATAGTGATTTAACGAAATAGTCACTGTATTTTTAAAATATTCAATTAGCCCACTGAACTTTTTAAAAATGTGCAATCAACCCATTCCGTCCATTTTGAGTAACAGACGTTAACAATTTGCTTACGTGGCTTTTTGAAAAAAAATAAAAAATTATGTGTCTTTGCTGACTGGCTTTTTATTTTTAAAATTAATTCCAAATAATAAAATAATATTAAAACTTTTTAATAACTAAACATAAAAAAAACAATCTCTTTTTCTTTCTTTTAATAATTATTTTTATTTTAAAAATTAATACTAATATATATTTTAATGATAAAAAAAAAGGTAAGTACATAATTAACATAAAATAAAAAATTTGATACAATTAACAAAAATTAGTTAAACAAATGACATAAAAATTAAAATTATTTATACAATCAAAATCACATTATTTTTTTATAATTTTTTATTTTCTTTTATCTCTTTTCCTTTCTTTTAATTATTTTAATTCTAAATAATTCAAATAATCAAAATACCATCCTCTCTCTCCTCCAACAAGATTCCAAATTTCCCAAATACCAAATCTCTACTGTTCATCTTCTTCCTCGCCAAAATTGAAACCCTTGAATCCGTCGACCCACCACCACCAGTCCACCAGTCGCCTACCCAAAGCTATAGAATCCGGCTCCGGCCAGAACAATACCCAACACCAGATCAAAATAAAAAAACAGCCGATTAACCGGTGAAAATCTGTATGTTTGTAAGAACAAAATCATCTGGATTAACCGGTAAATGTTAATAGTGGAGTACAAAATAAGAACAGCCTCCAAACACCCATCATCTGGATTACTGAAAAAAACCCAAAAAGATTGTTAGTTTCAAATCAGTATGTTTGTTGCTGACTTTAAAACGTGGGAGTATACTTTTTTGGAATGTGGCTCCTTGGGGGAAGGGGAAAATTAGAAGCAAGAAAGGATGAGAGAAATAGAGACGATGATTTTCAGTTTTCAAACAATTTCATATTAAATCCACAAACAGATTTGAGGGAGGGGAAGGAGGAGATGTTGTTTTTTCCTCTCCTTTCTCTACTACTGGTGAAATAAGAATTTAGTAGAAGAGGCAAGATCGAGCAATTTCAGTGAACGTGAGAGAGGGTCTGTGAGAGATAAGGTCTGTGATGGTGAAGATAACAAGAAATTTGGGATTTAGATAGATACTCAACAAGAAATTTGCGATAGCGGTGGTGCGAGATCTGAAAAATCTTCAGTCTCTCTTTTTTTTTTCACAATTACTTGGGAGATCAATGTAGATCTGCTTCTCTTCTTTTTATTTTCTGCACTTTTCTTGCGAGAAAAATTGATGATGGTGGCGACCTCTAGCTTGAAGATGATAAACATTGATGGTGGCAGGTTTAATGAAGAAGATGAAAATATGATAAATTTGGGGACAAAAGAAGAATTTTATAATATTAAAAATATTATTTTTGTTCAGATGTAATTTTGGATCGGAAAAAAAGAGAGAAAAATATTATTTTATTTTAAAATTAATTTTTTTTATTTTTAAAATTAATTATTTTATTTTAAAACTAATTAATTATTTTTAAAATTAATTTTTTATTTTTATTTTTAAAATTAATTATTTTATAGCTAATTTTCTATTTTATGATAATTTGTATTGTTTGGAAAAAAAGATAAAAGAAAAAGAAAAAAGATAACTAAGCTTTCTCCCGCCCAGTCAGCAAAGAAAAATAATTTTTTATTTTTTTTCAAAAAGCCACGTAAGCAAATTATTAACGTCTGTTACTCAAAATGGACGGAATGGATTGATTGCACATTTTTAAAAAGTTCAGTGAGCTAATTGAATATTTTAAAAGCACAGTGGCTATTTCGTTAAATCACTATAACCACAGTCGCCAAAAAGTGCTTTTTGCCATAATATTAATGTAAACAAATACAACTTGAACAAAATAAAAACAAAAAATGTGATCAAACTTGGTGAACATTTTTACACATGGGATTTGATATTTTTGGGTTTTGGATATTTTAGTCTCCTAGACTTGGACTACGTGGATTCTACTACTAAAATTAACAATATAGTATTTGTAAAATGATAAGTTTTAAATAAAAAAAATTATATTTTAAAATTTATTCACAATATTATAACATTAATTAGAATATAATAATAATAATAACAACATGATAATACTCGATCAATTATCGATAACAATAACAAAATGTTAACATTTTCATGGTAAATGTTAAATGTTAAATGTTAAATGGTAAATGGTAAATGGTAAATGGTGTGTACACGTACGTTCATGCCAGTTTAGTCTATATATACATACCTATACGCAAGTGCCAAGGGGGCAGGGCGTGGCTGCCTTGTACTACTCAGAAATTTCCTGGTCTATTTTAAAGACTTGCTTGCTTGCTTGCGCCCACCTTGTACGAATAACATGCGTAAGCAGTCAAAACGTGTATAATAAATGCACATCTATGTCTGTACTTGTATATATAAAAGAAGGGAAGGAATTGTCCATCTACTTGTAGGAAAACTGTAAGCATAGCAGCCATGAATACTCTGCTAAGAAACACCACTCTGCGTTTTAGCCGAAGGAGCCTCTACGAGCCACTGGATGGAGACGATAATAATTATCGAAAAATAACTAGTTCGAGGCGAAAGGTAATTAGTCATGTTCATCCTGGTGATTATAATAAGGCAAGTGGGAATAATTATAAGCGCGAAAGGGCGAAGAAAAGGCTGATTTTCCTGCAAAGTTACAAGTTAGGATCCGATTCGGGAAAATTACTCAAGTCTAGGAAGCTTAAAAAGGCTGCTATTAAGGTTAAATCTGTTGCTGTTTCATTCGTGTCGTTCGTGCGGATAAGCTCTTTGAGGTCTTGTAAATCCGGATTAGCCATAAGTCGTGTCTTCTCTCCTAGGCGGCGAATTCCAGCTTTTTGTTGAGGACAGAGAATGTGCTAACTAATCGACTCAATGTAATATTATCCATCAGTTTATGTCCTCTATGATTCTAGCTAGGATTTCAAAGGTTTGGTTGTAGTTCAGAGTCTTCAGGTTTATACTAAATTGACTCTAGATGCCCTGTTGCTCAACTTTGTTAAAAGAACTAAATGTCATGGATCAGGTTTTTTTTTTTGATGGGGCTGAGACATAATACTACAAGAGTTGTACGAACTTCATTTCATAATATGAAAAGCAAGAAGTTAACTCATCCCCTCAACAAACTCGCATGGGCATCTGTCAAAAATAACATATAAACAAGTCATCAGGAATTGCCAACCCATAAAAAGATAAAAATTAAAGTCATTCATCAAAAATCAGTTTCAACCCATAACAGCAGATTCTTTCTTTTTAACCACACGTGTAACAATCCCCTAAAACAATGGAGCCTATCTAGCTCTAAACTATTCTATTTATTCTCTTTCTTCTTCTTCCTCCCCCCCCTCCCCCCCCCCTCCCCCCCCCCAAATCAACCCTGCAAAGGGTTTCATCTCTTTGCCTTAATTGGTTATGATCATCATTCAATAATGCATGCACCTCCACCTACTTACGTGACGCTGCAGCCAAATGGAAGCATAAGACCACCTCCTTATCACAATCATCGCAAGGTTCCTCAATACGGCCACCCTAAAAAGTCAGGAAATGGTTGCCTGAAGTGCATATGCTGCTGTTATTGCTTCCTCTTCCTCCTGATGCTCCTTATTGCCGGACTTTCTTTATATTTTTACACAATCTACAAACCCCAGGTGCCTACCTACAAGGTTAAGTCCATGGATATCAAAACCTTTGAAGCTCAGACAGATTTCAGCCTGAAAACTGAGTTCATTGTAAATGTGGAGGCCAATAATCCCAATTCTCATATCAGTTTAATATATGGTCAAGACTGCAAGGTAGTATTTTGGTACAAAGATGCAAACCTTTGCTCAGGGAAGCTCCCAGCTTTTCGTCAAGGCCACAATAATATTACTGTTATGCAAATTCATCTGAGTGGGAAGAGTGAATTTGGATCAGGTCTTCAAGAGGCACTCACTGAGAACAAAGACAGCGGGAGAGTTCCGTTGCTTGTGGCGGTGAAGGTTCCTGTAAGCGTTGTGCTGGGAAATCTTCGATTGAGGCAGTTATTGGTGTATGTAAATTGCTCTTTAGTAGTTGATAGCTTGTCCCCTAACAAGAAACCTTGGATCATATCGAGCAAATATGATATTCATGCTACATTATGATCAGCTCAAAGGACAACAGAACACTTTTACATCGTAACTGATCTCTCAGTTTTGCCTCTTTTATGGTCTGTATGTATCTTAGTATCTGTCATTCGATAGGAGACAAATGTTGGAGTGCATTTGTAGTAGGTGTCTGTTGATCATTTCTCTTCGAGCAAGTCAGAGCTTCCTCTGCATGTAAATATTTTGACTTGCATGTTAATATATTGAAACTCAAGTATATACACAACGATATTAAAGTACGTGCAGGTGAATATTGTGTAGATGGCTTATTTTTTAAATACTTATTTAATAAATTTGCTAGTGATGAAGATGAGAATTTCCATGTCAGGGATCAAATAAACTTTATTTTCTAAGATAATCCATCTATATAGAAGATAGCCTAAAAGGTTGCCCCCAACTTTGAATGGAATGGCTTACATTCTGTAATACTATTTTGACAGCAACACATCATTTCGAACGAACTCTTCAGAAAAGTAAGAGTTTACACAATTTTGTTCCTAGTTGGCCATCTTTAGATTTTCTTATATCATGATTCATTATTTACACATAATTTTCTAAATAAGTATATTCACAATGAGGAAATTTATACCTATGCATATCAAAATACTAACGAAGTATGAATGGTTTCAGTTAAATTTAGGGAACAACGGAAAGGGCTCATAATGCATGAACATATTCAAGATCAATGCCAAACTTACCTGGATTTATGACTAAATATTCTACATTCAATTCTGAAGGCAGCACTATTTTTATTTTTATTTTTGGTGGGGTGGGAGCGAGGGGGGAAAACAAGGGATTTAGACCATGATTCGATTAATCTGGGAAGGGAACCAAGGGCCAATAAAATAAATCAAAGCCGAATACAGTGTATGTTTGACATGCTAAACACAGTAGCAATTTACATGCTCTAAGACACAATACAAGAGCTTAATCAAGGAGGTGATATATAGTTGATGTTTGCAATTTTAGAAAAAAACAAACAAACATGAATAAATAGAAGCCATACCATTTCTTTTCATGAATCACAAGCTCTGTAATTTTTTTTTTAAAGAAAATATGATTTATTAGCATACAATATGATTTTACAGCAATTAAACTAAACATTTAATGTGGAGTCCAAACAAATTAGCAATAAGAATTAATCATAATCAATGTTCAGTAGGGCATTCTAGATCTTTGAATGGAATGTTTGCAGAACAACGTTGTATTAGTGAGATTGTAAGGCTAATGGAGTCTAATATACGAGTGTATGAAGTCTGTACAGAAACTAAGAGATTTTTAAAAAGAAAATGTCTTATGCTGTTTAAACGATGGGTAAATTACATTACCAGCTTATAAGGTTTTAAGGTATTACATTCAATATCTGACATTTTAGAAATGTTTTTTGCTCCCTGATATTGTAATCGCCATTGCAGATTCTCCCTTCCCTCGATCATATAAATTAATTTGTGTATTAACTACATTTGTAAAGAAAACTGTTTAAAAGTATGGCACAATAAAACCTCACGGTTAAAAACTCACTTTCCAAAAAATTCTTCAAATTAACTAAAAACTATGAGGGTATTTATTCATAAGCTGCAGGAGTTAAGAGTCTTGAAGTTACACAATGGGTTCTTTTATTGATACTAAAATGTCTGATTTTTTAAGTTTTGGCGATTGATACACGAAAGATATTAGGAAAATTAGAATTTGAATTGGGCAAGTATGAGTACCAAATGGACATCAAGTTCCAAACCTAAATGTGATTCTAACAAGCATAACAACAAACAGCTGAATTGCATGAAAAATAAGCAATGCATTTTCATTAAGTAGTTAATAATATACTAATACTAATATAGAAGCGATGGAGCTTGAATATGCCTAATTCATTAATGTGAAGTGATAATTACAGTTCATATATGTAAACATTGTTTAAGAAGGAAACATATAAAGGATAAAGAATGAAGTGAGGAGTGGTTAGACTAAGTTTTAGTAATGAATATACAATTGTAGTATAATTAATTAGGGTGTTTAGCAGTAGCAGCAGCTTTCTTACCCACGCCAAAGCAAATGAAGATCCCCACCTGGCCATCCACTTCAGTTTCTTCACATTTGCGTACTAACTGCCATCCCCCTACTATTCTCCTAGTTGCTCACCAACCCGATCGACCTGCCCGTGTGTGTGTGTGGGATAGGGAGAGAGAATGGGTGCGTTTGATGACCTGCAGGTTTGACTCCAACATAACTTGCGTAAATGGAACTCCCTTCTTCCCCACAAGGAGTTTAATTTATAAATAAACTTTACAAACTCTGTTCACACTTTTACTCCGCCAAAAGATGTGCAAGTACAAATAAAATTAGAAAATTGTTATTTTCATAAATAAAAATTAATATTTTTATAAATTTTACTCACATGGATCTTAATTATTATTTATTTGATTTTTTATATATAAGAAATATTAATTTTATTTGTGCAAATACCACCATTTATTTAAAATTCTAAAAGAGGAAAAGATAGAGCATAAGCATATTTTCATTATGTATGGGTTTTCCAATTCTAAGTGTAGTATAAATAAATGAAAGAAAGAGGGGACATATATTTTAAAGGAAAAATTAGTTTTTGTGCATCTTTTAGTCATTCTTTTCTTTGGTAAATAATTTGGCTCAAAATTCTTGAGACGGATGAAGGAAAAATTAGTTTATTTATTTATTTTTTTGAAACGGACAACCACCTTGTTCAAACTTTTGGTTTTGGACAAGAGAGAGACGGATGCTTACGATGGGGAGCGGTCAGTATAAAGTTTATTTTTAAGTAAGTTAGTTAATTGGTCAATAAAGTGCTGACACGCAAGCGATGTTTTATGTGTGTTAATATTCTATTGATCAATTTACTAATTTATCAAAAAATAAACTTCATGCTAACCGGATCCGTTATGATAGTAGGGAGCGAAGAATAGTGTCAGTGCGTTGGTTTTAAGGATGTCTTGTCTCCCATTTATGGTGAAATGGGGAAAAAAAATGAACCAACGAACCATAATTATGATGATCCTTCATGCCAAGTGCCAACTATATACATATCAAGGCATTTTTTACTAGTAAATTTCCTATTTCAAAGTGTAAATAAATATATATTTGTAATTTTGAATCTCATTTTAAAAAATCTCATTGCAATTTGGTATTATTATCATTATCAAAATTATCTCACGCCTTGATTTAGTTGGTACACCAAACCTCTTGCTAAGTAAAATGTTCCGGTTAAACCCCCACCTCCCGAATAAAAAAAGAAGAAGTTAGTTCACATTTTTATTTACAAAAACAACCCTTGTATATAATTAATATGAGAGTGGTGTTAGATTAGATTGTGAAAGAGATTGTTTATAATTTTATCAAAGAAAATGACATGTTACAATAACCCTTCTTTCTCTTTGGTTAACAAACGCATAAATTAGGTAATCTACAAAATTTGTACGTATCTCCTATTAATCTCCAAATAGGAGATACGTATGTTATCTCCTATTTGGAAAAGACTTTACTATTAATTTATTTATTTATTTACCAAGTGACCTAGAAAGAGAGAGTAGAAAGATTTCTTGTATGGTTTGTTCCACCATTAATCTTTTTAATTAAAGCTTGTGTCTTTAATTAATTAAATAAGGGTTTTTCCAATGTATTCTTTTCGTTAGATTAATCAAGTTTTAGAAATTCAAATTATTTGTTAGTTTATATGTGTTTGCTCACCAAATCAAAACACAGCAAATCTGTATCATAAACCTAGCAAGAGGGAGAAAAAATAATTAATTTTTTTCCATGGATAATAAGAGTGTTCAAAATAATAATATGAGAAAAAAAAAAGGGTGGGAAAAAAAAATTTCACCCCCATGTCTCTCATTAGTTATTCGTCAGTAGGAGTGTAGTGGGCAGTTTCCAAAAGCAAGACAACCGTCTCCCGCCACTCTCTCTCTCTCTCTCTGTATATCTATTTTTCTAAACTAAAAAGAGTGATAAATATATGATTAGTGATTTCAATTCTTTGTATTGCAGCTATGAATCTAGCTATGAACTGAAACGACCCAACAAATAAGCTAGCCTTGGAATAAGTTGCAGACAAAACATGTTTGACATCCTATTTGGATGGAGAAAGGCATCCAAGTGGTAATTATCTCATTCATTCTATGATTATTAAAGCTTCAATGTATATATATATATATATATATATATATATAAAGCTAGAATTAATTAATTAATGAAATATTATTTGATTGATTGCAGTAAGAAATTGATTAAAAGGGTCCAGTGCCGCCTCAAACTGCTCAAGAACAAGAGATGTTCAATTGTTCGGCAATTAAGGGAAGATGTTGCTCAGCTTCTCAGCTACGGCCATGAACAAAATGCCTTCGATCGGGTATGTCTAAAGTTTTATTAATATTTTGCCTGCAGCCATTTGTATAAAAACTAAACTGCCCAACAAGCATCATCCCTTGTTGATTGAGTTATTTTTTTTTACTACTATGTCTTTGTCTGTTGCCATTCATATATATGCAACTCTAACACAAATATTTAAATGTGTTTGTGTTACATCAAGAATAATTCATTGAAATGCCACAATTATTTAATTCTGCACATTTTCTTGATTTTTTTTTCTTTTGGGCTGTGTACAAATTTTCATCACTTACTTTTGTGTTATTAGTTACAACTCTTGTTAGCACCAAGGGATGGAATGTAACCATTTTTTTTTTCAAACTGATTTTCAGGTTGAGCAGATCTTCAAGGATGAAAGCATAGTGACAGTATATGATCTGTTGGATCATTTCTGTGAATTCATCATAATCCACCTTCCCTACATCCGAAAGCACAAGTATGAAATTGCTTTTTGTTCTATTTGAATGTTATAACTGTACCATGTTTTTATATTAAGAACTTGGAAAAAAAAAATGATACACCAAGAAAAGAATTAATGCGACAGAAGATGTAGCTAGCAGAACGCGTGTAATTCCTTTAATTGGTGTTAAAGTGTGGTTATTTTTCTTGTTTCAGGGACTGTCCTAGTGACATCAATGAGGCGGTGTCAAGTCTTGTGTTTGCATCTGCAAGATGTGGGGATTTACCAGAGCTTGTTATGATTCGAAGGCTCTTTGGGGAGCGTTATGGGCAAAGATTTACGAAGGTTGCTCTTGAATTACTTCCTGGAAATCTTGTGAACCTGACGGTACTCTAACTTAATCTCTCTTAACTGAATTAGTATCATCGATGTAGCTACATTGACCATAATTTCACTCGAGTTTTTTCACAAACAGATAAGAGAAAATCTCTCTATAAAGTCGGTGCCTAATGATGTCAAGTATAACTTGGTGGACGAAATAGCTTGGACTAGCTGCCTCCAAACAGAACCTTTGGCACTTGAGTACACTTCTGAGTGGCGACAACAACAGCAGCTTTTGCCACATTCTGAAATTCAAGAAAACAAAAGCTACAACAAAGGCGAAATAATCCCAGATAATGGCATTTATGCTAGTAGTAACAGATGCGAAGAATCTCAAAGGCAGGCTTCAAATATTACAAAGGATGAAGGGAAGACTGTACGGGTTGATTTTTCATCAGCGGGCAAAAGAACTCTAATGAAACCAATACAATATATCCACGAGAGGTGCAAGAAAGGTGAAATAGTTGAAGAGTCTTCTTCTTCAGAAAGTTCATCTGATCATATGCCAGAAGAAATGGTATATCTTGATGACATTGAGGAGTTTCAGTCTCCCATGAACAAAGATGGTAAATTCCAAGATCAAAGACTTTTTATGTTCAAACCATCTATTATTCCCACAATCAAAAAATTTGAGGTTGGGTATGATGGAGAGTTGGTTGAGAAATATGGTTCAATGAATGAGAAGGCAGGATCAAGATCCTCTAGAAAGAGTAGGAAGGAAGATGGGAATAGATTGAGAAAGAGATCATTTTCATTGGAGAACAGAATTGTCAATGATATTGAATGTGCCATTTATTATGGGAATCTGAAGAAAACGCAAATGAAAGGTACTGGGCGAAGATCATGTTATGCTAAATTAGACCATCCCTCTGGCGAAATGGTGAGTAACTGCAGCTTGGAAAAACCATGTTACGTATCTGCTAGTGATGACGTAGATGATTCAGAAATTCCACCATTACATGGGACCTGCAATGGATCCCCTATTAACATGGAAGAAGAAGGATTGTTGTTAGTACCTCAGTCAATGCGAGACAAAATAAACTTTCTTGATGACCTGCTGCCTAATAAACGAAAAACTCAATTGGAAGAAGAATCAGAAAAGGTTAGCCCCTGGATTAGAAAAGGAGAAAATCAACAAACTTACTTGAGGGCCATGACTATGCCACCAGAAAGGCCCAAGGATATTCAGGGTAACAACTTTCTCCGGTCCAATTCATTCCCATTTCAGCAGCCTAGTGATCTTTTGAGCAATGCATACTCTACTTCTCCTCATGTCCATCCAAAGCTACCAGATTACGACGAATTAGCAGCAAAATTTATGGCTCTCAAGAAAGAGGTATTGCAAAAGAAGAACCAGGAGAGCAAGCAGTGACTTGGGTAGAACAGGGGGGGCACTCTGCACACAGATAGTAGTAGACTAGTGTTAGCCCCTTAGTGGGTTGACATGTGCACCCTGTGACAACTAGTATGTAGCCTTTGTTATGTGTAAATCTCCCATGTTTAACATTGTTTGATTGATTGATTATTTTTCATTTAGTATGGTTAGAGGATGTTAACTTGTAGTTCATTTTTTTGTTAACACAATGAAAAATTCATCCATATTTCCCTATTTTGAACCTAAATTCATACATTATTACTAATTTTCCCCCACTTGACACAATGTCCACTCCGCTTCCTCCATCCCTCCTGCAACTCACTTTCTCTCTCCAACCTTCATTGCAGATCAACATGCATCAAGATCCAGATTAGAAGGGAAATTGTTTTAAGCAGATTTTTCTTTCGAATACATCCTAAAGCACTTATATGATTGAAGTTATGTTAGTGATTTGGATAACGGGGATCCGGTTAACATGAAGTTTATTTTTTGATAAGTTGGTCAATTGGCCATTAGAATGTTAATACACATAGAGCCTCGTCTGCGTGTCAGGACTCTATTGGTCAATTGACCAACTTATCCAAAAATAAACTCCATACTAACCACTTTCTTGGAATGATAGCTTTGTATGATGATTGAATGATGCATGACAAAGAGAAATTGAGATGTGGAAGAAGGGAGAGAGCAATCGTATTGTGTCAACTAGGGGCAAGTTGGGCATAAATGTATGAATTTAGTTAATAACTGGGGACCATGTGCTCAAATATTATTTTCCAATTTTTATGGCAACGATGGTTCCTTAAGTTGTTTTGAGGAACTTGATCTGGTGTTCAAAGAACATCAAAACAGGAGCGATTAGTATGAAGTTAATTTTGATTAATTTATCAATACAATATCGATACACAAACTAGAAGAGTATCTCTCTGCGATTTGAAAATGTGCTTGATTTTGTAAGCTATGAATACTTCGGTAAACAAAGTTGTGGTATGTTTTGATCTCAAGCTGCACCTAACTTTCGAAAACCTTCAATTCCTTGCTCGAAACATAATTGTACGTATAGATAATACCAAGCTAATTACTAGGTCTGACAATTTAGGTTGAAAATTATATAGTTAATTAAAATCATTTGGATCTATTGGGTTGGTAAACTAATTTTTATGTTATGGATTGGTTTGGTTTTGAACCTATATTATTATTACAAATACGGGTTGGAACTATTTACTAGTTTTGACCCATATTAATTTATAATAATTTTCTGGACATTGTAGAACCAATACATCAACATGTATGCATTATTATACTACATTCTTATATAACACATATACATTATATACATATTACATACTTTTATAATTTATACATTTGTAATTATGTATAAAAACCATTCCACTAATTATGGAATTAATCTATAATAAAGCTAGCAGCCTAACACCTTTAGTGTAACGAACTGCTAATTTAAATAATTAATATCTCCTTCCTTAATTAATTAAAAATTTAAAATAACTCATTTAAATTATATAATTAAATTTAATTTCTTCTTTCTCTCCTTAAATTGTTTTCAAACAATTAATTTATATATTAAATATATATTCAATCACATGCATCAAGTACGGTTACTTATCTCCAATTGTTGCTTAGCAAAATTTGATGACACAACGCCGCGCTGCCGCGCCCATCGGCCACGCACTCACCCCCACCCTCACCCCGCCCGGCCCAGCCCAGCCCAGCCCAGCCCGTCCCCCCAAAATAATACTCCCTCCGTTCCTAAAAGATTATCGTTTTTAAAAAAAAATTTATTCCAAAATGTTTGTTGTTTACAACTTTCGAGGAGAATAAATTATTTATTTTTCTATATTATCCCTACTTTCTCTTATTGTCCCAAGAAATTTTTTTCCTTGTATTAATAGTTTTCAACTTCCCAAAAAGGGGTAGTGATGGAATTTCAAACAAATTTTACTTAATAAATGATATTTTCTTAATCCATGTGCAAAAACTTTAAACGACAATCTTTTACGAACGGAGGTTGTGACACCCACAAAATAGGTATACATCACCCATCTTGAGTCGCCAAAATATAGTACAAAATTCAAATACAATCTTTAATATACAACAAGAGAATTGTGAGTTTTAATACAAATATTGTCTTCTAGACAATATCCACTCTTAGAATAAGTCCTCATTACATTTATTATCACACTATTTAACAGAATAATGAGGACTACTAATACTATCATCTGGATCGTCACTCCATTTTACAACTAGTCGCGGCTACGTTCTCATTTCCTGAAGAGAACAGTGAAAGAAAGGGTGAGCTCAACTAGCCCAGTAAGAAATATTATGACTAAGATAATGCAGAATAAATTATCATTAGTCTTCAGCAATGTTAAACTGATAAAATATAATAGACATCAAGTTTAACTGCAGCAGAACAAGCAATCCATTGAAAGAGTCAAGTAGAGAATAAAATCTACTATCTTTTATGATTTAAAAGGTTTTTCATCACTTTTATCGCTGGGACTCAGCTTAATAAATAATCCAAATCATCAAATCATCCCTGCACTACAGGCTAATGATATTCTTTAGTATCACGACCACGAATTATCCATGCACTACGAGCCAAAGATAATCGTGTTTTCGTCAACGGTCCTGATCATGCCATAAAACAATTCATCTTTGCACCCTTGGCCGAAGAGAATCCATAGCCATAATCATACCAAAAATTATCCATCAATGCATTACGGGCCAATGAGAACTTTTATCACATCATGTGTAATATTACGGTCATGATTATACCGAATAATCCCTAGTCATAATCATACCAAGTCCATCTATGCACTACAGGCCACAGATGACTTTCAACAAAATATAACATGAGGATGATGACAATGATATCAGAATTCAATAAAACAAGTTCAAGAATTAAATTATTCAGGAACTAATAACGTCCAAATTGTCAATATGATACTTCTTTGTAGAGTAAAATTTAAGAATGCTCAGAAGAATATTTTCATAAAAAGATATTGGATGAAGCGCAAATATCAAAGATATTCCACTAATTTCATGGAGTATAGAAGTCAAAACTTTAACCAACTGAGTATAATAAAGAATGGAATAACAAAAGAAATCATCATGCATGCGGTACTTTGCATAGACATGTTATTCCAACAGAATAATAAGTAACAAAACCAGGTCAGACAAAATTCGCACCGACAGGATGTTCCAACAGAATAATAAAGAATAGAATAACAACAGAAATCACCATGCATGCGGTACTTCGCATAGACAGGTTATTCCAACAGAATACTAAATAACGGAACCAGGTCCGGCGTAAAACGCACAGACATGATATTCCAACAGAATAATAAAGAATGGAATAACAGAAGAATTTTACCATGTATGCGGTACTTCGCATAGATAGGTTATTCCAACATAATAATAAAGAATGGAATAACAGATGAATTTCACCATGTATGCGGTACTTCGCATAGACAGGTTATTCCAACATAATAATAAAGATTGGAATAACAGAAGCTCTCTTCATGAATACGAAAGAAATAATACCCCTTACAGGTACAACAAATAATATCCCTTACCGCAAAAAAACTTGATATCGGAGTAGTGAAGTAGCAGAATACTCTTCTTCTTTCTCTCTATAATTTCTCTCTCTAGATTTTCAGTGAATTCGTAAGAAAATAATGAAAGAATGAGCTTCTATTTATAGAAGAATGGACTACATAGTAACTAATTCATGAACGATCCAGATTAATTTACTTTAATCGGATGGTCCATAATTAAAGTAAAATTTTTTAAATAAAATATAATATATTCTATTTATAATCTAATAAAACGAATAACTTTATAAAAGTATTTTGTTTTATATAAAAAGATTTTACTATTAGCCTAATAAAACGAATAACTTTATAAAAGTATTCTGTTTTATATAAAAAGTTTTTCTGTTTTATTACGTTAATAATACTAATAAAACAAAACTGAGTGACTTATTATGTAAACCTCAATAATCAATACCGTGTGCTACTATGCAACCACACGTATTACTGTACTTTTACTACCGAGTAGTTCAACAATATTAACGGTAAAACTTCCGCCGTTATTTTCATAAAATATTTTTTTCGTTTTCTCAATCCGACAATAATTCCGTTGCGGGGTCCACCAATGATTGTGCCGTTGTACTAATATTCCATGACAAAATGAATATTCCCCGACCAATCGAATATAATATGACCACTTGCATACTTTGTAAAATTTATAAATACTACCCACAACTATAACATTATATCAAATCTACACCATAATATTAAAAAAAAATTATTTCGAGAAAATTAAATCTTATTCGTAAAATTTGGGGTTTTACAATCTCCCCTCCTTATGAAATCTCGCCCTCGAAATTTACGTGCGTACCTAGTATGCCGAATAAGTGAGGATACCTTGACTTTATTTCAGATTCTAACTCTTGAGGTATAACCTTTGAGTTTCGAATATAATCCTTCTTATCCAAGATTTTAACACGTATCTCCTCATACGTTAAATCATCCGCTATCTCGTCCGGTTCTAAATTAATAATGTGGTTCGGGTCGTCCACATATTTACGTAACGTCAATACGTTAAAAACGTTATGAACACTGTGACGCCCTCAAAATAGGTATACAACACCCATTCTGAGTCACCAAATACATGGTACAGAAAGCAAACTACAACTTCAATAATACAATTGTCGTGCAAAATACGACAACACATACTGTGAGTTTAAATACAAATATTGTCTTCTGGACAATATCCACACTCAAATAAATCTTCATTACAATTATTCAAACACTATTTTACAGAAATAGTGAGGACTGCTAAAACATCTTTCTAGAACCATCACTCCATACCCCGACTAGATCCTGCTATGTTCTCACTTCCTGAGAAGAAAAATGAAACAAAAAAGAAAAGGGTGAGCTCAACTAGCCCAGTTAAGAATATTATGACTAAGATAATATACAACAAATTATCGTTAGTCTTCAACAGGGAAAAATCTGATAGAATATAATCGACAACAAGTTTTAGATCAACAACTGCAGCGGAAATAGCAAACCATTAGAAGAGTCAAGTAGAGAAAGAATTCTACTATCTTCTAAGATTTAAAAGTCCATCATCAATATTTTATCCCTATAACATCAATTAATAATCATCTTCATCCAAATATTCATCTTTACACTACAGGTCAAAGATATTCATTTGTATCACCTGTTAGTCATGTTCATCTCAACACCTGTTCATCTTTGCACTACAGGCCAAAGATATTCATCAAGTAATCATACATCTTTGCACTACAGGCTAAAGATATTCAGTATCATTTAGGACTGAGGATGATGAAAAATATCTTAAAGAGAACGAATCCAGTGAGACAGAAGGACAAATATTAGGGATTCGTATAACAGTTTATCCAAGATCAATAATACTTCATAATAATCAATTGTGAAGCAGAATTTAAAAATAAAGATTAAAACATGGATACAATCAAAGATAGTAACCATAATAGACATCTTGGACAAAAAGGAAAATTTTTATTTTTCGGTGGATAGTGCCGTATTCGTGAATAGTAACGTATACGTGAATAGTAACCCCGACACAAAAAGTTTCAAATTTCATAAAAACTCATGTTAATATTTCAGCATAATGATATTGAAGAAAATAATATCATTTAAGAAGAAAATAATATCCCTTACCTCAAAATATCAGTACTTCTGGTCGGAATACCGGTATAAGGCTGAAAGAAACTTGCTTTGATGAATATAAACTCTCAAAGTATCTAAATACTCACAAAATACACTCAATAATCTAGAGAGAGAAAGAGAGAAAACTTGTTTCTGGTGTGATTTTCAATTCTAACTTTGCCCTCTATTTATAGGAAAATGTTAGCACGTCGAAACAGACTTAACCTGCAACCTAATGGCTTTACCTGCTACTATTCTCACCCACCACATTTGAATAAAAATCTCAGCACATTTCTTCACCAACCAAGAGTGAGGCCCACCAATTCTAGAATTTTCTATCAAAATGATAAACTCCGAAAATTCAACAATTTCTGAACCAGTCATCTCGTAAAATTCATAATAAATTATACGTTCATTTTTAACGGTTCAAAATTTGTGGACATATACTCAACTTATATATGTATAACATATCCAAAAATTACCACGATCCAACGGTCGGATTAAAAATTATAACCCCCGCAAAATATCTCAAAAATCCTGATTTTTAATACCTCCATTCCGACAAAAATACTGATAAAAACCTCAACATTAACTCCTTCATTTGTAACCACAAAAATATATCCCTCATTTATATCCACATAAAATAAATATTTCCTTATCATATGAATCAATAATTAATTATTCACAAATAACATTACAGAATCACATTTATGACAACCAGGCCGTTCCCAAGAAAGAGGAGGCTTTCCAAAAAGGATTTCTCCTTACTGGTGCGCAATTAGATGACCAAACCTCTCCTTAGACAGAACTTTCTAGACATTGCCAATAATGTTATCTAATAATATTATTCAAATAATATGAATTATTGATCTGATAATGGAAAATACTGTGCAGCAACAATTATTGAAACAACAATAATGTAAAATATCAACGCAACAATTATTGAATCAATAAAATAAAATATTGAACAATAACTACTGTAACAATTATTGAGTAGTGCCTTCTTACGTAAGAATCAATAATTGGTGCAATACCGTGTGCTACTGTATTTTAATCACCGGGTATTCTAACAGTATTAACGGTAACAACTACGCCGTTATTTATAAATAACTTATACTTGTCGTTTTCTTCATCCAATCGCTTTCCGTTATGGGGCCCACACAAGGCTGCGCCGTCGTACGAATATTTCCCGACAGCAAGAATATTCCACGACCAAACGAATATTCCCCGACAAAATGAATATTTTATAACCACTTGCTTATTTTGCAAAATTTGCACATTTCACCCATAACCAAAGTATTATATCAAATCAACCCCTTATTATTCACAATAATATTTAGAGAAAATTTGATTTTATTCATTAATAAGTTGGGGTCTTACAAACACACAACATACTTAGCGGTAAAACGAGTCTATAAGCCAGAGTTCCTACTCGATCGAGGATTTGAAATGGGTCAATTAAATCGAGGGTTGAGATTTCCTCTCCTCATCGATTCTTGCTTCTAGAATAACGCCCTTTTGAACCTTCTTCTTCACATTCATCAGCTCTGAGTATGTAGCTTGAGCGGCTTTAACTTTATCGATTAAAGTCGATTCTAATCGTATATTCGTTATCTTCACGTAAGTCCCTAGAGTCTTTAACTCTGTCTTCATCATTTGTAAGTTATACAAAATGGGTCTTTGTGTTAACAACATCTCACTCGCATACGATCTTCTACTCAACGCGTCAGCAACCACGTTCGCACTTCCACGATGATATTGAATAGTACGATCGTAATCTTCAACAGCTCGAGCCAACGTCTTTAGCGCATAATACGTTTGTTTTAGTTGAAGAAATATTTGAGGGTTTAAGAAATGGGTTTTGTACTGGAGTCAATACAAAATTCGATTTCACGCTCTGGGGTAGGCTAAGAAGTCTTCAAGAATACGTCAGAAAATTTATTAACAATAGAAATATCGTTCAAAACTGTGACCCTCATCCAAGACTTGGATAGCACGTCACATTGATACCTATCAACTTGCCATCGTCATTCACGACGTCGCCTATAGAAAGTCTGGCTTCGGTGCATTCCACACAAGAAAGTCACCAGATAAAGGCTCAGGGCTCTTTACTTATGGCTTGATATGGCAATGATAGACTTTAGTGGTTTGGTTACTTTGAATTCGCATAACAGGTTGGTTAGGAGTATGAAAGCTAACAACCTTACAAAAAAAACATGATGAGTAGTTAACCAATCGTTTCCAAAAATCACATCAAAGGCAAATATTTTCAAAGAGATAAGATCGACAGATAACGTGAAAGTGTTGATTTGAACAAGATTTATAAATAGTGGAGGTAACGAAGGTTTCTCCCAACTGAATTTAAACAGATATATCGAAGTCTAAATTCTCCGGAGTTAACTTTAAACATTGAACACAACTAGGTGAAATAAAAGAGTGAGTAGAACCGGTATCTAACACGGTATAGACTTCACAAGAGCTTATGATTAACTTACTCATGATAATTTTATTCAGGTTCCTCGTCACGAGAAAAAAAAACGCTCTCTCTTAAACTACCGGCTTTGGCTTGTCTGGAACATCCTTTGACATCACTATCCCAGCTGGACTTGACTTCACCATACGACAAAATCGAGCTAGGTGACCTTCTCTTCCGCAATTAAAACACACTTTGGATTGCTGCATACAGTTTGGACGGATGTGTCCCTCCTGTCCGCATTTGAAACATACGACCGGTGGTCGTTCTTCTTCCTTTGAAACGGGTGTTGGTGCCGACGTCTTCACGTCATTGTTGAGCCTTCTCTTCTTGAAATGTCCATTCTTATTGTTTTGGCCATAATTACCACCGAAGTGGTTACCATTTCTGGCATGTTGATTCCCTCCATGTTTATTGTCACCGCTTTGATGACTGTTATCACCGGTATTATCATTTTGTCGGCTGCTCTCTTTTGGTTGGGTTGACTCATTATCGCGCTCCAATAACTGAGCCCTATTAACAACATCTGAATACAAACACAGTTTATGAGAGATAAGATATTGACGTATCTCAGGTTTCAAACCTCTTAGAAACATTCGCGTCATTCTCTCCTCATTATCAACCAAATGGGACGCAAATTGGGACAACTCGGCAAACTTGGCTTCGTACTGCGACACGGTCATATTGTTTTACTCCAACTTGATAAATTCCACCTCCTTCATTTGACGAATACTTTCGAGAAAGTACTTATCATTGAACAGCTCTTGGAACTTCTCCTAAGACATCTTAAGTGCGTCAAGCTGGGTACGTTTTACAGATTTCTGTAATGCCCCCAAAATAGGTCCATTCCATCCAACCCATTTTGAGTCGCCAAATACATGGTACAGATAACAACTACAACTTTATTACAATAATTATCGTGCAAAATACAACAACACATATGCTATGAGTTTGGATACAAATATATACCAACTGTGACTCATGTCCCAACCTTGGATAGTACGTCACAATGACACCTTACATAAATGTATAGTCAAAAATTATTTTAGAAATTAGAATCTTTGAGAAGTGCTCAAGGAAACCTTCTAGGTTATGATAGATATCATATGGCCATAGAATTATCCTTGGTTGACCCAATAGACCCCAAAGAAAAATCAGAAGGTTACTATCGTATTCTTCCCAATAGTGAGTCTTCTCTTGACTTATCATTATCTCCACTGTCTCTAATTGAGAATTATACTTCAAACAAACACCAAGATTATATAGGTAGTGCTCGTAAATATACTCAGCAAGTGGATGAGCACAATCCTGTCTTATGATGACACGAGGTTGTATGTCATTAGACATCTTGTATGATAGTGACAAAACACCCTTCCAACGTTGGGTTCGCCTCACCCTATTTTTTTCACCAAATATAACTACTAAATGACCACCGTTCTATTCCCTTGTTACCCCCGCTCGACCCAGCTACACTCTTATTACCTGAAAGGAATTGTGAAACAGAAGGGTGAGCACAACTAGCTCAGTAAAGAATATCATGACTAAAGATAATTAAATTATCAATAGCCTTCAACAGAATTAAATCAGAGATTTAGAACATATGGTAGATGATAAAATTTTTCAACCATAGTTGAGCGGAACGAGCAATCCATTAGAAGAGTCAAATAGACTATAAAGTCTATTATCTTCTCCACGTTAAAAGTCCACCAACAATGTTTTATCCCTGTAACATCAATCAACAGTTCCTTTCCACAATCATATGAATAATTCATAATCATAATTGTGATTCTAAATTTCGCATCCAAGACGAAGATAATTTTCATCACTTGTCTTTACCTGAAACATCAAAGATCATGGTTATACCAAATCACAGTTCATGTTCATAATCATACTAATAAATTCATCTTTGCACCACGGGCCAAAGATATTCAACAACAAGTCATCTTTGCACTACGGGCCAAAGATATTCATCAACAGACCATCTTTGCACTACAGGCCAAAGATATTCATCAAGAATTCATCTTTGCACTACAGGTCAAAGATATTCTTCAACAGTTCATATTTGCACTACAGGCCAAATATATTATTATCTCAAAGAAATATATAATCATTTCAGAATTTATATAACCAATAATTATAACCATGTTGATAATTTCACCTTTGCACTTAAGCTAAAGATATTCAATTATAAATTCAATGGTCATGATCATACCAGTCAACAATTCAACTTTGCACTACTGGCCAAAGAGAACCTATAGTCATGATTGTACAAAAAATCTACCCATCTTTACACTCAACTCAAAGAGAAATATCATCATTAGGGTTATAAAAATGTTATATATGATAATAAAAAAATAATATGATCAACATATAGTTTTAATCTCAAGAGTAATATTCATAAATCAACTATAATTTGGTTAGAAAAAGAAACCAATTTTGTCATGAATAGTAACTCGTGAATAGTAACCCATGAATAGTAACTCGTGAATAGTAACTCATGAATAGTAACCCCGACATGAAAAAGTTCTAAATTTGATAAAAATTTCTAACCAATATTTCTGCATAATGATATTGAAGAAATAATATCATTTACGAAGAAAATAACATTCCCTACTATCCCTTACTATCTCTTACCTCAAAAGAGCAGTACTCCTGACTGGAATAACGCTGAACGAACTTGCACCGTATAACAACACTTAAGATATCAAAATACTCACAAGAATACACTCGATAATATAGAGAGAGAAATAGAGAGAAAACTTCAGTTTCTGGTGTGATTTTCAATTCTAACCTAAGCACCCTATTTATAGGAAAATGCTTAGAACACCAAAGCAGAAAAGTTAATAAAATAATAATATATTTATATAATTGTCAAGCCCACCTCTTGAATCTGAATTTCAGCAATTCACACATGCTAACCTTCTAGAAAAAGT
This sequence comes from Panax notoginseng, assembly GCA_016801055.1. NCBI lineage: Eukaryota > Viridiplantae > Streptophyta > Magnoliopsida > Apiales > Araliaceae > Panax > Panax notoginseng. Next base: position 143,231,710 of record CM029021.1, read on the forward strand.
AAAAAAAACGTTTTTCTCAAAATAATTAACTTAAACTCCCAAAAATCAATTATTTCGGAATTTCGGAACTTCAATAATTCATAATAAATAGTCCTTTGATCAGAAAATTCGAATCTCGCGAGTTTTTATAGGAAATTCAATTCTCTACAACTTTTCAGAAGAAAGTTTTTCTAAATTCTAAACAGAAATTGACCGAAATCCACAAATGGGTGATTTTACAGTCTATAATAAATTTTCGGTCAAGAATTGTGTCCACCAACACACAAAACATGTGTTAAACATTTAATCCAACAAAAATACTCTTCCTCCTCATTTATTCATATATCCCACATTCATTGTAAAAATATCACCATTAATATATTATTAAAATAATATATTTAAATGAATTATTTTATCAGAAAAAGATAAAATATTAATTTTCAACAATTGTCACATTTAAAAATTTTCTCCATCTATATCCACATAAAATCAATATTTTCCTCATCATATAAATTAATAATTAATTATACACAAATAATATTACAGAATCACAGTACTGGCAACCAGGCCGTTCCCAAGAAAGAGGGGGTTTTCCAATAAGGATCTCTTCCTTACTGGCGCGCAATTAGATGACCAAACCTCTCCTTAGACAGAACTTTCTAGACATTGCCAATAATGTTATCTAATAATATTATTCAGATAATATGAATTATTGCTCCGATAATAGAAAATACTGTGTAGTGATAATTATTAAAACAACAGTAATATAAAATATCCACGTAGCAATTATGGAATCAATAAAATACTGAACAGTAATTACTGTAACCATTATTGAGTAATGCCTTCTTACGTAAAAATCAATAATTGGTGCAATACCGTGTGCTACTGTGCAACAACGCGTATTACTGTGTTTTAACCACCGGGTATTCCAACAGTGTTAACGGTAACAACTACGTCGTTATTTATAAACAACTTACTCTTGTCGTTTTTTTCATCCAATCGCTTTCCGTTATGGGGCCCACAAAAGACTGCGCCGTCGTACGAATATTCTCCGACAGTAAAAATATTCCACGACCAAGCAAATATTTCCCGACAACAATGAATATTTTATAACCACTTGTGTATTTCGAAAAAAATTCATATATCACCCTTAACTTTAACATTTATCAATTTAACCATTTACTAAATAGTAATTATAAGAAAAATTGAATACTTTTATTTCATAAAATTCGGGGTCTTACAATCTCCCCTCCTTATGAAATTTCGTCCCCAAAATTTACGTACCTGGTATTTCAAAGAGTTGAGAATACCTTGCTTTCATTTCAGATTCCATCTTCCCTGTCATCATGATTTCTCCATTGCTCATCTCCTGTATTTCAGATATCATTCTAGAATACAGCTTCAAAAACAAAGGTTAATTTAACATATCACATAATATCCCAATATTATGACTGACCAACAAATAAGCTTAGGAAGGACACACTAGCGAAGGATTTACTCGTCTCTCTCCTCCTAGTCATATTCCCCGATCTCCGCCAGAGATCATATCCCTAAACTCTGATACCAAATGTAACGCCCCCAAAATAGGTCCATTCCATCCAACCCATTTTGAGTCGCCAAATACATGGTACAGATAACAACTACAACTTTATTACAATAATTGTCGTGCAAAATACAACAACACATATGCTATGAGTTTGGATACAAATATATACCAACTGTGACTCATGTCCCAACCTTGGATAGTACGTCACAATGACACCTTACATAAAGGTATAGTCAAAAATTATTTTAGAAATTAGAATCTTTGAGAAGTGCTCAAGGAAACCTTCATACATGGGAGGTCATGCTTCTAGGTTATGATAGATATCATATGGCCATAGAATTATCCTTGGTTGACCCAATAGACCCCAAAGAAAAATAAGAAGGTTACTATCGTATTCTTCCCAATAGTGAGTCTTCTCTTGACTTATCATTATCTCCACTGTCTCTAATTGAGAATTATACTTCAAACAAACACCAAGATTATATAGGTAGTGCTCGTAAATATACTCAGCAAGTGGATGAGCACAATCCTGTCTTATGATGACACGAGGTTGTATGTCATTAGACATCTTGTATGATAGTGACAAAACACCCTTCCAACGTTGGGTTCGCCTCACCCTATTTTTTTCACCAAATATAACTACTAAATGACCACCGTTCTATTCCCTTGTTACCCCCGCTCGACCCAGCTACACTCTTATTACCTGAAAGGAATTGTGAAACAGAAGGGTGAGCACAACTAGCTCAGTAAAGAATATCATGACTAAAGATAATTAAATTATCAATAGCCTTCAACAGAATTAAATCAGAGATTTAGAACATATGGTAGATGATAAAATTTTTCAACCATAGTTGCAGCGGAACGAGCAATCCACTAGAAGAGTCAAATAGACTATAAAGTCTATTATCTTCTCCACGTTAAAAGTCCACCAACAATGTTTTATCCCTGTAACATCAATCAACAGTTCCTTTCCACAATCATATGAATAATTCATAATCATAATTGTGATTCTAAATTTCGCATCCAAGACGAAGATAATTTTCATCACCTGTCTTTACCTGAAACATCAAAGATCATGGTTATACCAAATCACAGTTCATGTTCATAATCATACTAATAAATTCATCTTTGCACCACGGGCCAAAGATATTCAACAACAAGTCATCTTTGCACTACGGGCCAAAGATATTCATCAACAGACCATCTTTGTACTACAGGCCAAAGATATTCATCAAGAATTCATCTTTGCACTACAGGCCAAAGATATTCTTCAACAGTTCATATTTGCACTACAGGCCAAATATATTATTATTTCAAAGAAATATATAATCATTTCAGAATTTATATAATCAATAATTATAACCATGTTGATCATTTCACCTTTGCACTTAAGCTAAAGATATTCAATTATAAATTCAATGGTCATGATTATACCAGTCAACAATTCAACTTTGCACTACTGGCCAAAGAGAACCTATAGTCATGATTGTACAAAAAATCTACCCATCTTTACACTCAAGTCAAAGAGAAATATCATCATTAGGGTTATAAAAATGTTATATATGATAATAAAAAAATAATATGATCAACATATAGTTTTAATCTCAAGAGTAATATTCATAAATCAACTATAATTTGGTTAGAAAAAGAAACCAATTTTGTCATGAATAGTAACTCGTGAATAGTAACCCATGAATAGTAACTCGTGAATAGTAACTCATGAATAGTAACCCCGACATGAAAAAGTTCTAAATTTGATAAAAATTTCTAACCAATATTTCTGCATAATGATATTGAAGAAATAATATCATTTACGAAGAAAATAACATTCCTTACTATCCCTTACTATCTCTTACCTCAAAAGAGCAGTACTCCTGACTGGAATAACGCTGAACGAACTTGCACCGTATAACAACACTTAAGATATCAAAATACTCACAAGAATACACTCGATAATATAGAGAGAGAAATAGAGAGAAAACTTCAGTTTCTGGTGTGATTTTCAATTCTAACCTAAGCACCCTATTTATAGGAAAATGCTTAGAACACCAAAGCAGAAAAGTTAATAAAATAATAATATATTTATATAATTGTCAAGCCCACCTCTTGAATCTGAATTTCAGCAATTCACACATGCTAACCTTCTAGAAAAAGTAAAAAAAATGTTTTTCTCAAAATAATTAACTTAAACTCCCAAAAATCAATTATTTCGGAACTTCGAAACTTCAATAATTCATAATAAATAGTCCTTTGATCAGAAAATTAGAATCTCGCGAGTTTTTATAGGAAATTCAATTCTCTACAACTTTGCAGAAGAAAGTTTTTCCAAATTCTAAACAGAAATTGACCGAAATCCACAAATGGGCGATTTTACAGTCTATAATAAATTTTCGATCAAGAATTGTGTCCACCAACACACAAAACATGTGTTAAACATTTAATCCAACAAAAATACTCTTCCTCCTCATTTATTGATATATCCCACATTCATTGTAAAAATATCACCATTAATATATTATTAAAATAATATATTTAAATGAATTATTTTATCAGAAAAAGATAAAATATTAATTTTCAACAATTGTCACATTTAAAAATTTTCTCCATCTATATCCACATAAAATCAATATTTTCCTCATCATATAAATTAATAATTAATTATACACAAATAATATTACAGAATCACAGTACTGGCAACCAGGCCGTTCCCAAGAAAGAGGGGGTTTTCCAATAAGGATCTCTTTCTTACTGGCGCGCAATTAGATGACCAAACCTCTCCTTAGACAGAACTTTCTAGACATTGCCAATAATGTTATCTAATAATATTATTCAGATAATATGAATTATTGCTCCGATAATAGAAAATATTGTGTAGTGATAATTATTAAAACAACAGTAATATAAAATATCCACGTAGCAATTATGGAATCAATAAAATACTGAACAGTAATTACTGTAACTATTATTGAGTAATGCCTTCTTACGTAAAAATCAATAATTGGTGCAATACCGTGTGCTACTGTGCAACAACGCGTATTACTGTGTTTTAACCACCGGGTATTCTAACAGTGTTAACGGTAACAACTACGTCGTTATTTATAAACAACTTACTCTTGTCGTTTTTTTCATCCAATCGCTTTCCGTTATGGGGCCCACAAAAGACTGCGCCGTCGTACGAATATTCTCCGACAGTAAGAATATTCCACGACCAAGCAAATATTCCCCGACAACAATGAATATTTTATAACCACTTACGTATTTCGAAAAAAAATTCATATATCACCCTTAACTTTAACATTTATCAATTTAACCATTTACTAAATAGTAATTATAAGAACAATTGAATACTTTTATTTCATAAAATTCGGGGTCTTACAATTTCCACCAGTAATCTGCCTCTTCACGCAATATAAAGGTGGCAAAGGGAACCTTTTGCTCCTCGGAGCATCTCAAGACATCAAATATCTTAGTCATCTGCTTTAACTACGTCTCCGTCTTAAGTGGTTCTGGCTTTTTCAAAAACTCCGATGCTCCCAACTCTTTAAATTGCTTAGCGGTGACCGACCGTGGGTTGCTATTATTTTTACCAACATTATGAACAGGAGACGCCTTCGCCTGATGTTGCATGAATTCTAAAAAACTCCTAAACGTATCGTCGTTCGTCAATTGATCAATGTTGTTGTTTACAGGAGGATTATCGTCATCCTGTTGCACATTGTCCTGATTATTGATCTGTGGAGACTCAACGGTCTCCTGTGCTCTATTGCTTATCTCAACATTTTCAAATGCCATTTTTAAATACTGCCACAAAACAAGGGTTAATTAACATATTACATATTATCTCTATACTCTAACCGACTAATTAAATACCAAATAAACTTAGGTAGGTCATACTAGCGAAGGAATTTTCAGTCTCTTCCCTCCTAGTTCTTGTTTTATATCTCACCCAGGGATCATATCCCTAAGCTTTGATACCAACTGTGACGCCCCCAAAATAGGTATACATCACCCATCTTGAGTCGCCAAATATATGGTACAAAATTCAAATACAATATTTAATATACAACAAGAGAGCTGTGAGTTTTAATACAAATATTATTTTTTAGACAATATCCACTCTAAGAATAAGTCCTCATTATATTTATTGTCACACTATTTAACAGAATAGTGAGGACTATTAATACTATCATCTGGACCATCACTCCATTCCCCGACTAGTCTTGGCTACGTTTTCATTTTCTGAAGAGAACAGTGAAAGAAAGGGTGAGCTCAACTAGCCCAGTACGAAATATTATGACTAAGATAATACAGAATAAATTATCATTAGTCTTCAACAATGTTAAACTGATAAAATATAATAGACATCAAATTTAACTGCAGCGGAACAAGCAATCCATTAAAAGAGTCAAGTAGAGAATAAAATCTACTATCTTTTATGATTTAAAAGGTGTTTTTATCACTTTTATCGCTGAGACTCAGCTTAATAAATAATCCACATCATCAAATCATCTCTGCACTACAGGCCAAGGATATTCTTTAGTATCACGACCACGAATTATTCATGCACTACGGGCCAAAGATAATCGTGTTTTCGTCAACGGTCCTGATCATGCCATAAAAAAATTCATCTTTGCACCCTTGGCCGAAGAGAATTCATGGTCATAATCATACAAAAAACTGTCCATCAATGCATTACGGGCCAATGAGGACTTTTATCACATCATGTGTAATATTACGGTCATGATTATACCAAATAATCCCTGGTCATAATCATACCAAGTCCATCTATGTACTACAGGCCACAGATGACTTTCAACAAAATATAAAATGAGGATGATGACAATGATATCAGAATTCAATAAAACAAGTTCAAGAATTAAATTATTCAGGAACTAATAACGTCCAAATTGTCAACATGATACTTCTTTGTAGAGTAAAATTTAAGAATGCTCAGAAGAATATTTCCATGAAAAGATATTGTATGAAGCGCAAATATCAAGGATATTTCACTAATTTCATGGAGTATAGAAGTCAAAACTTTAACCAACTGAGTATAATAAAGAATGGAATAACAAAAGAAATCACCATGCATGCGGTACTTCGCATAGACAGGTTATTCCAACAGAATAATAAGTAACGGAACCAGGTCAGGCGAAATTCGCACCGACAGGATGTTCCAACAGAATAATAAAGAATGAAATAACAACATAAATCACCATGCATGCGGTACTTCGCATAGACAGGTTATTCCAACAGAATACTAAATAACGGAACCAGGTCCGGCGTAAAACGCACAGACTGGATATTCCAACAGAATAATTAAGACGAAACTAGGTCCGACGTAAAACGCACAGACAGGATATTCCGACAGAATAATAAAAACGGAATCAGGTCCGGCGTAAAATGCACAGACAGGATATTCCAACAAAATAATAAAGAATAGAATAATAGAAGAATTTTACCATGTATGCGGTACTTCGCATAGACAGGTTATTCCAACATAATAATAAAGAATGGAATAACATAAGAATTTCACCATGTATGCGGTACTTTGCATAGACATGTTATTCTAACATAATAATAAAGATTGGAATAACAAAAACTCTCTTCATGAATACGAAAGAAATAATACCCCTTACAGGTACAACAAATAATATCCCTTACCGTAAAAAAAACTTGATATCGGAGTAGTGAAGTAGCAGAATACTCTTCTTCTTTCTCTCTATAATTTCTCTCTCTAGAGTTTCAGTGAATTCGTAAGAAAATAATGAAGGAATGAGCTTCTATTTATAGAAGAATGGACTGCATAGTAACTAATTCATGAACGGTCCAGATTAATTTACTTTAATCGGACGGTCCATAATTAAAGCAAAATTTTTTAAATAAAATATAATATATTCTATTTATAATCTAATAAAACGAATAACTTTATAAAAGTATTTTGTTTTATATAAAAAGATTTTACTATTAGCCTAATAAAACGAATAACTTTATAAAAGTATTCTGTTTTATATAAAAAGTTTTTCTGTTTTATTACGTTAATAATACTAATAAAACAAAACTGAGTGACTTATCACGTAAGCCTCAATAATCAATACCGTGTGTTACTATGCAACCACACGTATTACTGTACTTTTACTACCGAGTAGTTCAACAGTATTAACGGTAAAACTTCTGCGGTTATTTTTATAAAATATTTTTGTCGTTTTCTCAATCCGACAATAATTTCGTTGCGGGGTCCACCAATGATTGTGCCGTTGTACGAATATTTCCTGATAAAATGAATATTTTCCGACCAATCGAATATAATATAACCACTTGCATACTTTACAAAATTTATAAATACTACCCACAACTATAACATTATATCAAATCCACACCATAATATTAAAAAAAAATTTATTTCGAGAAAATAAAATTTTATTCGTAAAATTTGGGATTTTACAGAGGTAGTAATATTTATTGATTATTTATTGAACATTATGTATACATCCGTGTCATTCTCTCCTCGTTATCAACTAAGTGGGACGCAAATCGGGACAACTCGGCAAACTTGGCTTTGTACTGCGACACGGTCATATTGTTCTGCTCCAACTTGATGAACTCTACCTCTTTCATGTGACGAATACTTTCGGGAAAGTACTTGTAGTTGAATAGTTCTTGGAACTTCTCCCAAGATATTTTCGGGAAAGTACTTGATGAACTCTACCTCTTTCAACGGTTTCTTGTGCTCCATTGCTATTTTCAACATTCTCGGATGTCATTTTCAGATACTGCCACAAAACAAAGGTTCATTAACATATAAAATATTATCCATATACTTTGACCGACCAATTAAACACCAAATAAACTTAGGTAGGTCATACTAGTGAAGGAATTCCCCGTCTCTCCCCTCCTAGTTCTAGTCTCACATCTTAGCTAGGGATCATATCCCTAAGCTTTGATACCAACTGTAACGCCCCCAAAAATAGGTATACATCACCCATCTTGGGTCGCCAAATACATGGTACAGAATTCAAATACAACTTACTAATACAACTGTCGTGTACAATACGACAAAACATAAACTGTGAGTTTAAATATAAATATTGTCTACTAGAGAGTATACAAACTCAAAAGGAGTCCTCATTACAATTATTATCACACTATTTCACAGAATAGTGAGGACTACTAAGGCTATCCTCTGGACCATCACTCCATTTCTCGACTCGTCCCAGCTATATTCTCATTTCTTGAATAGAACAGTGAAAGAAAGGGTGAGCTCAACTAGCCCAGTAAGAAATATTATGACTAAGATAATGCAGAATAAATTATCAATAGTCTTCAACAATGTTAAACTGATAAAATACAATAGACATCAAGTTTAACTGCAGCGGAACCAGCAATCCATTAAAAGAGTCAAGTAGAGAATAAAATCTACTATCTTTTATGATTTAAAAGGTTTTTTCATGACTTTTATCGCTGAGACTCAGCTTAATAAATAATCCACATCATCGAATCACCCTTGCACTACTGCCAAGGATATTCTTTAGTATCACGACCATGAATTATCCATGCACTACGGCTAAAGATAATCATATTTTCATCAACGGTCCTGATCATGCCATAAAATAATTCATCTTTACACTACGACCAAAGAGAATCCATAGCCATAATCATACTAAAAACTATCCATCAATGCACTACGGGCCAATGAGGACTTTTTTCACATCATTTGTAACATTACGGTTATGATTACACCGAATAATCCCTGATCATAATCATACCAAGTCCTGATTATCGCTAAATAATTCATATTATTAATTGACAATAATTGAATCAAACTGAGTGACTTCTCACATAAGCATTAATAATCAATACCGTGTGCTACTATGCAACCACACGTATTACTGTACTTTTACTACCGAGTAGTTCAACAGTATCAACTATAAAATTTCTGTCGTTATTTTTAATAAAATATTTTTGTCGTTTTCTTAATCCGACAATAATTTCGTTGTGGGGTCCACCAATGATTGTACCGTCGTACGAATATTTCCTGACAAAAAGAATATTCTCCGACCAAACGAATATTTTATAACAACTTGTTTACTTTACAAAATTTATAAATATTACCCCCAACTATAACATTATATCAATTTTACTCCATAATATTCAAAAAAATATTTATAGAAAATTTATCTTTATTCAAAAAGTTGGGGTTTTACAGTTAACCTGATAAAATATAACAAACATTAAGTTTAACTGCAGCGGAACAAGCAATCCATTAGAAGAGTTAAGTAGAGAATAAAATCTACTATCTTCTATGATTTAAAAGGTTTTTCATCACTTTTATCGCTGAGACTTAGATTAATAAATAATCCACATCATCCCTGCACTTCGGCCAAAGATATTCATTAGTATCACGACCACAAATTATCCATACACTACGGGCCAAGGATATTCGTGTATTCATCAATGGTCATGATCACGCCAACAACTGTCCATCAATGCACTACGGGCCAATGAGAACTTTTATCACATCATTTATAACATTACGGTCATGATTATACCGAATAATCCCTGATCATAATCATACCAAGTCCATCTATGCACTACAGGCCACAGATGACTTTGAACATAATATAAACATGAGGATGATGACAATGATATAAGAATTCAATAAAACAAGTTCAAGAATAAATTTTTAAAGATTTATAATTTAATTTATCCAAAAATCAATAACGTCCAAATTGTCAACATGATACTGCTTTGTGGAGTAAAATTCAAGAATAATATTGTACCAAAATTAATTTGGACCGAAAACGAATCAATTTTTATCATGAATAGTACCCCAGGTGAATAGTACTCGAGTGAATAGTACTTTAGGAATAGTAACCCCGTGAATAGTACTTCGGCATAAAAAAATTAAAACTTATCAAGAATGCTCAGAATAATATTTTCATGAAAATATACTGGTTGAAGCGCAAATATCAAGGATATTCTACTAATTTTATAGAGTATAGAAGCCAAAATTTTAACAAAACGGGTATAGAATTCGAAATCTGAAACGAAATAATATTACTTACATACTACAGAGTATGGAAGAAAATATTATTTCATATGAATGCTGAATAAAAATAATATCCCTTACCTTAAAAAGAAGAGTATTCTAACTGGTATAGCGGGGATATTCTTGAAGAAAACTTTCACCGATTACTACGCTCAAAGCTTTCTAAAACTCTAAAGAAATACGCTCGATATTATAGAAGAAGAATTCTCTGATTCTAGTGTGATTTTCAATTCTAACTTAAACGCATATTTATGGGAAAATGCTAGAACGCCATAGGAGACTAAAATAATAAAATATTATTATTATTTCCAATCTTTACGCCACCCGCCAAATGAGCAGCCAACTTGGAACAAGAATTCAGCCCACAAGTTTGAAAAAACAAAAGTGGGTCCCACCCAATTTTAATAAAAAAATATTTTATTTTTTGAAACTTCAGTAATTCATATAAAATAGCCCTTTTATCAGAAAAATACAAATTTTATTTCCATTCCACACGAAATCGAATTCTCTACAACTTTGTAGCTTTAAGTTTTTCCAAAATTCAGACAGAAAATATCCGAAATCCACAAACGGATGATTATTAACACCTTTTAAAATTCATAACAAATCATGCGTTAATTTTTAACGGTTCAAAATTTGTGAACATATACTCAACTTATAAATGTACAACATATTCAAAATTCACATCGATCCAACGGTCGGATCAAAATTATAACTCACGCAATAGAGCTTTTAGAACACCGATTTAATTTTTAATACCTCCCTTCCGACGAAAATACTGATAAAATACCTCATCATTAATTCCTTCAATTATAACTATATAAAATAAATATCATTTATGTCCACATAAAATAAATATTTTCTTATCATATAAATCAATAAATAATTATTCACAAATAATATTACAGAATCACAATAATGACAACTAGGCCGTTTCCAGGAAAGAGGGGGCTTTTCGATAAGGATTTCTCCTTACTGACGCGTAATTAGGTGACCAAACCTCTCCTTGACAGAACTTTTTAGACATTGTCAATAATGTTATCTAATAATATTATTCAAATAATATGAATTATTGATTTGATAATGGAAAATACTGTGCAGTTAACAATTATTGAACAACAATAATATAAAATATCATCGTAGCAATTATTGAACCAATAAAATATTGAACAGTAATTACTGTAATAATTATTGAGTAATGCCTTCTTACATAAGAATCAATAATTCAAAAATACTGTGCAATACCGTGTGCTACTGTGTAACAACGCGTATTACTGTATTTTAACCACCGGGTAGTGTAAGACCCCAAATTTTATAAATAAAGATAAATTTTTTATAAATATTATTTTTGAATATTATAGAGTAAAATTGATAAAATATTATAGTTGTGGGTAATATTTATAAATTTTGTAAAGTACGCAAGTTGTTATATAATATTCGATTGGTCGGAGAATATTCGTTTTAACAGGAAATATTCGTACAACGGCACAATTATTGGTGGACAGCACAACAGAATTATTGTCGGATTGAGAAAATGATAAAAATACTTTATAAAAATAACGGCGGAAGTTTTACCGTTAACTGTTGAAACACCCAGTGTTAAAAGTACAGTAATACGCGTAATTACACAGTAGCACACGGTTTTGATTATTGATGCTTACGTGAGAAGACACTCAGTTTTGTTCAATTATTGCTATAGTAAATGTTGTAAATATTGGCGTATTATTTGGACCCCCACTTACTCATTTTTTTAAAATAACCAGTAGAAAATTATTCATTATATATATATATGTATATATATAAGTCTTGTATATATATATATATATATATATATATATATATATTATTGTAAACCAATCTGAATCGTCCGTTTAAAAGTAAATTAATCTGGACCGTTCAGGAATTAGTTACTATGCAATCCATTCTTCTATAAATAGAAGCTCATTCCTTCATTATTTCTTACGAATTCACTGAAACTCTAGAGAGAGAAAGTATAGTGTGACGACCCCAAAATAGGTCCATTCCACCCAACCCATTCTGAGTCGTCAAATACATGGTACAGAAAATAACTACAACTTTATTACAACAATTGTCGTGCAAAATACAACAACACATATGCTGTGAGTTTGGATACAAATATATATCAAATGTGACATTGGACACCATCATGTATCAGCACCTCACAAAGGTACCTTACATAAAGGTACAGTCAAAAACTGTTTTAAAAACTAGAATATTTGGGAAGTGCTCAAGGAAACCTTCGTACATGGGACGTCATGCTTCTAGGTTATGATAGATATCATATGGCCACAGAATTATCCTTGGTTGACCAAATAGACCCCAAAGAAAAACGAGAAGATTACTATCATATTCTTCCCAATGGTGAGTCTTCTCTTGACTTATCATTATCTCCACTGTCTCTAATTGAGAATTATACTTCAAACAAACACCAAGATTATATAGGTAGTGCTCGTAGATATACTCAGCAAGTGGATGAGCACAACCTTGTCTTATGATGACACGAGGTTGTATGTCATTAGACATCTTATATGATAGTGACGAAACACCCTTCCAACGTTGGTTTCGCCTCACCCTATTTTCTTCACCAAATATAACTACTAAATGATGACCACCGTTCTATTCCCTTGTTACCCCCGCTCGACCCAGCTACACTCTTATTACCTGAAAGAAATTGTGAAACAAAAGGGTGAGCACAACTAGCCCAGTAAAGAATATCATGACTAAAGATAAATAAATTATCAATAGTCTTCATCAGTAATAAATCAGAGATTTAGGACATATGGTAGATGATAAAAATTTTAACCATAGTTGCAGCGGAACGAGCAATCCATTAGAAGAGTCAAATAGACTATAAAGTTTATTATCTTCTCCATGTTAAAAATTCACCAATAATATTTTATCCCTGTAACATCAATCAACAATTCTGGTCCACAATCATATGAATAACTCATAATCATAACTGTAGTTCTAAATTCCTCTTCTCATCCAGGACGAATATAATTTTCATCACCTATCTTTACCTGAAACATCAAAGATCATGGTTACACCAAATCACATTTCCTGTTCATAATCATACTAATAACTTCATCTTTGCACCACGGCCAAATATATTCATTTGTATCACCAGTTGGTCATGTTCATCTCAACACCTGTTCATCTTTGCACTACTGGCCAAAGATATTCAATATGTCATCTTTGCACTACGGGCCAAAGATATTCATCAACAATTCATCTTTGTACTACAGGCCAAAGATATTCATCAATACTTCATCTTTGCACTAGAGACCAAAGATATTCATCAATAATTTATCTTTGCGCTACAGGCCAAAGATATTCATCAACAGTTCATATTTGCACTACAAGCCAAATATATTCATATCTCAAAGAAATATATAATCATTTCAGAATTTATATAAACAATAATTATAACCATGTTAATCAATTCATCTTTACACTTAAGCTAAAGATATTCAATTATAAATTCAATGGTCATGATCATACCAGTTAACAATTCATCTTTGCACTACATGCCAAAGACATTTTTCAGTCACGATCATACCAATAATTTATCCATCTTTACACTCAAGTGAAAGAGAAATTCAACATCAGGGTTATAAAAATGTTATATATGATAATAAAAACAATATAATCAACATATAAATTTAATCTCAAGAGTAATATTCATAACTCAACTATAATTTGGTCAGAAAAAAAACCAATTTTGTCATTAATAGTAACTCGTGAATAGTAACCCATGAATAGTAACTCGTGAATAGTAACCCCGACTCAAAAAGGTAAAAATTCCACAATAAAATCTATACTCATTATTTCGATATAATGATATTGAAAGAATAACATTTCTTAAATTTATAAACAATTTATTTTAATTGTTTATACTTTACTAAAATAATGCATTTAATCATTCTAAAATGTCAAACTCATAAGATTTCATCACCAATAACCAAAACCCTCATCAAAAATCTGCATATACCTCATATAGGATTCTCAAGTCATAAAATCCTATTTTTCAATTTTCTTACTTCACATAACATATTTAATTTATTTACTCATAACTAGACCATTTTCATGAAAAATACCAAATCAGTTCCAAAAATATTTCTTTTCTGGGATTTAGCATAATATAGTCCCATAGTGAACATATATTTTTCTCAGAATTTTTAAAAGTCATTTACTATTTTTCATATGGCCAAAACAGCCGAATATTTAGACATTTATCAAAAATTATACTTTTGTCCAAAAATTCTAAAATTCACAGAGTATACTCCTATCATATACATGTACTCCCAATAAAAATTTCATCAATTTTGGAGTTAACCACAAGAAGTTATAAGCGGTTACTTTTAAAATAGTCTTTTCTTATAAAATTCATAACTCTTAATCTATACATCCAAAAATCACTCTTTTTGGACACAATCAAGAAAACTCATCAAAATATCTTTTTAAATTTTTCCAGAATTTTTGAAGGTCAGAAAAATTACGAAACTGAAAAACATAACAACCCTTAAAATCCCTTACTATCCCTTACCTTAAAAGAGCAGTACTTCAGATCGGTATAAGGCTGAAGGAAACTTGTACTGATGAATATAAACTCACAGAGTATCTAAACACTCACAAAATACACTCAATAATCTAGAGAGAGAAAGAGATAAAACTTATGAATTCTGGTGTGATTTTCAATTCTAACTTAGCCCTCTATTTATAGGAAAATGTTAGCACGCCGAATCAGACATAACCTGTAACCTGATGGCTTTACCTGCTACTATTCCCACCCACCACATTTGAATAAAAATCTCAGCATATTTCTTCACCAATCATGAGTGGGGCCCACCAATTCTAGAATTTTCTACCAAAATGATTAACTCCAAAAATTCAACAATTTCTGAACCAGTCATCTCGTAAAATTCATAACAAATCATACGTTCATTTTTAACGGTTCAAAATTTGTGAACATATACTCAACTTATATATGTATAACATATCCAAATATTACCACGATCCAACGGTCGGATTAAAAATTATAACCCTCGCAAAATATCTTAAAAACCCTAATTTGATTTTCAATACCTCCGTTCCGATAAAAATACAGATAAAACACCTCAACATTAACTCCTTCATTTTTAACCACAAAAATATATCCCTCATTTATATCCACATAAAATAAATATTTCCTTATCATATGAATCAATAATTAATTATTCACAAATAATATTACAGAATCACATTTATGACAACCAGACCGTTCCCAGGAAATAGGGGGCTTTCCAATAAGAATTTCTCCTTATTGGCGCGCAATTAGGTGACCAAACCTCTCCTTAGACAGAACTTTCTAGACATTGCCAATAATGTTATCTAATAATATTATTCAAATAATATGAATTATTGATCTGATAATGAGAAATACTGTGCAGTGACAATTATTGAACAACAATAATATAAAATTTCAACGTAGCAATTATTGAATCAATAAAATAAAATATTGAACAGTAATTACTGTAACAATTATTGAGTAGTGTCTTCTTACGTAAGAATCAATAATTTCAAAAATACTGTGCAATACCGTGTGCTACTGTGCAATAACGCGTATTACTGTATTTTAACCACCGGATATTTCAATAGTATTAACGGTAACAACTACGCCGTTATTTGTAAAAACTCAAATTTGTCATTTTCTTCATCCGACAGTTATTCGTTATGGGGCCCACAAATAGCTGCGCCGTCGTACGAATATTCCCCGACAGAAAGAATATTCCACGACCAAACGAATATTCCCCGACAATAATGATTATTTTATCACCACTTGCTTATTTTGAAAAAAAAAATCACATTTCACCCATAACTTTAAACTTTTATCAATTTAACCATTTACTGAATAGTAATTATAAGAAAAATTAAATACTTTTATTTCATAAAATTCGGGGTCTTACATATAGAGAGAAATAAGAAAAGTATTCTGCTACTTTCTTACTCTTATATTCAGTTTATTTTACGGTAAAGGATATTATTCTTTTGTATTCAAGAAGAGAACTTCTGTTATTCTATTTTTTTGTTATTCTGTTGAAATAACCTGTATACGCGGTCTACCCTATACTTGGTGACATTCTTCTATTATTCTGTTGGAACATCCTGTCTGTGTGTTTTACACCGGACCTGGTTCCGTTTTTATTATTATTCTGTTGGAACATCCTGTCTGTCTGTTTTACACCGGACCTGGTTCTATTATTTATTATTCTGTCGGAATATCCTGTCTGTACGTTTACGCCGGACCTGGTTCTATTATTTATTATTTTGTCGGAATATCCTGTCTGTGCATTTTACGCCGGACCTGGTTCCGTTATTTATTATTTTGTTGGAATAACCTGTCTGTGCGGTCTATCGCATGCATGGTGATTTCTTTTGTTATTCTATTCTTTATCATACTCAGTTGATTAAAACTTTGACTTCTATACCCCATGAAATTAGTGGAATATCCTTGATAATTATATTTCATCCAGTATCTTTTCATGAAAATATTCTTCTAAGCATTCTTGAATTTTACTCCACAAAGCAGTATCATGTTGACAATTTGTACGTTGTTAATTCTTGGATAAATTAATTCTTGAACTTATTTTATTGAATTCTTATATCATTGTCATCATTCTCATGTTTATAAAATGTTGAAAGTCATCTGTGGCCTGTAGTGCATAGATGAACTTGGTATGATTATGACCAGGGATTATTCGGTATAATCATGACCGTAATGTTACAAATGATGTGGTAAAAGTCCTCATTGGCTCGTAGTGCATTGATGGACAGTTGTTGGTATGATCATAACCATTAATGAATACACAAATATTCTTGGCCTGTAATGCATGGATAATTGTGGTCGTGATACTAACGAATATCTTTGGCCGTAGTGCAGGGGTGATTCGATGATGTGGATTATTTTATTAAGCTGACTCCCAGCGATAACAGTGTTGAAAAACCTTTTAAATCATAAAAGATAGTAGAGTTTATTTTCTACTTGACTCTTTTAATGGATTGCTTGTTCCGCTGCAGTTAAACTTGATGTCTATTATATTTTATCAGTTTAACATTGTTGAAGGCTAATGATAATTTATTCTGCATTATCTTAGTCATAATATTTCTTACTGGGCTAGTTGAGCTCACCCTTTCTTTCATTGTTCTCTTCAGGAAATGAGAACGTAGCTGGGGCAAGTCGGGGAACGGAGTGATGGTCCGAATGATAGTATTAGTTAGTAGTCCTCATTATTCTATGTAATAGTGTGTTAATAAATGTAATAAGGACTCCTTTTGAGTATGGATACTCTCTAGTAGACAATATTTGTATTCAAACTCATAGTTTATGTTTTGTCATATTGTACATGACAGTTGTATTATTAAGTTGTATTTGAATTCTGTACCTTGTATCTGACGACTCAAGATGGGTGATGTATACCTATTTTGGGGGCGTCACAGTTGGTATCAGAGCTTAGGGATATGATCCCTGGCTAAGTACGGTTGGAGCGAAGAATGTGAGAAGAGTTTTCAAGAACTCAAGAGGAGACTCATTTTAGCACCTGTTCTAACAATACCATCTGGCTCGGAGGGATTTGTCATCTACAGTGATGCTTCGAGCAAAGGGTTGGGATGCGTTCTCATGTAACATGGAAAAGTCATAGCCTATGCATCAAGACAACTCAAGAAATATGAGAGGAATTATCCTACTCATGATCTAGAGTTGGCAGCTGTTGTCTTTGCACTTAAAATTTGAAGGCATTACTTGTATGGGGAGAAGGTGGAGATCTTTACGGATCATAAAAGCCTCAAATATTTCTTTACTCAAAAGGAACTCAACATGCGACAACGACGTTGGCTTGAACTGTTGAAAGATTATGATCATACCATTCAATACCATCCTGAAAAAGCGAACGTGGTAGCTGACGCATTGAGTAGAAGATCATATGAAAGTGCGAGTGCGATATTGTCAACGCAAATGCCCATTTTGTATGACTTGCAAGGGATGGGGATAGAGTTAAAGACTCCAGGGACCCATGTGATGATGACGAATATACGAGTAGAACCGACTTTAATTGATAAAGTTAAAGCTGCTCAAGCTATAGACCTGGAGCTGATACGTATGAAGAAGAAAGTGCAAGAAGGTGCTATGCCGGAAGAAAGAATCGATGAAGAAGGAATACTTCGAGTCAACTCCAGACTTTGTGTTCCTAACGACCCTAATTTAAAGTATGAAATTATGATAGAAGCGCACAACACACCATTTACAATCCATCTTGGGAGTACCAAAATGTATCAAGATCTTCGTCATACATTTTGGTGAAGCAATATGAAGAGAGAGATAACACTGTTTATCTCAAGGTGTCTAACTTGTCAATGAGTCAAAGCGGAGCATCAAGTACCAAAAGGTCCATTGCAACCACTTGAAATTCCAGAATGGAAGTGGGAGCACATTACCATGGATTTCGTTACCGGTCTTCCTAGGGTTTCTCAAGGTATTGATGCGATTTGGGTCATTGTTGATAGATTGACCAAGTCTGCACATTTCTTACCGATACGAGAAACTTATACACTTGAACGTCTTGCTCGTACGTACATAAACGAGATTGTAAGACTGTATGGTATGTCAGTATCTATAGTTTCTGACGAGACCCAAGATTCACTTCACGATTTTGGGTTAGTTTACAAAAAGCTATGGGCACGGATTTACAATTTAGTTCAACATATCATCCTCAGACGGACGGACAATCAGATAGGACTATTCAAACTCTTGAAGATCTATTTGTGAACATATACTCAACTTATATATGTATAACATATCCAAATATTACCACGATCCAACGGTCGGATTAAAAATTATAACCCTCGCAAAATATCTTAAAAACCCTAATTTGATTTTCAATACCTCCGTTCCGATAAAAATACAGATAAAACACCTCAACATTAACTCCTTCATTTTTAACCACAAAAATATATCCCTCATTTATATCAACATAAAATAAATATTTCCTTATCATATGAATCAATAATTAATTATTCACAAATAATATTACAGAATCACATTTATGACAACCAGACCGTTCCCAGGAAAGAGGGGGCTTTCTAATAAGAATTTTTCCTTACTGGCGCGCAATTAGGTGACCAAACCTCTCCTTAGACAGAACTTTCTAGACATTGCCAATAATGTTATCTAATAATATTATTCAAATAATATGAATTATTGATCTGATAATGAGAAATACTGTGCAGTGACAATTATTGAACAACAATAATGTAAAATTTCAACGTAGCAAGTATTGAATCAATAAAATAAAATATTGAACAGTAATTACTGTAACAATTATTGAGTAGTGCCTTCTTACGTAAGAATCAATAATTTTAAAAATACAATGCAATACCGTGTGCTACTGTGCAATAACGCGTATTACTGTATTTTAACCATCGGGTATTCTAACAGTGTTAACGGTAACAACTACGCCGTTATTTGTAAAAACTCAAATTTGTCATTTTCTTCACTCGACAGTTATTCTGTTATGGGGCCCACAAATGGCTCCGCCGTCGTACGAATATTTCTCGACAGAAAGAATATTCCACGACCAAACGAATATTCCCCGACAACAATGAATATTTTATAACCACTTGTGAATTTTGAAAAAAAAAATCATATATCACCCTTAACTTTAACATTTATCAATTTAACCATTTACTGAATAGTAATTATAGAAAAAATTGAATACTTTTATTTCATAAAATTCGGGGTCTTACATTCTATAAATATTATTTTTGAATATTATGGAGTAAAATTGATATAATATTATAGTTGTGGGTAATATTTATAAATTTTGTAAAGTACGCAAGTTGTTATATAATATTCGATTGGTCGGGGAATATTTGTTTTAACAGAGAATATTCATACAACGACACAATCATTGGTGGACCCCACAACGGAATTATTGTCGGATTGAGAAAACGACAAAAATAATTTATGAAAATAACGGCGGAAGTTTTACCGTTAACTGTTGAAACACCCGGTGTTAAAAGTACAATTGTGACGCCCCCAAAATTAGGTATACATCACCCATCTTGGGTCGTCAGATACATAGTACAGAATACAAATACAACTGATTAATACATCTGTCGTGTACAATACGACAAAACATAAACTGTGAGTTTGAATACAAATATTATCTTTGTAACAACCCCAAAATAGGTTCATTCCACCCAACCCATTCTGAGTCGTCAAATACATGGTACAGAAAATAACTACAACTTTATTACAACAATTATCGTGCAAAATACAACAACACATATGCTGTGAGTTTGGATACAAATATATACCAAATGTGACTCATGTTCCAACCGTGGACATCACCTCACAATAACACCTTACATAAAGGTATAGTCAAAAACTGTTTTAGAAATTAGAATCTTTGAGAAGTGCTCAAGGAAACCTTCGTACATGGGAGGCCACGCGTCTAGGTTATGATAGATATCATATGGCCACAGAATTATCCTTGGTTGACCCAATAGACCCCAAAGAAAAACGAGAAGATTACTATCATATTCTTCCCAATGGTGAGTCTTCTCTTGGCATATCATTATCTCTACTGTCTCTAATTGAGAATTATACTTTAAACAAACACCAAGATTATATAGGTAGTGCTCGTATATATACTCAGCAAGTGGATGAGCACATCCCTGTCTTATGATGACACGAGGTTGTATGTCGTTAGACATCTTGTAGGATAGTGGCAAACCACCCTTCCAACGTTGGGTACACCTTACCCTATTGGATTCACCAAATATAACTACTAAATGAACTTTTCTATACTGCTTCGGGAGAACATCCACAGCTAGAGACCACCGTTCTATTTCCCCGTTACCCTCGCTCGACCCAGCTACACTCTTATTACCTGAAAGGAATTGTGAAGCAAAAGGGTGAGCACAACTAGCCCAGTAAAGAATATCATGACTAAAGATAATTAAATTATCAGTAGCCTTCATCAATAATAAATCAGAGATTTAGAACATATGGTAAATGATAAAAATTTCAGCCATAGTTGCAGCGGAACGAGCAATCCATTAGAAGAGTCAAATAGACTATAAAGTCTATTATCTTCTCCATGTTAAAAATCCACCAACAATGTTTTATCCCTGTAACATCAATCAATAATTCTGGTCCACAATCATATGAATAACTCATAATCGTAATTGTAGTTCTAAATTCCTTTTCTCATCCAGGACAAAGATAATTTTCATCACCTGAAACATCAAAGATCATGGTTATACCAAATCACAGTTCCTGTTCATAATCTTACTAATAAATCCATCTTTGCACTACGGCCAAAGATATTCAACAACAGTTCATCTTTGCACTACAGGCCAAAGATATTCATCAACAGACCATCTTTGCACTACAGGTCAAAGATATTCAACAACAGTTCATCTTTGCACTACAGGCCAAAGATATTCATCAATAATTCATCTTTGTACTATGGCCAAAGATATTCATCAACAATTCATCTTTGCACTACAGGCCAAAGATATTCAACAACATATCATCTTTGCACTACGGGCCAAAGATATTCATCAACAATTCATCTTTGCACTACAGGCCAAAGATATTCAACAACATATCATCTTTGCACTACGGGCCAAAGATATTCATCAACAATTCATCTTTGCACTACAGGCCAAAGATGTTCATCAATATTTCATCTTTGCACTACAGGCCAAAGATATTAATATCTCAAAGAAATATATAATCATTTCAGAATTTATATAAACAATAATTATAACCATGTTGATCAATTCACCTTTGCACTTAAGCTAAAGATATTCAATTATAAATTCAATGGTCATGATCATACCAGTCAACAATTCAACTTTGCACTACTGGCCAAAGAGAACCCATAGTCATGATCATACCAAAAATCTACCCATCTTTACACTCAAGTCAAAGAGAAATATCATCATTAGGGTTATAAAAATATTATATATGATAATAAAATCAATATAATCAACATATAGATTTAATCTCAAGAGTAATATTCATAAATCAACTATAATTTGGTTAGAAAAATAAACCAATTTTGTCGTAAATAGTAACTCGTGAATAGTAACTCATGAATAGTAACTCGTGAATAGTAACCTCGACTCAAAAAGGTAGAAATTTCACAATAAAATTTATACCAATATTTCGATATAATGATTATGAAAGAATAACATTTCTTAAGCTTATAAACAATTTATTTAAATTGTTTACACTTTACTAATTAATGCATTTAATCATCATAAAATGCCAACTCTTAAGATTTCATCATCAATAACCAAAACCCTCATAAAAAATCTGCATATACCTCATATATAGGATTCTCAAGCCATAAAATCCTATTTTCCAATTTTCTTACTTCACATAACATATTTAATTCATTTTCTCATAACTAGACTATTTTCATGAAAAATACCAAATCCGTTCCAAAAATATTTCTTTTCTGGAATTTAGCATAATATAGTCCCATAGTGAACATATATTTTTCTCAGAATTTTTAAAAGTCATTTACTATTTTTCATATGGCCAAAACAGCCGAATATTTAGACATTTATCAAAAATTATACTTTTGTCCAAAAATTCTGAAATTAACAGAGTATACTTCCATCATATACATATACTTCCAATAAAAATTTCATCAATTTTGGAGTTAACCACAAGGAATTATAAGTAGTTACTTTTAAAATAGTCTTTTCTCATAAAATTCATAACTCTTAATCTATACATCCAAAAATCACCATTTTTGGATACAATCAAGAAAACTCATCAAAATATCATTTCAAATTTTTCTAAAATTTTTGAAGGTCAGAAAAATTACGAAATTAAAAATCATAACAACCCTTAAAATCTCTTACTATCCATTACTATCCCTTACCTCAAAAGAGCAGTACTTCTGATCGGTATAAGGCTGAAGAAAACTTGCACTGATGAATAGAAACTCACAGAGTATCTAAATACTCACAAAATACACTCAATAATCTAGAGAGAGAGAGAGAAAGCTTATGTTTCTGGTGTGATTTTCAATTCTAACTTAGCCCTCTATTTATAGGAAAATTTTGGTAGGTTTGACCTGCAACCTGATGGCTTTACCTGCTACTATTCCCACCCACCACATTTGAAATATAATTCAGCACATTTCTTCACCAACCACAAGTGGGGCCCACCAATTCTAGAATTTTCCACCAAAATGATAAACTCTAAAAATTCAACAATTTCTGAACCAGTCATCTCGTAAAATTCATAATAAATCATACGTTCATTTTTAACGGTTCAAAATTTGTGGGCATATACTCAACTTATATATGTATAACATATCCAAAAATTACCACGATCCAACGGTCGGATTAAAAATTATAACCCCCGCAAAATATCTCAAAAACCCTAATTTTTAATACCTCCATTCCGACAAAAATACGGATAAAAATCTCAACATTAACTCCTTCATTTTTTAACCACAAAAATATATCCCTCATTTATATCCACATAAAATAAATATTTTCTTATCATATGAATCAATAATTAATTATTCATAAATAATATTACAGAATCACATTTATTACAGAATCACATTTATGACTTCTCACGTAAGCATCAATAATCAATACCGTGTGCTACTATGCAACCACGCGTATTACTGTACTTTTACTATCAAGTAGTTCAACAGTTTTAACGATTTTAACGGTAACACCTCAGCTGTTATTTTTATAGAAAGATAATTCTGTCGTTTTCTCAATCCGACAATAATTCCGTTGTGGGGTCCACCAATGATTGTGCCGTCGTACGAATATTCCTCGACAAAAAGAATATTCCCCGACCAAACGAATATTTTATAACAACTTGCTTACTTTGCAAAATTTATAAATATTACCCACAACTATAATGATATTGAAAGAATAACATTTCTTAAGCTTATAAACAATTTATTTAAATTGTTTACACTTTACTAATTAATGCATTTAATCATCATAAAATGTCAACTCTTAAGATTTCATCATCAATAGCCAAAACCCTCATCAAAAATCTGCATATACCTCATATAGGATTCTCAAGCCATAAAATCCTATTTTCCAATTTTCTTTCTTCACAAAACATATTTAATTCATTTACTCATAACTAGACCATTTTCATAAAAAATACCAAATCAATTCCAAAAAATATTTCTTTTCTGGGATTTAACATAATATAGTCCCATAGTGAACATATATTTTTCTCAGAAATTTTAAAAGTCATTTACTATTTTTCATATGGCCAAAATAGCCGAATATTTAGACATTTATCAAAAATTATACTTTTGTCCAAAAATTCTGAAATTAACAGAGTATACTTCCATCATATACATGTACTCCCAATAAAAATTTCATCAATTTTGGAGTTAACCACAAGGAATTATAAGCTGTTACTTTTAAAATAGTCTTTTCTCATAAAATTCATAACTCTCAATCTATACATCCAAAAATCACCATTTTTGGACACAATCAAGAAAACTCATCAAAATATCATTTCAAATTTTTCCAGAATTTTTGAAGATCAGAAAAATTACGAAACTGAAAATCATAACAACCCTTAAAATCCCTTAATATCCCTTACTATCCCTTACAATCCCTTACAATCCCTTACCTCAAAAGAGCAGTACTTCTGACTGGATATCGGATATGATGCTGAAGGAAACTTGCACTGATGAATAGAAACTCACCAAGTATCTAAAAACTCACAAAATATGCTTCATAATATAGAGAGAGAAAGAGAGAAAACTTATGTTTCTGGTGTGATTTTCAATTCTAACTTAGCCCTCTATTTATAGGAAAATTTTGGTAGGTTTGACCTGCAACCTGATGGCTTTACCTGCTACTATTCCCACCCACCACATTTGAAATATAATTCAGCACATTTCTTCACCAACCACAAGTGGGGTCCACCAATTCTAGAATTTTCCACCAAAATGATAAACTCCGAAAATTCAACAATTTCTGAACCAGTCATCTCGTAAAATTCATAATAAATCATACGTTCATTTTTAACGGTTCAAAATTTGTGGGCATATACTCAACTTATATATGTATAACATATCCAAAAATTACCACGATCCAACGGTCAGATTAAAAATTATAACCCCCGCAAAATATCTCAAAAACCCTAATTTTTAATACCTCCATTCCGACAAAAATACGGATAAAAATCTCAACATTAACTCCTTCATTTTTTAACCACAAAAATATATCCCTCATTTATATCCACATAAAATAAATATTTTCTTATCATATGAATCAATAATTAATTATTCACAAATAATATTACAGAATCACATTTATGACAACCATGCCGTTCCCAGGAAAGAGGGGGCTTTCCAATAAGAATTTCTCCTTACTGGCGCGCAATTAGATGACCAAACCTCTCCTTAGACAGAACTTTCTAGACATTGCCAATAATGTTATCTAATAATATTATTCAAATAATATGAATTATTGATCTGATAAAAGAAAATACTGTGCATCAACAATTATTGAACAACAATAATATAAAATTTCAACGTAGCAATTATTGAATCAATAAAATAAAATATTGAACAGTAATTACTGTAACAATTATTGAGTAGTGCCTTCTTACGTAAGAGTCAATAATTTCAAAAATACTATGCAATACCGTGTGCTACTGTGCAATAACGCGTATTACTGTATTTTAACCACCGGGTATTCCAACAGTGTTAACGGTAACAACTACGCCGTTATTTGTAAAAACTCAAATTTGTCGTTTTCTTCACCCGACAGTTATTCGTTATGGGGCCCACAAATAGCTGCACTGTCGTACGAATATTCCCCGACAGAAAGAATATTCCACGACCAAACGAATATTCCCCGACAACAATGATTATTTTATAACCACTTGCTTATTTTGAACAATTTTCACATTTCACCCATAACTTTAATTTTTTTATCAATTTAACCATTTACTAAATTGTAATTATAAGAAAAATTGAATACTTTTATTTCATAAAATTCGGGGTCTTACAATCTCCCCTCCTTATGAAATTTCGTCCCCGAAATTTACGTACCTGGTATTTCAAAGAGTTGAGAATACCTTGCTTTCATTTCAGATTCCATCTTTCCTGTCATCATGATTTCTCCATTGCTCATCTCCTGTATTTCAAATATCATTCTAGAATACAGCTTCAAAACAAGGGTTAATTTAACAAATTAACATATCACATAATATCCCGATATTATGACTGACCAACAATAAGCTTAGGCAGGACACACTAGCGAAGGATTTACTCATCTCTCCCCTCCTAGTCATATTCCCCGATCTCCGCCAGAGATCATATCCCTAAGCTCTGATACCAAATGTAACTCTGGACACCAACCTATGTCAGCACCTTACATTGATACCTATCAGTTTGCCACCGCAGAACGGCGTCCCCTACGGAGAGTCTGGCTTCGGTGCATCCCCCATCAACAGGAAGTCACCAGCGAGAGGCTCGGGGCTCTTTACTTATAGCTCTGATACCAAATGTAACGACCCCAAAATAGGTCCATTCCATCCAACCTATTCTGAGTCGCCAAATACATGGTACAGAAAATAACTACAACTTTATTACAACAATTGTCGTGCAAAATACAACAACACATATGCCGTGAGTTTGGATACAAATATATACCAAATGTGACTCATGTTCCAACCGTGGACATCACCTCACAATAACACCTTACATAAAGGTATAGTCAAAAACTGTTTTAGAAATTAGAATATTTGGAAAGTGCTCAAGGAAACCTTCATACATGGGAGGCCACGCGTCTAGGTTATGATAGATATCATATGGCCACAGAATTATCCTTGGTTGACCCAATAGACCCCAAAGAAAAACGAGAAGATTACTATCATATTCTTCCCAATGGTGAGTCTTCTCTTGACTTATCATTATCTCCACTGTCTCTAATTGAGAATTATACTTCAAACAAACACCAAGATTATATAGGTAGTGCCCATAGATATACTCAGCAAGTGGATGAGCACATCCCTGTCTTATGATGACACGAGGTTGTATGTCATTAGACATCTTGTATGATAGTGACAAAACACCCTTCCAACGTTGGGTTCGCCTCACCCTATTTTCTTCACCAAATATAACTACTAAATGATGACCACCGTTCTATTCCCTTGTTACCCCCGCTCGACCCAGCTACACTCTTATTACCTGAAAGGAATTGTGAAGCAAAAGGGTGAGCACAACTAGCCCAGTAAAGAATATCATGACTAAAGATAATTCAATTATCAATAGCCTTCATCAACAATAAATCAGAGATTTAGAACATATGGTAAATGATAAAAATTTCAACCATAGTTGCAGCGGAACGAGCAATCCATTAGAAGAGTCAAATAGACTATAAAGTCTATTATCTTCTCCATATTAAAAATCCATCAACAATATTTTATCCTTGTAACATCAATCAACAGTTCCTTTCCGCAATCATATGAATAACTCATAATCATAATTGTGATTCTAAATTTTTCTTCGCACCTAGGACGAAGAATATTTTCATCACATGTCTTTACCTGAAACATCAAAGATCATGGTTATACCAAATCACAGTTCCTGTTCATAATCATACTAATAAATCTATCTTTGCACTACGACCAAAGATATTCAACAACAGTTTATCTTTGCACTACGGGCCAAAGATATTCATCAACAGACCATCTTTGCACTACAGGCCAAAGATATTCATCTACAATTCATCTTTGCACTACAGGCCAAAGATATTCCTCAACCGTTCATCTTTGCATTACTGGCCAAAGATATTCAACAACAGGTCATCTTTGCACTACGGGCCAAAGATATTCATCTACAATTCATCTTTGCACTACAGGCCAAAGATATTCCTCAACAATTCATATTTGCACTACATGCCAAATATATTAATACCTCAAAGAATATATAATCATTTAAGAATTTATATAAACAATAATTATAACCATGTTGTGTAGGGTTTCGGTACAGAAACGCACAGCGGAAATAAAATTTTAAAGCAATTTCCGAAACCCTAAAACAGGATCCATGCGAAAAATCAATTAATTAAGAGGTTTAGAGATTATACCGATTATGAAAACGAGAGTCTGAAATCAACTGCGCCTCGAATCTCCAACGCAATACAAACCGACTGCGTCTCTACGGTATCCACACGAACGCTCCGCGAATCGTCTTACGATCTGCAGAAGAAGGAATCGCGGTACTAGCCACCAAGGATGAGGATTTTCGGAACTATTTTCTCTAGTCTCTCTCTAAGAGCGGCTAGGGTTTTGTTTTGACGTAAAAACCTAAAGTCTGATATACATCATATATATAGCAGTCAGGAGGAATTAATCAAAACATAATATTATTAAAATCCGAATTTATATATATCTTAATTAAGTCTTACTTAATTAATATACCTATATATAAATTATCCTATTAATTTAAATTCATAATTTAAAATTATATCAATCATATTGACATATTTAAATCTTTACAATTTAAATTAATTTCCTTTTAATTACGTTCTTTGTGTGTGACCCTATAGGTTATTATTACGTTGGCAATAACCTTAAAATCATATTATAAAGTTATAAACAGTGAGCGGCATCTAGTAATGCATCACTGCTACCCAAGTAATAATAAGATCGATGATTCGATGCAACCTTTTCGTGACCAATGTTTCAATGTAATTTAATCCTTTTAACCTTAATATCCTAGATTAAACTCGAGTCATGGAATGTGTCATACTCTTCATAATTTAATCTGAGTTTTCTTGATCAATGAGTAGACTATATGAAACAAATCACTATTTGAGCATGGCCATGCATTTCATAGTCCTACTCAATCAAGAGGCCTATGGATATCACCTATAAAATATAGGATGGTTAAATTCCATCTAGATCACTCATATTACTCACACGATTCATAATGAACCCAATAATCACCTTTATAGTCCACCCTATTAAAGGTGACATTTGATGATATCAAAGTACATAAATTCTCGTGTAGTAATATAGCGGTTTCAGGTCGGAGGACCATTACATCATTGTCACTATGAGAATTGCTAATGACACTTCGCATAATGCTCCATATAGAATTCTCATGGTGGGTCTGTCCAGTACATTGTTCTCTAACATGTACCTATGCATTGACTTAATATCTCATATATTTATGACCAATGAGATTTGGTCATCAGTCAATCCACATACTAGTCTCAATGCATCATTGTTGTCCCATCAACAATGATACTCGACTAGGGACATTTAAGAACAATGATACTAATTGTAATTATATAATCTCATGTTCAAGTCACATACTTGAAACTATATAATTTGTATCACTATTCTAAGGAATTTTATTATGTTAACAATTATATTACGCAGTAATTAAAACCATAATAAAATCATTTATTTATTCAATCAACAATAATATCAAATGTTAAGCAATTACATCAAATAATTGGCCTCTAGGGCATAAACTCTAACAGTCTCCCACTTGCACTAGAGCCAATCACTCATGTATCTAATACCCATGGAACTAATGTGACCGTCGTGCTTCTGCTGCGACAAAGCCTTGGTCAGTGGATCTGCAACATTATCATCTGTTGGCACTCTTCCTATATGTACATCTCCTCTGTCAATGATTTCACGGATGAGATGGTACCGCCTAAGTATATGCTTGGATCGTTGGTGAGATCTGGGTTCCTTAGCCTGTGCAATGGCTCCATTATTATCACAGTATAGAGCAACCGGATCAACAATGGTTGGAACAACACCAAGTTCAGTGATGAACTTTTTAATCCATACAGCCTCCTTGGCTGCACTAGAAGCAGCAATATACTCAGCCTCTGTTGTAGAATCAGCGACTGTCTCTTGCTTTGAACTTTTCCAGCTAACAGCACCACCATTAAGGCAAAACACAAAACCTGACTGAGACTTATAGTCATCATTGTCAGTTTGGAAACTAGCATCTGTGTAACCCTTTACTGCCAGTTCGTCTTCACATCCATATACCAAGAATGAATCCTTAGTCCTTTTCAGGTACTTGAGGATATTCTTGACTGCTGTCCAGTGACCTTCACCTGGATTCGACTGGTATCTGCTCGTCATGCTCAAAGCATACGAGACATCCGGACGAGTACATATCATTGCATACATGATAGATCCAATTGCCGAAGCATAAGGGATCTTTCTCATACGCTCCTCATCATCTTGTGATTTAGGACATTGGGCTTTAGAGATCTTTATACCATGAGTCACGGGTAAATTTCCTCTTTTCGCCTCTTGCATGCTGAACCGTTTCAACACTTTATCAATATATGTACTTTGACTTAGGCCGAGCATTTTTCTCGATCTATCTCTATAGATTTTGATACCTAAAATATAGGCAGCATCGCCCAAATCTTTCATGGAGAAACATTTTCCTAACCATGTTTTTACAGCCTGTAAGGAAGGAATGTCATTCCCAATAATTAATATGTCATCAACATATAATACTAGGAATACAATGTGACTCCCACTAACCTTCTTATATACACAAGGTTCATCTTCATTTTTAATAAAGCCAAATTCTTTGACTGCTTCATCAAATCGAAGATTCCAACTCCGAGAGGCTTGCTTTAATCCATAAATGGATCGCTGCAGCTTACATACCTTTCCAGCATCCTTTGGAATGACAAAACCCTCAGGTTGTGTCATATACACATCCTCAAGTAGATTTCCGTTAAGGAAAGCAGTTTTGACATCCATCTGCCAGATTTCGTAATCATAAAAAGCTGCAATAGCAAGTAAGATCCTGATGGATTTAACCATTGCCACTGGAGAAAATGTTTCATCATAGTCAACACCTTGAATTTGTTTGAAACCTTTTGCTACCAGTCGGCCTTTATAGGTTTGTACATTACCATCCATGTCGGTTTTCTTCTTGAAAACCCACTTGCACCCGATTGGTTTTACCCCTTCGGGTGGATCAACCAAAGTCCATACTTGGTTAGTATACATGGAATCCATTTCAGATCTCATGGCTTCAAGCCATCTCTCAGAATCTGGTCCATTCATAGCTTCTTGGTAGGAAGTAGGCTCATCCTGATCTATGAGCATCACATCACCGTTTTGAGTCACAAGATATCCATAATATCTCTCAGGCTCTTGGCGTGTCCTACCAGATCTACGAATTCCTTGTGTAATTTGAGCAGGTTCACTTTCCATAATTTCTTGTGGTTCCTGCTCACGTTCCAACTCAGGTTCAATGATATTTTGTGGTTCTCGAATTTCTTCGAGTTCTACTTTCCTCCCACTGTTTCCTTTAGAGACAAATTCTCTTTCTAGAAAAATACCAGTTCGAGCAACAAACACTTTATTCTCAGAAGGTTTGTAGAAATAATACCCTTTTGTTTCTTTTGGGTATCCCACAAAATTACATTTGTCAGATTTGGGTCCGAGCTTATCAGAATCTAGACGTTTTACAAACGCCTCGCATCCCCAAATCTTCATGAACGACATACTAGGACGTTTCCCAGTCCACATCTCATATGGTGTCTTCTGAACCGTCTTTGTAGGAACACGGTTAAGTGTGAATGCAGCTGTCTCTAGGGCATGACCCCAGAAGCTTATTGGAAGATCTGCATGACTCATCATTGATCGTACCATGTCCAACAAGGTTCGATTCCTCCTCTCAGACACACCATTCCATTGTGGTGTTCCAGGTGGAGTGAGCTGTGATATAATACCACACTCCTTTAGAAGGTCATCAAAGTCTTGGCTTAAGTATTCACCTCCTCGATCGGATCGAAGGGCTTTTATGCTTTTGCCAAATTGGTTTTGAACTTCATTCTTGAATTCCTTAAACTTTTCAAAGGATTCGGATTTGTGTCTCATTAGATACACATATCCATATCTACTGAAGTCGTCAGTAAATGTAATGAAGTAATAAAACCTACCTCTTGCTAACGAACTCATGGGTCCACATACATCACTATGTATAAGTCCCAATATATCGCTAGCCCGTTCACTGTGTCCAGTGAAAGGGGCTTTAGTCATCTTGCCTAATAAACAAGATTCGCATTTTTCATATGATTCAAAATCAAATGAATCCAAAAATCCATCTTTATGGAGTTTTGATATGCGTTTCTCATTTATATGGCCCAAACGACAGTGCCAGAGATATGTCGGATTTGAATCATTTGATTTAAATCGTTTTGTGTTTATGTTATAGATAGGCATTTCTAAATCAAGAATATAAAGACCGTTAAATAATTGTGCAACACCATAGCAAATATCATTTAAGTAAAACGAACAACCATTGTTCTTAATTATAAATGAAAACCCTTTCTTGTCCAAACAAGAAACAGAAATAATATTTTTGTTTATAGCAGGCACAAAATAACAATCTTCTAATTCTAAAACTAGCCCAGTGGGCAAAGATAAATGATAAGTTCCTACGGCCAGTGCAGCAACTTTTGCTCCATTCCCAACTCGTAGGTCAACCTCTCCTTTCGCCAAAGTCCTACTCCTTCGGAGTCCCTGCACATTAACACAAATGTGAGAACCACATCCAGTATCCAATACCCATGATGTAGAAGTAGACAAATTGACTTCTATAACATATATACCTGAATCAGAAGTCGTACTTCCTTTCCTTTTCTTCACTTCTTCCAAATAAGCATGACAGTTCCTTTTCCAGTGTCCAGGTTTTCCACAGAAGTGGCATTCACCTTCTTTAGCCACCCCACCTTTAGGTTTTAAAGCCTGTTTGGTTTTGGAATTGGGTTTGGCAACAGACTTAGATCCTATCTTCTTTTTGCCTTTCCAATTTCCCTTAGCATTCCCCTTTTGCACCATCATTATGGGAGCGGGTCCTGCCTTTTTCATGTTGTTCTCGGCAGTTCTTAACATGCTCAACAACTCAGTAAGGGGTTTCTCAATTTCATTCATAAGATAGTTCATAACAAATTGAGAGTAGCTGCTGTTCAAAGATTGTAAAACAAGATCAGTTTGGGCTTCCGGAGTGATTGGAAAACCCAACCTATCCAGGTACTCAATATACCCAATCATTTTCAGCACATGTGGACCAACTGGATCACGTTCACCCATCTTGCAGTGATACAACGCTTTGCTTGTATCATACCTCTCCTGTCGAGCATGCCCTTCGAACAATTTCTTGAGATGCTCGATCATCTCATAAGCATCCATTAACTCATGTTGCTTCTGAAGCTCAGCGTTCATGGTTGCTAGCATGAGACAACTCACGTCCAGAGCATCATCTTGATGCTTCTTGTAAGCATTATGCTCCGCACGTGGTGCAGTGACAGCCGGTGCTGCAGGAATGGGCCCATCAAGGACATATAGCTTACGCTCTTGTTTAAGGACAATCCTCAAGTTCCTGTGCCAGTCAAGGAAATTAATCCCACTCAGCTTGTCCTTCTCAAGGACTGATCGTAGTGAAAGACTACTTGTGTTGTTGTTGTTGTTTGCCATTGATATCTACAATTTATAAGTGCCAAAATAATAAGTCAAATTGCAGAGTTGATATTATGTAATTGATAATAGTACATTCAAAATATACCTCCCACTATTTTATTCAAATTAATAGCCCTCACCATTAATTCGGAAAGCATTTTCTATTAAATCTTTCTAGTGAGCCAAGATCCATATTTCATTATGACTTAAGTTAGCTTTGGCTAATCTCTTAAAACATAATTATTTAGGTAGACAACCCTTTGTCAATTATATCATATATAACTCCTGGATAGTTTGGTAAACAACAATTGTTTTTAGTCCATCTAATGGTACCTACCAAACTCTATGCCTCTAAGTCCACAATCCTATTGAGATAACTTAGTTAAGTCGGCCCCAATGATTTTAACAGTTTGGATATCACAATTATCCTATCGCATCTTACCTAGATAAATAGGGTACTTTGCTTTGGCAAACCTACATCTATTGATCAAGGTCTTGATGAGTGTTATTCATTGGAAGGCATCTGATTTAGACTTAATAATTTAATGAGGGATTAATTTAGATCTCACCAATTTTAATCTTATTAAGCATGCACATTATTTATCATATCATATCGCATACAAGCATAAATAAAGTGCAAAATTAAATGTGTCACAGTTATGGCCCAATCCACTGTCAATCTTTTCAAGCTAATGAAAGATTGAAGGTCAATCTAAGGTGGTAAAAGATCTTAAAATAAATAGCCTCCTTGGATCTTCCTCAAGCATGTGCCTCCTCTCCATCTTGACATCTTCATCAATTACAGATTATTACATGACATAAAGAAACCTCGAGTTACATTCGAGGGGATTTGGATGAGAAGAGAATATTACATCAGAATTTATAGAAAGGCACGACATGCAAGCCGTATTTCAAAACCAAAAACCACTAACCTATGGGTCAAAAGGCCATAACTGTGCACCATGCATATCACAATAAGCACATAACAATTTATATATAATTAAAGAAAACAATATATAACATATAGGGGACACGACCATCGTGCGCTACGACGGGGGGGTCCAAGGGGGGGTCTCCCCCCCTGGCGGTGGTCCGGCTGACCGATCAGCCGGCGGGTGGTCTCGCTGACCGGTCAGCGAGCGGGGTCGGGGGCAGCGCCCCTGGAAAAAATTTTCGAACTACAATCTGTATTGCAGAATTTTTCCATAAAATCTCTGAAACAGTTTCAGAATCATACATTTTAATCCACCAAAACACCCATAATAACAAATCATATAATACCAGTTTCGATTTAATCATATTAAAACGAATAACAGTACACCCAGAATTTATCATATATTTCCAGTTTCGATTAATCATATTAAAACGATTCTTCATGTTTCTAATCCGATTAGAACAGTTATATTGTTATTCCATCGATTAAAGATACGATTAACATTATCATCATATATATTACCAGAATATACATACAACGGAATATCATATATTCAATTTCATATCGGTAAACATGCATCATCATATATCATATATATCGAATACAAGTAAAACACGTAATCTAAATTAATCGTTTCGCAAGTAGCTCTGATACCACTGTAGGGTTTCGGTACAGAAACGCACAGCGGAAATAAAATTTTAAAGCAATTTCCGAAACCCTAAAACAGGATCCATGCGAAAAATCAATTAATTAAGAGGTTTAGAGATTATACCGATTATGAAAACGAGAGTCTGAAATCAACTGCGCCTCGAATCTCCAACGCAATACAAACCGACTGCGTCTCTACGGTATCCACACGAACGCTCCGCGAATCGTCTTACGATCTGCAGAAGAAGGAATCGCGGTACTAGCCACCAAGGATGAGGATTTTCGGAACTATTTTCTCTAGTCTCTCTCTAAGAGCGGCTAGGGTTTTGTTTTGACGTAAAAACCTAAAGTCTGATATACATCATATATATAGCAGTCAGGAGGAATTAATCAAAACATAATATTATTAAAATCCGAATTTATATATATCTTAATTAAGTCTTACTTAATTAATATACCTATATATAAATTATCCTATTAATTTAAATTCATAATTTAAAATTATATCAATCATATTGACATATTTAAATCTTTACA
This sequence comes from Panax notoginseng, assembly GCA_016801055.1. Classification (NCBI taxonomy): domain Eukaryota; kingdom Viridiplantae; phylum Streptophyta; class Magnoliopsida; order Apiales; family Araliaceae; genus Panax; species Panax notoginseng. The sequence goes on from CM029021.1 coordinate 143,267,954, forward strand.
ATTTAAATTAATTTCCTTTTAATTACGTTCTTTGTGTGTGACCCTATAGGTTATTATTACGTTGGCAATAACCTTAAAATCATATTATAAAGTTATAAACAGTGAGCGGCATCTAGTAATGCATCACTGCTACCCAAGTAATAATAAGATCGATGATTCGATGCAACCTTTTCGTGACCAATGTTTCAATGTAATTTAATCCTTTTAACCTTAATATCCTAGATTAAACTCGAGTCATGGAATGTGTCATACTCTTCATAATTTAATCTGAGTTTTCTTGATCAATGAGTAGACTATATGAAACAAATCACTATTTGAGCATGGCCATGCATTTCATAGTCCTACTCAATCAAGAGGCCTATGGATATCACCTATAAAATATAGGATGGTTAAATTCCATCTAGATCACTCATATTACTCACACGATTCATAATGAACCCAATAATCACCTTTATAGTCCACCCTATTAAAGGTGACATTTGATGATATCAAAGTACATAAATTCTCGTGTAGTAATATAGCGGTTTCAGGTCGGAGGACCATTACATCATTGTCACTATGAGAATTGCTAATGACACTTCGCATAATGCTCCATATAGAATTCTCATGGTGGGTCTGTCCAGTACATTGTTCTCTAACATGTACCTATGCATTGACTTAATATCTCATATATTTATGACCAATGAGATTTGGTCATCAGTCAATCCACATACTAGTCTCAATGCATCATTGTTGTCCCATCAACAATGATACTCGACTAGGGACATTTAAGAACAATGATACTAATTGTAATTATATAATCTCATGTTCAAGTCACATACTTGAAACTATATAATTTGTATCACTATTCTAAGGAATTTTATTATGTTAACAATTATATTACGCAGTAATTAAAACCATAATAAAATCATTTATTTATTCAATCAACAATAATATCAAATGTTAAGCAATTACATCAAATAATTGGCCTCTAGGGCATAAACTCTAACATGTTGATCATTTCACCTTTGCACTTAAGCTAAAGATATTCAATTATAAATTCAATGGTCATGATCATACCAGTCAACAATTCAACTTTGCACTACTGGCCAAAGAGAACCCATAGTCATGATCATACCAATAATTTACCCATCTTTACACTCAAGCGAAAGAGAATTTCAACATCAAGGTTATAAAAATGTTATATATGATTATAAAAATAATATGGTCAAAACATGGATTTAATTTCAAGAGCAATATTCATAAATCAACTATAATTTGGTTAGAAAAAGAAACCAATTTTGTCGTGAATAGTAACTCATGAATAGTAACCTCGACTCAAAAAGGTAGAAATTCCACAATAAAATCTATACCAATATTTCGGTATAATGATATTGAAAGAATAACATTTCTTAAGCTTATAAACAATTTATTTAAATTATTTACACTTTACTAATTAATGCATTTAATCATCATAAAATGTCAACTCTTAAGATTTCATCATCAATAGCCAAAACCCTCATCAAAAATCTGCATATACCTCATATAGGATTCTCAAGCCATAAAATCCTATTTTCCAATTTTCTTTCTTCACAAAACATATTTAATTCATTTACTCATAACTAGACCATTTTCATAAAAAATACCAAATCAATTCCAAAAAATATTTCTTTTCTGGGATTTAACATAATATAGTCCCATAGTGAACATATATTTTTCTCAGAAATTTTAAAAGTCATTTACTATTTTTCATATGGCCAAAATAGCCGAATATTTAGACATTTATCAAAAATTATACTTTTGTCCAAAAATTCTGAAATTAACAGAGTATACTTCCATCATATACATGTACTCCCAATAAAAATTTCATCAATTTTGGAGTTAACCACAAGGAATTATAAGCTGTTACTTTTAAAATAGTCTTTTCTCATAAAATTCATAACTCTCAATCTATACATCCAAAAATCACCATTTTTGGACACAATCAAGAAAACTCATCAAAATATCATTTCAAATTTTTCCAGAATTTTTGAAGATCAGAAAAATTACGAAACTGAAAATCATAACAACCCTTAAAATCCCTTAATATCCCTTACTATCCCTTACAATCCCTTACAATCCCTTACCTCAAAAGAGCAGTACTTCTGACTGGATATCGGATATGATGCTGAAGGAAACTTGCACTGATGAATAGAAACTCACCAAGTATCTAAAAACTCACAAAATATGCTTCATAATATAGAGAGAGAAAGAGAGAAAACTTATGTTTCTGGTGTGATTTTCAATTCTAACTTAGCCCTCTATTTATAGGAAAATTTTGGTAGGTTTGACCTGCAACCTGATGGCTTTACCTGCTACTATTTCCACCCACCACATTTGAAATATAATTCAGCACATTTCTTCACCAACCACAAGTGGGGTCCACCAATTCTAGAATTTTCCACCAAAATGATAAACTCCGAAAATTCAACAATTTCTGAACCAGTCATCTCGTAAAATTCATAATAAATCATACGTTCATTTTTAACGGTTCAAAATTTGTGGGCATATACTCAACTTATATATGTATAACATATCCAAAAATTACCACGATCCAACGGTCAGATTAAAAATTATAACCCCCGCAAAATATCTCAAAAACCCTAATTTTTAATACCTCCATTCCGACAAAAATACGGATAAAAATCTCAACATTAACTCCTTCATTTTTTAACCACAAAAATATATCCCTCATTTATATCCACATAAAATAAATATTTTCTTATCATATGAATCAATAATTAATTATTCACAAATAATATTACAGAATCACATTTATGACAACCATGCCGTTCCCAGGAAAGAGGGGGCTTTCCAATAAGAATTTCTCCTTACTGGCGCGCAATTAGATGACCAAACCTCTCCTTAGACAGAACTTTCTAGACATTGCCAATAATGTTATCTAATAATATTATTCAAATAATATGAATTATTGATCTGATAAAAGAAAATACTGTGCATCAACAATTATTGAACAACAATAATATAAAATTTCAACGTAGCAATTATTGAATCAATAAAATAAAATATTGAACAGTAATTACTGTAACAATTATTGAGTAGTGCCTTCTTACGTAAGAGTCAATAATTTCAAAAATACTATGCAATACCGTGTGCTACTGTGCAATAACGCGTATTACTGTATTTTAACCACCGGGTATTCCAACAGTGTTAACGGTAACAACTACGCCGTTATTTGTAAAAACTCAAATTTGTCGTTTTCTTCACCCGACAGTTATTCGTTATGGGGCCCAGAAATAGCTGCACTGTCGTACGAATATTCCCCGACAGAAAGAATATTCCACGACCAAACGAATATTCCCCGACAACAATGATTATTTTATAACCACTTGCTTATTTTGAACAATTTTCACATTTCACCCATAACTTTAATTTTTTTATCAATTTAACCATTTACTAAATTGTAATTATAAGAAAAATTGAATACTTTTATTTCATAAAATTCGGGGTCTTACACACAGAGTCTTAATAGATCTTCAAGAGTTTGAATAGTCCTCTCTGATTGTCCGTCCGTCTGAGGATGATATGCTGAACTAAATCGTAACTCCGTGCCCATAGCTTTTTGTAAACTAACCCAAAATCGTGAAGTGAATCTTGGGTCTCGGTCAGAAACTATGGATACTGGCATACCATGCAGTCTTACAATCTCGTTTATGTACATACGAGCAAGACGTTCAAGTGTATAAGTTTCTCGTATCGGTAAGAAATGAGCATACTTGGTCAATCTATCAACAATGACCCAAATCGCATCAATACCTTGAGAAACCCTTGGAAGACCGGTAACGAAATCCATGGTAATGTGCTCCCACTTCCATTCTGGAATTTCAAGTGGTTGCAATGGACCTTTTGGTACTTGATGCTCCGCTTTGACTCGTTGACAAGTTAGACACCTTGAGATAAACAACGCTATCTCTCTCTTCATATTGCTCCACCAAAATGTATGACGAAGATCATGATACATTTTGGTACTTCCAGGATGGATTGCAAACGGTGTGTTGTGCGCCTCCATCATGATTTCATACTTTAAATCAGGGTTGTTAGGAACACAAAGTCTGGAGTTGACTCGAAGTATTCCTTCTTCATCGATTCTTGCTTCCGGCATAGAACCTTCTTGCACTTTCTTCCTCATACGCATCAGCTCCAGGTCTGTAGCTTGAGCAGCTTTAACTTTATCGATTAAATTTGGTTCTACTCGTATATTCGCCATCATCACATGGGTCCCTGGAGTCTTTAACTCTATCTCCATCCTTCGCAAGTCACACAAAATGGGCTCTTGTGTTGACAATATTGCACTCGTACTTGCATATGATCTTCTACTCAATGCGTCAGCTACCACGTTCGCTTTTCTAGGATGGTATTGAATGGTATGATCATAATCTTTCAACAGTTCAAGCCAACGTCGTTGTCGCATGTTAAGTTCCTTTTGAGTGAAGAAATATTTGAGGCTTTTATGATCCGTAAAGATCTCCACCTTCTCCCCATACAAGTAATGCCTCCAAATTTTAAGTGCAAAGACAACAGCTGCCAACTCTAGATCATGAGTAGGATAATTCCTCTCATATTCCTTGAGTTGTCTTGATGCATAGGCTATGACTTTTCCATGTTGCATGAGAACACATCCCAACCCTTTGCTCGAAGCATCACTGTAGATGACAAATCCCTCCGAGCCAGATGGTATTGTTAGAACAGGTGCTGAAATGAGTCTCCTCTTGAGTTCTTGAAAACTCTGCTCACATTCTTCGCTCCAACCGAACTTTGTATCTTTTCGAGTCAGCTGAGTTAACGGAGTAGCGATTCGAGAAAATCCTTCCACGAATCTCCGATAATAACCAGCTAGACCGAGAAAGCTACGTACTTCGGTTACTGATTTAGGTTGCTCCCAGCTTTGAATAGCTTCAATCTTTGCCGGGTCAACCGATATTCCACGACTTGATACTACGTGCCCAAGGAATGCTACCTCTTCCAGCCAGAACTCGCATTTCTTCAACTTGGCATAAAGTTTGTATTCACGAAGCTTTTGGAGTACCAGCCTCAAGTGTTGCTCATGATCGTCACGGCTTTTGGAATAAACAAGGATGTCATCGATAAAGACGACCACAAAGTGATCCAAATATTCCTTAAATACCCTGTTCATCATATCCATGAAGGCAGCAGGAGCATTAGTCAATCCAAAGGACATAACTAAGAATTCATAATGCCCATACCGAGTTCTGAAGGCAGTCTTTGGAATATCCTCAGTTCTAACCTTCAGCTGATGATATCCAGAACGAAGATCGATCTTTGAAAAGAATTGTGCTCCTTGCAACTGGTCAAACAGGTCATCAATACGTGGCAATGGGTACCTATTTTTGATGGTGACATGATTCAACTCCCGATAATCAATACAAAGTCGCATACTCCCATCTTTCTTCTTCACGAACAGAACAGGAGCACCCCAAGGAGAAGTACTAGGACGAATAAAACCAATGTCTAACAATTCCTGCAGTTGGGTCTTTAACTCCTGAAGTTCAATAGGAGCCATTCGATATGGAGCTTTGGAAATGGGTTTTGTACCGGGTTCAAGGTCGATACAAAATTCAATTTCACGCTCTGGGGGTAGGCCAGGAAGTTCTTTGGGAAATACGTCAGGAAATTTATTAACAACAGAAATATCATTCAAAGCTGACGTATTTTTGTTTAGATCTGTGACATGAGCTAAGAAAGCTTGACATCCGTTTTTTAATAAACGAATAGCTTTATGGCTTGAGATGACAGCGATTGATTTTAATGGTTTGGTTGCTTGAATTCGCATAATAGGTCGATTAGGAATATGAAAGCTAACAACCTTACGAAAATAATCAATTTTTGCATAATGAGTAGTTAACCAATCAATCCCTAGAATCACGTCAAATGCAAGTATTTTTAATGAAATCAGATCGATAGGTAATGTGTGGGTACCAACTTGAACCAAACAAGACTTATAACCAGTGGAGGTAATGAAGGTTTCTCCCAACGGAGTTTCCACAGATAAGTCAAAGTCTAATTTCTCCAGAATCAAATTTAATCGATGAGCGCAAGTAGGAGAAATAAAAGAATGGGTTGAACCGGTATCAAATAAAGTATAAACTTCTTTAGAGTTTATGATAAGCTTACCCGTGATGACCTCATTCGGGTTCCTTGCTCTCTGGGAGTTCACAACAAACGCTCTCCCTTGCACAACCGATTTTGACTTTTCTGGGACGGCTTTTGGTGCCTCCATCCTAGCTGAATTTGTTTTCGGTAAACGACAAAATCGGTCTAAATGACCTTCTCTTCCACAATTATAACATGCTTTGGATGGCATCGCGCAGTTTGGACTGATGTGTCCCTCCCCTCCGCATTTGAAACATATGATAGGTGGTCGTTCTCCTTCCTTAACGACAGGTGCTGGTGCTGACGTCTTTCCGTCATTGTTGAATCTCCTCTTCTTGAAATGTCCATTCTTATTGTTTTGGCCCTGATTACCACCGAAGTGGTTACCATTTCTGGCCTGTTGATTCCCTCCACGCTTGTTGTCACCGCTTCGATGACTGCTCTCACTGGTATTATCATTTTGCCGGCTGCTCTCTTTTGGTTGCGTTGTCTCGTTATCGCGCTCCACCAACTGAGCCCTATTTACAACATCTGAATACAAACACAGTTTATGAGAAACAAGATGTTGACGTATCTCCGGCTTCAAACCTCTTAAAAACATCCGCGTCATTCTTTCTTCATTATCCACCAGGTGGGACGCAAACCGGGATAACTCCGCAAATTTTGCCTCGTACTGCGACACGGTCATATTATTCTGCTCCAATTTGATGAACTCCACCTCCTTCATGTGACGATTACTCTCGGGAAAGTATTTGTCGTTAAACAGATCTTGAAACTTCTCCCAAGACATCTTCAGTGCGGCAGGTTGAGTACGCTTTATCGATTTCCACCAGTAATCTGTCTCTCCTCGCAACATAAAGGCGGCAAAGAGAACTTTTTGCTCCTCGGAGCAACCCAAGACATCAAATATCTTGGTGATCTGCTTTATCCATGTTTCAGCTACAAGTGGTTTGGGTTCTCCCTTAAACTCCGGTGGTCCCAGCTCCTTAAACTGTTTAGCGGTGACCGCCTGAGAGTTTCCAGTATTTCCACCTACGTTGTGGACAGGAGCCGCTTTCACCTGTTGTTGCATGAATTGCATAAAGCCTCTGAACGTTTGATCATTCATCATTTGGTCAGTGTTGTTGTTTGCATGAGGATTGACACCTTCCTGATGCACATTATCCTGATTATTGATATGTGGTGAATCAACAGTCGTCTGTGCTCCATTGCTATTCTCAACATTCTCAGATGCCATTTTCAGATACTGTCACAAAATAAAAATTAATTGATATGTCATATACTATCCTTATATTATGACCGACCAATTAAATACCATGCAAATAAACTTAGGTATGCCATACTAGCGAAGGAATTCCCCGTCTCTCCCCTCCTAGTTCTATTCTCACATCTTAGCCAGGGATCATATCCCTAAGCTCTGATACCAACTGTGACGCCCCCAAAATTAGGTATACATCACCCATCTTGGGTCGTCAGATACATAGTACAGAATACAAATACAACTGATTAATACATCTGTCGTGTACAATACGACAAAACATAAACTGTGAGTTTGAATACAAATATTATCTTCTAGAGAGTATTCATACTCAAAAGGAGTCCTCATTACATTTATTAACACACCATTACATAGAATAGTGATGACTACTAACTAATACTATCATTCGGACCATCACTCCGTACCCCGACTTGCCCCAGCTACGTTCTCATTTCCTGAAGAGAACAGTGAAAGAAAGGGTGAGCTCAACTAGCCCAGTAAGAAATATTATGACTAAGATAATGCAGAATAAATTATCATTAGCCTTCAACAATGTTAAACTGATAAAATATAATAGACATCAAGTTTAACTGTAGCGGAACAAGCAATCCATTAAAAGAGTCAAGTAGAAAATAAACTCTACTATCTTTTATGATTTAAAAAGTTTTTCAACACTGTGATCGCTGAGACTCAGCTTAATAAAATAATCCACATCATCGAATCACCCCTGCACTACGGCCAAGGATATTCGTGTATTCATTAATGGTCATGATCATGCCAACAACTGTCCATCAATGCACTACGGGCCAATGAGGACTTTTACCACATCATTTGTAACATTGCGGTCATGATTATACCGAATAATCCCTGGTCATAATCATACCAAGTCCATCTATGCACTACAGGCCACAGATGACTTTCAACATTTTATAAACATGAGGATGATGACAATGATATAAGAATTCAATAAAACAAGTTCAAGAATTAATTTATCCAGGAATTAACAACGTCCAAATTGTCAACATGATACTGCATTGTGGAGTAAAATTCAAGAATGCTTAGAAGAATATTTTCTTAAAAAGATACTGGATGAAACGCAACTATCAAGGATATTCCACAAATTTCATGGAGTATAGAAGTCAAAACTTAACCAACTGAGTATAATAAAGAATTGAATAACAAAAGAAATCACCATGCATGCGATAGACCGCACAGACAGGTTATTCCAACAGAATAATAAATAATGGAACCAGGTCCGGCGTAAACGCATAGACAGGATATTCCGACAGAATAATAAATAATGGAACCAGGTCCGGTGTAAAACACACAGACATGATGTTCCAACAGAATAATAATAAAAACGGAACCAGGTCCGGTGTAAAACACACAGACAGGATGTTCCAACAGAATAATAAACGGAACCAGGTCCGGTGTAAAACACACAGACAGGATGTTCCAACAGAATAATAAACGGAACCAGGTCCGGTGTAAAACACACAGACAGGATGTTCAAACAGAATAATAGAAGAATGTCACCAAGTATAGGGTAGACCGCGTATACTGGTTATTCCAACAGAATAATAACGAATGGAATAACAGAAGTTCTCTTCATGAATATAAAAGAAATAATATTCTCTACCTTAAAAGAACTGGATATTGGAAAAGTGATGTAGCAGAATACTTTTAGTCTCTCTCTCTCTCTCTCTCTTATTCTCTCTATACTTTCTCTCTCTATAGCTTGAATGAATTCGTAAAAAATAATGAAGCCCTAGGCCTCTATTTATAGAAAAACTGAGGGTGGCTCTTGGTCTTAACGAAGGGTCAAATGACTCTTGGTCTTAACGAAGGGTCAAATGACTCTTGGTAATATTGAAGGGACAACTACTATTGACGAAAGTAATTACTATTGACCAATGTAAATACTATTGACGAAGGTAATTACTATTGACCAAGGTAAATACTATTGACCAAGGTAAATACTATTGACGAAGGTAATTACTATTGACCAAGGTAAATACTATTGACGAAGGTAATTACTATTGACCAAGGTAAATACTATTGACGACGGTAATTACTATTGACGACGATAATTACTATTAATGACGGTAATTACAATTGACGAAGAGACTCTTAGATGATGACATATGGCCCCCCATAAAATAACCAAACTTACCACAACGTCTCAATAATATAACATATTATACAGATGATACTATGACAATAATTTAAGAGATATGATACAGCAATTACTGTAGTAATAATTGAGTATAGCTGAGTGACTTCTCACGTAAGCATCAATAATCAATACCGTGTGCTACTATGCAACCACGCGTATTACTGTACTTTTACTACCAAGTAGTTCAACAGTTTTAACGATTTTAACGGTAACACCTCAGCTGTTATTTTTATAGAAAGATAATTCTGTCGTTTTCTCAATCCGACAATAATTCCGTTGTGGGGTCCACCAATGATTGTGCCGTCGTACGAATATTTTCCGACAAAAAGAATATTCCCCGACCAAACGAATATTTTATAACAACTTGCTTACTTTGCAAAATTTATAAATATTACCCACAACTATAACATTATATCAAATTAACTTCATAATATTCAAAAATGATATTTATAGAAAATTAATCTTTATTTATAAAAGTTGGGGTCTTACAACAATAATACGCGTAATTGCACAGTAGCACACGGTTTGATTATTGATGCTTACGTGAGAAGGCACTCAATTTTGTTCAATTATTACTATAGTAAATGTTATAAATATTGACGTATTATTTGGACCCCCACTTACTCATTTTTTTAAAATAACCAGTAAAAAATTATTCATTATATATATATATATATATATATATATGTATATATATAAGTCTTGTATATATAATATATAAATATATATATATATATATATATTCGGTTGATGAATTATTGGGGGGGGGGATTAATCTGATTGTGGGAGGGAGTATTATTATTATTATTATATATATATAAGGTACGAAAATGATATATATATATATATATATATATATGTGTGTGTGTGTGTGTGTGTGTGTGTGTGTATATTCAATTATGCAATATTTGTTGTCAGAAGGGAAAATTGGCCACGGGTGGTGGCGGCTTTTGAACTCTTTAATATATATATATATATATATATATATATATATATATATATATATATATATATATTATATTTTATTAGAAATCAATCTGAACCGTCCGTTTAAAAGTATATCAATCTGGATCGTTTAGGAATTAGTTACTATGCAATTCATTCTTCTATAAGTAGAAGCTCATCCCTTCATTATTTCTTACGAATTCACTGAAACTCTAGAGAAAGAAAGTATAGAGAGAAATAAGAAAAGTATTCTGCTACTTCCCTACTCTTATATTCAGTTTATTTTACGGTAAGGGATATTATTCTTTTGTATTCAAGAAGAGAACTTTTGTTATTCCATTTCTTTATTATTCTGTTGAAATAACCTGTATACGCGGTCTACCCTATACTTGGTGACATTCTTTTATTATTCTGTTGGAACATCCTTTCTGTGTGTTTTACACCGGACCTGGTTCCGTTTTTATTATTATTCTGTTGGAACATCCTGTCTGTGTGTTTTACACCGGACCTGGTTCCATTATTTATTATTCTGTCGGAATATCCTGTCTGTGCGTTTACGCCGGACCTGGTTCCATTATTTATTATTCTTTCGGAATATCCTGTCTGTGCGTTTACGCCGGACCTGGTTCCATTATTTATTATTCTGTTGGAATAACCTGTCTGTGCGGTCTATCGCATGCATGGTGATTTCTTTTGTTATTCCATTCTTTATTATACTCAGTTGGTTATGTTTTGACTTCTATACTCCATGAAATTTATGGAATATCCTTGACATTTGCGCTTCATCTAGTATCTATTTATGAAAATATTCTCCTGATCAGTCTTGAATTTTACTCCACAAAGCAGTATCATGTTGACAATTTGGACGTTATTAATTCCTGGATAAATTAATTCTTGAACTTGTTTTATTGAATTCTTATATCATTGTCATCATCCTCATGTTTATAAAATGTTGAAAGTCATCTGTGACCTATAGTGCATAGATGGACTTGGTATGATTATGACCAGGAATTATTCGGCATAATCATGACCGTAATGTTACAAATGGTGTGGTAAAAGTCCTCATTGGCTCGTAGTGCATTGATGGACAGTTGTTGGCATGATCATGACCATTAATGAATACACAAATATTCTTGACCCGTAGTGCATGGATAATTATGGTCGTGATACTAACGAATATCCTTGGCCGTAGTGTAGGGGTAATTCGATGATGTGGATTATTTTATTAAGCTGAGTCCCAGCGATAACAGTGTTGAAAAACCTTTTAAATCATAAAAGATAGTAGAGTTTATTTTCTACTTGACTCTTTTAATGGATTGCTTGTTCCGCTGCAGTTAAACTTGATGTCTATTGTATTTTATCAGTTTAACATTGTTGAAGACTAATGATAATTTATTCTGTATTATCTTAATCATAATATTTCTTACTGGGCTAGTTGAGCTCACCCTTTCTTTCACTGTTCTCTTCAGGAAATGAGAACGTAGCTGGGGCAAGTCGGAGAACTGAGTGATGGTCCGAATGATAGTATTAGTTAGTAATCCTCACTATTCTATGTAATAGTGTGTTAATTAATGTAATAAGGACTCATTTTGAGTATGGATACTCTCTAGTAGACAATATTTGTATTCAAACTCACAGTTTATGTTTTCTCATATTGTACACGACAGTTGTATTATTAAGTTGTATTTGAATTCTGTACCTTGTATCTGACGACTCAAGATGGGTGAAGTATACCTATTTTAGGGGCGTCACAGGTAGTTCAACAGTTAACGGTAAAACTTCCGCCGTTATTTTATAAAAGATATTTTTGTTGTTTTCTCAATCTGATAATAATTCTGTTGTGGGGTCCACTAATGATTGTGCCGTCGTACGAATATTTCCCGACCAATTAAATATTATATAACAACTTGGGTACTTTATAAAATTTATAAATATTACCCACAACTATAATATTATATCAAATTCACTTCATAATATTCAAAAATGATATTTATAAAAAATTAATCTTTATTCATAAAAATTGGGGTCTTACAGTGGGATTTCCGGGGTGGTGCCATCGGTGATGGCGGTGGGGGTTTTTGTTTGTCTTGGCCTGAGAGAGTTTTAGGAATATGTAGAATATTGTGGTGGTGGTGGAAATATTTGGAAATTAACGTGGCTGGCTGGCTAGTTTTGGCAGTGGAAGGGGGGAGAAAATAGAGCAATAACTGTAAGCAATAGAGATGTTTATGAAAATTTAGTGTTACTTAACTTGAAAGGCAGAAATGTTAATATAATGTAAGTTGGTCGGAAGTCTTCCCCGTTCGGTTATTGACTACTACCCCAAAAAGACATAATTTGAATAGTAAAATGGTAAAGTGATAACAATATTATTAATAAAATTGATTACAATTACTCATTATAATACTAGGTCAATTATATGGCTCAAGTGTTCATAGCCATCCTGAATTATAATATATATATATATATATATATATATATATATATATATATATATATATATTATGTGATTACTAAAAATCAAAAATATTTAAAAATCAATATATGATTATTTTAATTGTTATACTTTATTTTCTAAAAATCAATATATGATTATTTTTTTTGTGAGACGGGAGAAATATTTAAAATATAAAATCAATTAGCTTTTCATAATATATCAAAGAAAGAAGAAAATTTTTAATTCAAGTTAGGAGTTTTTTTTTTTAACTAACATGAAACGACGTCATTTCATTAAAAAAAATAAAAAAATTTCTATCATCTTATCAAGATTTAGGCATAAGATATAAACAGATTTTCTTTTTCTTCTTCTCCTCTTCCTCAATTTCTCTTCGTTTCTTCCGCCGCGCCTCTCCACCTCTGACCGGCGGCTGCTGCTGCTTCCTTGCTCCGCCGTCAATAAATAAAATTTTTTTATTGATATATTTTGACCCCCTTATAAATACGTTCTGGTTCTGCCGTTGGACCGACCAATGAGATATTCTATATCGTGTTCGACGAGACCTATGTTTAACTCCATATATATATATATATATATATATATATATATATATATATATATTGCGGTATAAAATTATTAAAATATAAAAATTCAATCTATGGCTGCTCAACAAACTTATTTTAATTGACTTAATTTGTCATTACGTACCATAAACACCTTTATTGGGCATGATTAAGTAGATAAGGCATGATTAATTATAAAACATCACGATCCAATTAAAATAACAGCCTCCATGATTAGAATTTAGATAGTATTATTAATTATATAACATCATGAATTGATCCAATTAAAATAACAACCTCCCTCCCATCCACCGAAAGAGTCCCATCCATTTTAATTTTTGAACTCGTGTAATCCTATAACTCGTTTAGTTTTCAATGAATATAACCTAATTACAATAAATCACTTAAAAAAGTACTACTAATCAAAAAAACTTGTTGTATTTAAAAATAAAATAAAAAGAATTACATGAATTTTAATACTTTAAAAATAAAAAATATGACTCATTCTGTGAAAAGTTAATTTGCAGTAAACTGTAACAAAAGTAAGGAACGAATATAATCTTAAGGAAAGAGTGATCAATCATTTGATTCAGCCGATAATATTGTTATTCTATATCAAACTACAAAGGGAATTAACAATAATTCTTAGCTCTGGCAATCATAATTTGACTAGAAATTTTCGTAATATATAACAGGACTTTAAGGTTAAATATTACATTTTGAAAATTATAAAATTTTAAATTTTCTCAAAACACCTAAAACCACAAAGCACCCATATAATTTGTTTGTCCAAAAACCAAATACACGTGCGGCTGTACTACTTCGCAGTTGTTGCTTTAAGATACACATTCCCATCAACTTATTTCCCACAAATTTATTTTGTTTAAAGGAGTAATTTTTAACTTTTATGATTTAAAAAGTTGCATAAAAATTATTTAATTGAGTGTGAAAGGCTTAAACATGTACGTAATTGAAAGATTATAAATAAAATGTTGGTGTACGATTTATGATATACGATTTTTTTTTATTTAAAAATAATGAAATTAATATATCATCGATCATGACTTAACCAAATATTTAAACAAATTACGTAAATTTTATATTCGTTTTCTCTTACTATTATTTTCACGTTTTAGTCCGTAACAAGTCATTCCCATCAACTTATTTCACGCAAATTCGTTTTGTTTAAAGGAGTAAAAGTTTCAACTTTTATAATTTTAAAATTTTAAATAAAATTATGTAATTGAGTGCGACAAGTAAAGGTGTAAACGAACCGAGTCGATTTGAATATTGAGTTATTCAGATTTGGTTCATAAAATTTATCGAGTATAAAATAAGGTTTGATTGAGGCTCATTTAGCTACCGAGTCGAACACGATTCCGAATCAAGCCCGAACAGTTTGAACTTTTCGAACGAATATGATCCGAATATCAATAGAAAAGTACAATTTGAGGAGGTTCGAATAATTTATCAAAATTTAAAATATATTCATATTTGACTTCTTTATATTTCAAATCAAATTCAAATTAAATTTTTAATCAAATAAATATAAATTAAAATCGAATTATTTACTCATTTTATAACGTCAGCGACCAGGCTTGACCATGTATGTAATTGAAATTTGAAAGAATAAAAATAAGATGCTGGTGACATAATGATGCATGTTTGTGAGTCCAAAAGATTAATATACTCCCTAGTTTTTGACACGTGGCAATAACGGATGCCACGCGTCCCCTCCTAAAATATCTCACGGTCTTGATATTTTCAGTGGACCAGACCCGGCGACGAGGACAACAAGTAATGAAGAAGATAAACAATGATGAATATTAGTGGTTGAAAGTGACCGGTGTACCACCGACACGTGCCGATTCCCACCGACTATGACCACACACCGTTATGTTGGGTTGACTTTCTTGTACTACCTTACTGCCAATTTTGAATATCTACACCGAAAGTGAAGGCCTTGTGCATATTTGTATGCATTTGTGATTTGACCCTATAGAGCCGCTAAAATTAAATTTAATTTATATATAAATTATATTTTATTTATTTATTTTTTTGAAAAACAAGATAATAAAATTATCAATATTTCAAATATATAATTATTTTATGTATATTATTAAAGATAATAACTTTCTAATTTAATAATGTTATTAATATAATGACAAACTTAAAAATATTGAGTTATTTATACATATTGATATCAATAAGTAAATAAATATTTTATAAGATAGTTTATCGCTGCTGTTGATTTTAAGATATAATAAACGTAACATATAGAGTATTTCTACCGACATAACCCAACCACTCGCTATCATTTAAGTTACACTAATCTTGTTCAAATGAGGTAATTTCATGTCCTAAAAATTAATAAATGTAAACACAAATTATATAATAATAATTAACTAAATATGATTTGGAAGAGGAGGAAGCTTAACTTTTAGTACTAGAATAGTTTTTACATTTTTTTTCTATTTTATTATACGTACTCCATTCATTTTTTTTATTTGACGTTTTAGAGAGTATAATTTTTTTCTATATATTTGATATTTATAAATTTCTAGAAGATATTGATTATATTATTTACTCTTTTAATACTTATTGACGGTAAACTCTCTTTCTCTTTTGAGTTCATTTAGGGGGGATATTTTTCTAGTGATATTTTAATAACCTTTTTTTTTGTAATACATTCCAAAAAATATAGAGTATTTATTTCAATTGAATTTTTTTATAAAAAATAGTATTTTAAATATAATTTGGATATATACAAAAAATACAGTATCACTGGAAAAATATCCTCCTAAACTTATTTTTCTCTTTTTTGTTAAATAACTCTCTTTCTCTCTCTTATAATTTTTATATTTTCTTTATCCTTTACCGATAAATATCTCTCATCATTATTGCTTGCAACTTATTAATATCTATATTTTCATCTTCTCCTTTTAGAATTAACACCGAGCTCTAAATAATTTTTCATGTTTCTTCCCTTGTTCCATTGAAATCAACAATTTTTTTGAATACCTCTCCTTGATTTGGTGGGTTTTTTGTTTTAATAAAAATGGAGGGAGAAGAAAGAGTGAATGGTATACTCCGTAAAATGCAAGGAGACCATGTGACATAATCAATACTAAGATTAGAATTTTATTTATAATATGTTCAGCCCATAATCGATGAATGAGATCATGCGTGTTCTATGTGTGTCAGTATTCTATTGGTCAATTGACTAAAAAATAAATTACATGCTAACCGGATCCTACATATTATAAATTCATGATTCATTACAAAATTATCCTAACTATTTTGTTAAGAGTTTAATCAAGCTGACCACACTAGTTTTCTTATGCTATCAATTTGTACATTCCTTCCAAGAATTTGGGATTAAACCCCCCTCCTCCCTCCTTTTTTTCATTTAATGGAGTTTCATCTGCCATGTAAGAGAAGACAAATGTTTTAGGTTAGTTCCATAAATTACAATCCCACTTATTATTTATGTGAGAAGGAGTTTGTGAAATTATCAAATTTATTTGTAGAAATATCAGTTTCCGTATAAAAAAATTAAAAACCTAAAAAACACACGTGTACATGTAGTGGACGTGATAATAAAATTTGATACTCCTAATAAATTTATTATAATAAGAAACTAAATTTGTTTGGTGTTTGGTTTAATGACATGATAGTAAACTTGAGATTATTATTTTATTTTATATTATCATAAATATATAAATGAGTTTTTTTTTTATTATTTAGAATAAAAAATTAAGACGCGAAAAACTAAACTGTTTTTGTGGAATAGAGTTTAAGGTGGTGGGTGTATGATTGAAGGGCATGTTTTTCAAGCAAAGCTTACCCACCATTGAGCCTCCCTCTCAACTCTAAAATTGAAAAAAGAAGATATCCACTTACCTCCCCAACGAGCCAATTAGAGTTTGGTGCTCCCTCAATCTGTTGTTGGTGTGGGAATGTTGAACCTCCAGCCCCACGTCCACCCCCACCCCCAAAACACTTGGAAACTACCCAAACACCATAAAAAGAAATGTCTAGTCTAGTCTAGTCTAGTGGAGAAAACAGAGGTTAGAGTGGAAGCAACGGAAGGAAATATGGAAAGTATAGTAAAAAGGAAAATAGGCGTGTGGGTCCAACTGAGAAGCACAAACCAACCACGATGCTTCTATTTTTTTTCTCTCTCTAGAAAAAGAAAAGTCTCCTTCAAATCTTTAGATAACCTCTTATAAAGCCACCTCTTCTCGTCTCTCCACATACATACACAACAGTCCTCTGCTTTTTGAGCTTTTGATTTTGTTCCACGTCTTCAGATTCACACATAACACAACACCAATCAATCACCAAGTCAATTTGGATTCTCTCTTTTCTTCTTTCAAAGCCGCTCGCTCTCTCTCCCCCAACAATTACATACTAATCTTCACAGATTTGAGATGGGTTACTGCTCTACAATTCAGCATTTTTTGTGTTTCTCTCGGTTTTTGTTTAACTATTTTAGCATTTAAAATCCTTCCCATAATTTTTAATTGGGTCTTTTTTTAAATTTTTTTTTTTTATAAACTGAGTTCTGGGTTTTGAACTTTTATCAGATTTTTTTTTTTAAAAAAACTTGAATTCAATTCTTATTTTTCCTTTGATTTTGATTTTGCGACCCATCTTAAATCCCCTGTTTGTAGAACCCCAAGAGAGCGGGCGGCGAGCTTTTTTGGCTTCTTGGTTGTTAATTTTCTTTGGTTGAATCAATGGCGGCTAAATCAAAGAACGTCATGGATGAATCTCAGAAGACGACCCATATGGATTGGGACTGGGACAGAGATCAAGGCAAGGACTTCGATTACGCAGGCTTGGAGAGGCGACAATGGAAGACAGTTTTTGAAGAAGCTTCCATGTCCGATAGGCCTTTCAAGAAGATCAGAAGTCCAGAACGCCGAGATCCTTTTCAATCCTCTGTTTCTATTTTAGCTTCCCAAACGCCCTCTGCTTCTATTTCCTCTTCTGTTCCTCATAACACTACTACAGCACCTGTACCTTTTCCACCTCCATCTACCTCTACCTCTACCTCATCTTCAAGGCTATTTCCTTTTACTTATGATGGGTCTCAACAATCAATGGAGAGTTTACAAAGATTCAGAAGTAATACCATGCCTCTGCTCCCTTCATACCAGCAAAATCAGCAGCAGCAGCAGCAGCAAATGATTTCATTTGCTCCCCACCACCAACAAAACCACCAAGGATTCGGATTCCCGCCATACTTTTCCGGTGACTTGGCGGCATCACCGCAGCATCAACAGCAGCAGCTATTGCAGTACTGGAGTAACGCACTGAATTTAAGTCCTAGGGGAAGAATGATGATGATGAACAGACTGGGACAGGACAGTAGGACTCTGTTTAGGCCTCCGATACAGCCTATTACCACAACAAAACTATATCGGGGAGTGAGACAAAGGCATTGGGGTAAATGGGTAGCCGAGATTCGTCTCCCTCGGAACAGGACTCGCCTCTGGCTCGGCACCTTTGACACTGCCGAGGACGCTGCCATGGCGTATGATCGCGAGGCCTACAAGTTAAGAGGTGAGAATGCTAGGCTCAATTTCCCTGAGCATTTCCTTGGCAAGGATAAAATAGAGTCCACAGCCCCTAGTTCATCTTCATCGTCTACTCAACCCTCAAAACAGCCTCAACAAGCCCCACAAGGGCTCAGTTTGATGGCTTCAACGACAGATTCGCAAACACCAGCTGCTGCATTAGGTGACAATCTTGATGATGATTCGGGATTGGGGACGAGTGAAATAACGAATGGCGAAGAAGTGCAAGCAAATATTGGGAGCTCTGGAGCAGGGGAAGGTATTTCTGAGTCATCTGAATTTGTTTGGGGTGATATAGGAGAGGATTGGTTCAATTCAATTCCAGCTGGTTGGGGTCCAGGAAGTCCTGTTTGGGATGATTTGGACACCTCCAATAATCTTTTATTGCCATCAAATCTTTCTTTTGGAAATGTTCATAATCTTGATCCCTCAAAGGAGCAAGAAAATATGGGTTCAACTTCTTCAGCTTCTTCATCATGCCTCATGAATCCTTTCTTTTGGAAGGATCAAGACTGAATGAAGTTCAACTCTCCCTGTGGAGATTTGGTTTTAGACAATCTCGGCAGGTTCTTTCAGTGGTTGCTGATTTTTGAAGCAGCCGGTGAATCCACAGTCCCTCTGATTTTTCATTTACACTTTGATTTGCAATTCCTCCTCTTTTTTCATTTATCATTTTCCCCCTTTTTTCATAGTTTTCTTCTTTAACATCTACATTTGAATCCTCGTGTTCAATTTTCTCCCTCCACCACTGCGAAAAAGGTTGCATATTTCAGACCTTTTTGCATCATTAATGGTAATCCTTACATAGCTTAAAATACTAGTTTCTAGTAGTATAATGTTTGTACTCGTATGCTTTTAGTTGTTTCTACTGGCATTATATGTTTTTATGCAGTAGTTCTAGTTATCTTAGAGTCGGACCAGTTTGGAAGGAAACGTTTTTTGTGATTTCCTTTTGCAAACAGTCGGTCCGCCATCTTGAGCTCTGTTTTTAATCTGCAAGGATGGAAAATATTAGTAGTTTTGTTTGTACATTCTGGTGTTTGTCACATGAACTATTGAATATATATATATATATATATATATATATATATATATATATATTAGATCTTCTTTCTAGTAAATTTTTTAACCTTTTCTGTTTATGTTGCATGTTTTGGATGCTAAAATTTTCACTAATTCAAAACGTGACATTTCTGTGGCAATTTAACATATCTTAATCAAACAGAGCAGCATTTCTTGAATGATAAAACGTCATGCTCCCATTACCATTGGGCCAAAACAATACTAGTCACAATTTCTTATTGAGTTTCTTCTTTGTTGATCTCCAGAAAAGGACTGCCATGTTATGAACAAACAAGCTGGTGTCCATATAATCACTACCTAATACAACAACATTGGCAGCACAAGACTACCCTACCCTACCCTACCCTACCCTACCCTACCCTACCCTACCCATTCTTTTTCTGTTTGTTGCATTGTATCTGCGTAAGATTCTAAAAAGTGGTAGAAATCATAAACTAAAGTTAGGAGATGGTACACAAAACTATAAAATCTTCCTTGTTTTCTCCTAATTTTTTTTTAAAACTTGATCCCTATCATAACCGAACTAGTGAAAATGAAGCTGTTTAATCTTCAATTCCTTTCTCCAGCTTAAAAATAATCGCATTTAAAATGGAAGCATCCTCCACTTTCTTTGGTATTATTAGTATAAAATATTCAACGTATGGAATGCCGAATATTCCTTTTGCAGTCCATAATATAAAAATGCTTCTTGTTCAGCATTTTCTATCATTTAAGTGTAGTTAATTAACACATCTTCACCATACATATCCTAAAATAATGAAGTAAGAGCAATGCATTTCCACATCAACTGGACTATTTCATTAATCCTTCCAGATAGATTAATAAATGGGAAATGCGTGGGCCCAATAGCCGTCCCATGATATCATTTTAATTTCTTAATTCCACGATAACATTGACGGGGCTATAAGAAAATGATGGAGTATGATTAATTAATAAGAAATCAAAGATATCTGGTGTTGTGTACCTGTGGCTGTGGATTAAGAAGTCACTAATCCTTTCTTTTACCCAACCCCGACATTGATGTTGTCATGGTGTGGCTGCATGCTTTCTTCTGCATAAAATAATGAATGATCAATTTGATAACGGGAATGTTACTTCATGATTATCAAACAAAGTCTACTCATACCAAATTAATAATTTTTATTATAAGTACAGACAAATTTGGATTTGGTATATGATTGCTTGGGTTACATATACTTAAGGTATTTGGGCTAGAGGTATCACTCGTCTCGTGATTTTCATGCGGTTGAGGGTTTGATCAGGGACGGAGCTACATGGAGGTTGGAGGGGGCCACGGCCCCCCCAAGGTTTGAAAATTTTGTAATATTCACCCCAATGTTTGAAAATTTTATAAAATTCACTTGTACATTTAGTTTGTTTTGAAAATTTTATAAGACTACGCCCCCCAAGTTTTGATGAAGTTTTAATATGTTTTAAAAGACTTTTTTTTGCTATGTTTTATTATCTTTGTCAAAGCAAATTCTATTACTATATTATTTTTGTTTTAGTAAAAATATGTTTTGTAATAGTGAAATTTTACATTTTAATGATGAATATATTTTATGATGTTAAAAAATTTTTTGGCCCCCCCAAAGAACAAATCCTGGCTCCGTCCCTGGGTTTGATCTTTGATGGCAACAAAGAGGGTATGTGTCAATGTAGCAGCAAAAAAAAAAACTTTTCTTCGCTTGAGTATTGGTTTACCAAACAATTACTGCAATATATTTGCTACCCAATTTTTTTTTATATTTTTATGTACACGGGATATCACGAAAAAACAAATAATAGATAATAAAAAAAATATAACTAATGGTCTCATCGTCTTGATCATCAAACTAAAACCTCATTTAATTTTTGATGAGAGGTTGACCTGAAGGGATTTATTTGTGACAGAAACTTGTAGAAAAAAGAGGATTGAAGGAGAATGTCGAAGCAGGCTATATATTTATCTTGGGATTATCATGCAACTGTAACCAGCAACCTAAAATAAGTATATAATTACGTACATACATACATCCTACACCGATAGTCCATGATAAACACTAATTAACATTTCAAAGTTGTGACACGAGAAGTACCAAAATAGAAATCAAAATTAATGTACCAGAAAATTGTGCTTAGATATATAAACCCTTCAATTTTTTCTCAAATAAACCAGGTTCGAAGAGGCTTTCAGCGTGATAGGAACTAGAGTTTGCTATCATCTGCATGACTCTCTTCCTTCCCAAGGGCAACTACTACTTTCTTCAAGATGGACTCCGTTGCCTGGTTGGAATTTTGCACCACCTTTGAATTTTTTTGCCATTTCTCACCACGCTTTCGTTCTGCAGCAATGCATATTTTAAGAACTTCATTCTGGTTATCTTGGGTTCCATGCAGAATTTCAAATTTATAGTATAAGAAATTCCCAATATCTGGTGCAAGTGTCACAGCCCTGTTGAGCCAAGTCCTAGCTTTGTTAAGCTTCCTGTCATGCCAAAATAACTTAGCCACATCCATACACTTGATTTTTCGTTGAGGACGGGAAACCATCTCAACTGAAACCGCCCATAAAATACCACTATTAGGGCACTCCTGTAACGCCTTGGCCATCAGAATATCAGATTCCTTCTTGTTGCCATGTCTGGATTTTGCTCGTATGGCAGCATGCCATAGTTCAGGATTCTGAGGATTCTTCTTCCTCGCCATACTGAGAACAGCCCTAGCTTTGCTCAGCTCATTCAATTTCTCCTCATTATTAGTAAGTGAAAGCCAAAGTGGAATACAACTTGGACAATGCTTCAAACCTGACTCATATACTTCCTTTGTTCGATCCAAATGACCAAGTCGATCCTCTAGCTGTCCACGCATTGATCAGCCACAGTTTGAAAAATGAAGAAAAAGAGTTTTAACCCTCATCAAGTAACCTTTTCTCTTCCGTGATGTTTTCCAACTCCCTTTCGCCTATGGCAGATTTCGTCCACACAAGTTCTGTGCCTCCCCTTTCTCGCGCCTTGGCAAGAAGCATCGTAACTCTTTCAAACTCAAAAGTTTCAAATTCAAGCTTAAAGACAGCTAGCAAAATCTCCTCAGAATTTGGAATTGCGGTATATGCCTCCTCAAGTATTGCTCGAGCTGCAGGCACATCACAAGCAAGCCACTTCTCTTTGGCACCCATTAACCATAGTAATTCAACCTGTGGCCTGTAAGTAACTGCTTTACGAAGCAAGGCATCAAGAGATTCCATTGTCCCGTGACTCTTTTCGAGCAGTGCCGCTCTGACCCAGATGCTCTTCTTGGTTGAAAAAATAGTAAGCGCGTGAGCATAGATAGCTCTTGCCGTCTCAACGGAACCCCTTTTCCTGCACTCCTCAGCATCAGCAACCCACGTTCTCTTCTGATCTTCTTCCTCAAATGGTATTACTAATTATTGCCCGGTAAAAATTAATAAAATAAATAAATATTAAATAATTAAAATTACCTTGTTTTAAAACATATTTTTGGATGTCATTTATTTTGGGCCAAAATAATCATTTAATTTTTGTGGGCTAATGTAATAATAAGTGTGGGTAAATTAAATTGGTAAAATTGGGCTTTAAAATTAAGTGGGTCAAATTTATAATTGTGTAATTTTAAAATCCTTTTAAGATTAAGAGAGTTAATAAGATAGGTTAAAAAATAAATATAAAACCTACTTATATTTCATCACGCCTGATAAGAATTTTGGAGAAGGAGCGGCACAAGGAAGCGAAATTGTGAAGACCAAATCAGGAATCGATTTTTTTTTCTTTCTTTGTCGTACATGTAAGTTTCTTATAGAAAGCATGTGTGTATATTTTTTTTATTTTGTTTCTGTTGGTCTTATTTTGGTACGAAGGGAATTAGACGTATTATATGTATATATATATATATATATAAAGAGTGTTCACAATTACGAATTAAAAAAAAAAAGAGTCTGCAAGTCCATGAGTTTGCCTAGATTCCGTAACTCTCATATAATATATATATATATATATATATATATATATATATATATATATATATAATATTTTAGTTGTTATTCAATTTTAGTGTCAGTCTTATAAATTGAATTAGAAATTTAGTATATTTAAATGAACTAATTAATTTTGTTGATAAAATTATAAAATTTGTTTAAAAATAAATTTAACATTATTATGTTATTAATGGGTAAATTTGTAATAAAATTTTATTTTATTAATAGATCAGACGGAGGGAATTTAAGGAGTATATTTGGAGTATAAACTTTGGGTATTACATTGCTTAATCCAGGTACGGATTCTGTACTCCTTCAGCGATAATCCTTTTAAATTTTGTTATGTCCGTTTGCTTTCCATTTAGAATCTGTTTACTGTTTCACATGATCGTTCGTCTCAAATTCATGTGATGGTTTCGCTTTGGGGTTGATATGTAGAAATCATATTTGTACTCTTGATCTAGTATATCATTGTTAGTATTTATTTCAATAATTGTAGAAAGTACATGTTACTATACTTTGGAGACTTGTGTTGATGATTCGTTCGACATGTACACGTTAGAACCCTTTTTGTGTTGATATTGTGTCGCATGTGTTGTGACATGGTATTTTGTTAGAATATACCGTAGGGTATACCTGAGCTATAACCACCTGTGGGGGTACCACATGCATGTCCTCTTGGCACGAGGGGCATGACACCTTCCATGGCGGTGTGATCAGTCCACGGCGTCTCCGTTTTGTGCTCCGGTGGGAGTTGGCCATTTGGTGTTTTGTTGTGGGAGGCGTATGGGTCGACCCTAGTTTTCTGTTCTGTTCTGTTCTGCGGATTGGTGATGTTTGTGCCAAACACGCCTTCCGATTTTACATGCATTGGATTCGCGGTCCAATGTGTGTAACTTGCCTGTGTGGCATTATTTGACTTACCTGTGTGGCATTATTTGACTTGCCTATGTGGCATTATTTTGACTTGTCTGTGTGGCAAGGTATATTTCTGAGCTCGGTATGAAATAACACCCAGCCATTTGATTCAGCCTATTATTTCGTTGTGTTAGTTTTGTTCGTTTCGTTTTAGTTCGTTTCGTCTCTTTTCATTTAATTGAGTTAGTTATTTCGCTGCATTAAATTGTAATCTATATCTGTACTGGGCGTTTGGCTCATGCTGTGTTTTCTTCTGGCAGGTAATCAGGGAAATCAAGGGCAAGTGTGATGAGAGCTCCATTCATTCCAATGATTTAGAAATATTCTGTTTAGACTTGATGAGTCGAGTACTTGGAATTGTAATAATTATTTCAGATTGTGGTTTGAGCCAGTGTGGCATTTATTATGGTTTGTCTTAAGACATTTAGTTAGTTTAAGACTGTTATGTTGTGGATTAAAGCCTTGCTATTAAATTTATTAGTTTTGTTGTGTTTTGAGTAACCTCTCTTTCTATTTCGGAAAGGGGGTGTTACAGAGTTGGTATCAGAGCTTAGGTTCTTTCTTGTAGAAAACCTATTTAGGTTTGACCTGTGAGTTATGGGTAGACTTCTGGGTTAGGTTTCTGTTTCGCTTGATTTTCTGTTCAGCTATTATATCAGTTATATTTGAATTTATCCCTAATCTGCTTTGTTTATAATCGTTATCTCTTTCTTAGATGGCTCGTAGATCCGCCAGAGTTGTTGGGAGGCGAGGTAACAATAGGGGAAGAGGTGAGGGTCAGCCCAATGAGCAACCTAATGATCAGATGAATGTTCAACGGGCTAACTTGGTGAATCAGGCGGTGAATCAGGCCTTACCTCAGTTAGTGGCACAGGTTATACAGGCAATGCAGCAGCCGCCACCAGAAATGTTTTGTGACGCCCCCAGAATAGGTATACAATACCCATTCTGAGTCGCCAAATACATGGTACAGAAAGCAAACTACAACTTCAATAATACAATTGTCGTGCAAAATACGACAACACATACTGTGAGTTTAAATACAAATATTGTCTTCTAGACAATATCCACACTCAAATAAATCCTCATTACAATTATTCAAACACTATTTTACAGAAATAGTGAGGACTGCTAATACATCTTTCTAGAACCATCACTCAATACCCCGACTAGATCCTGCTATGTTCTCACCTCCTGAGAAGAAAAATAGAACAAAAAGGAAAAGGGTGAGCTCAACTAGCCCAGTAAAGAATATTATGACTAAGATAATATATAACAAATTATCGTTAGTCTTCAACAGGGAAAAATCTGATAAAATATAATCGACAACAAGTTTTAGATCAACAACTGCAGCGGAAACAACAAACCATTAGAAGAGTCAAGTAGAGAAAGAATTCTACTATCTTCTAAGATTTAAAAGTCCATCATCAATATTTTATCCCTGTAACATCAATTAATAATCATCTTTAACCAAATATTCATCTTTGCACTACAGGCCAAAGATATTCATTTGTATCATCAGTCGGTCATGTTCATCTCAACACCTGTTCATCTTTGCACTACAGGCCAAAGATATTCATCAAGTAATTATACATCTTTGCACTACAGGCCAAAGATATTCATCAAGTAATTATACATCTTTGCACTACAGGCCAAAGATATTCAGTAATATCATCATTTAGGACTGAGGATGATGAAAAATATCTTAAAGAGAACGAATCCAATGAGACAGAAGGACAAATAGTAGGGATTCGTATAACAGTTTATCCAAGATCAATAATACTTCATAATAATCAATTGTGAAGCAGAATTTAAAAATAAAGATCAAAACATGGATACAATCAAAGATAGTAACCATAATAGACATCTTGGACAAAAAGAAAAAATTTTAATTTTCGGTGAATAGTGCCGTATTCGTGAATAGTGCCGTATACGTGAATAGTGCCGTATACGTGAATAGTAACCTCCGACACAAAAAGTTCTAAATTTGATAAAAACTCATATCAATATTTCAGCATAATGATATTGAAGAAAATAATATCATTAAGAAGAAAATAATATCCCTTACCTCAAAATATCAGTACTTCTGGTCGGAATACCGGTATA
Organism: Panax notoginseng; assembly: GCA_016801055.1. Lineage (NCBI taxonomy): Eukaryota > Viridiplantae > Streptophyta > Magnoliopsida > Apiales > Araliaceae > Panax > Panax notoginseng. The sequence goes on from CM029021.1 coordinate 143,295,148, forward strand.
AGGCTGAAAGAAACTTGCTCTGATGAATAGAAACTCTCAAAGTATCTAAATACTCACAAAATACACTCAATAATCTAGAGAGAGAAAGAGAGAAAACTTGTTTCTGGTGTAATTTTCAATTCTAACTTAGCCCTCTATTTATAGGAAAATTTTGGTAGGTTTGACCTGCAACCTGATGGCTTTACCTGCTACTATTCCCACCTACCACATTTGAAATATAATTCAGCACATTTCTTCACCAACCACAAGTGGGGCCCACCAATTCTAGAATTTTCCACCAAAATGATAAACTCCGAAAATTCAACAATTTCTGAACCAGTCATCTTGTAAAATTCGTAATAAATCATACGTTCATTTTTAACGGTTCAAAATTTGTGGACATATACTCAACTTATATATGTATAACACATCCAAAAATTACCACGATCCAACGGTCGGATTAAAAATTATAACCCCCGCAAAATATCTCAAAAACCCTGATTTTTAATACCTCCATTCCGACAAAAATATGGATAAAAACCTCAACATTAACTCCTTCATTTTTAACCGCAAAAATATATCCCTCATTTATATCCACATAAAATAAATATTTCCTTATCATATGAATCAATAATTAATTATTCATAAATAATATTACAGAATCACATTTATGACAACCAGGCCGTTCCAAGGAAAGAGGGGGCTTTCCAATAAGGATTTCTCCTTACTGGCGCGCAATTAGATGACCAAACCTCTCCTTAGACAGAACTTTCTAGACATTGCCAATAATGTTATCTAATAATATTATTCAAATAATATGAATTATTGATCTGATAAATGAAAATACTGTGCAGCAATAATTATTGAAACAACAATAATATAAAATATCAATGCAGCAATTATTGAACCAATAAAATAAAATATTGAACAGTAATCACTGTAACAATTATTGAGTAGTGCCTTCTTACGTACGAATCAATAATTCAACTATACTGTGCAATCCGTGTGCTACTATGCAACCACGCGTTATTACTGTATTTTTAACCACCGGGTATTTAAACAGTATTAACGGTAACAACTACGCCATTATTAATAAACAACTTATACTTGTCGTTTTCTTCATCCAATCGCTTTTCGTTATGGGGCCCACACAAGGCTGCGTCGTCGTACGAATATTCCCCGACAGCAAGAATATTCCACGACCAACCGAATATTCACCGACCAAAAATAAATATTTTATAACCACTTGCTTATTTTGCAAAATTTGCACATTTCACCCATAACCAAAGTATTATATCAAATTAACCCCTTATTATTCACAATAATATTTAGAGAAAATTTGATTTTATTCATTAATAAGTTGGGGTCTTACAACCTCCCCTCCTTATGAAATTTCGTCCTCGAAATTGACGTACGACCTGATGTTTCAAAAAGGTGAGGATACCTCGCTTTCATTTCTGATTCCAACTCCCAGGTCATTTCTTCAATAGCATGGTTTCTCCACAAAACCTTAACTTGTGGTATAACCTTCGTGCGTAGGACATGCTCTTTCCTATCCAAGATCTTAACAGGTACCTCCTCGTACGTTAAATCTTCAGCTATCTCGTCTGGTTCTAACTCAATAATGTGGTTCGGGTCTTTAACATATTTACGAAGCATAGATATGTGAAAAACATTATGAACACGAGACATGTTTGGAGGTAATGCGAGTCTATATGCCACATTTCCTATTCGCTCAAGAATCTCAAATGGACCAACAAATCTTGGATTGAGCTTTCCTCTCTTCCCAAATCTTGTAAACTCCCTTCCATGGTGCAACACGTAACAATACATGATCCCCAATATTAAATTCCACGTCCTTCCGATGAAGATCCGCATAACTCTTTTGTCGATCCTGTGCCGTTTGTATACGTTGTTGAATCGTTTGGATCTTCTCTGTAGTAATGCGTACCAATCTGGTCCCAACAATGTTGCTTCACCCACCTCGTCCCAGCATACTGGAGAACGACATTTTCTTCCATACAACGCCTCAAATGGAGCCATACCTATGCTCGCCTGATAACTGTTGTTGTAGGAGAATTCCACCAATGGTAGGTACTTATCCCAACTCTCTTTGAGATCTAAGACACAAAGTCTTAATAGATCTTCAAGAGTTTGAATAGTCCTCTCTGATTGTCCGTCCGTTTGAGGATGGTATGCTGAACTGAATCGTAAATCCGTGCCCATAGCTTTCTGCAAGCTAACCCAAAATCGTGAAGTGAATCTTGGGTCACGATCCGAAACTATGGATACTGGCATGCCATGCAATCTCACAATCTCGTTCACGTACATACTAGCAAGACGTTCAAGGGAATAAGTCTCACGTATCGGCAAGAAATGAGCGGACTTGGTTAATCTATCAACAATAACCCAAATCGCATCTATGCCTTGAGAAACCTTGGGAAGACCCGTAACAAAATCCATAGTAATGTGTTCCCACTTCCATTTCGGAATCTCAAGTGGTTGCAATGGACCCTTTGGTACTTGATGCTCCGCTTTTACACGTTGACAAGTTAAACATCTCGAGATAAACTCCGCGATCTCTCTTTTCATATTGCTCCACCAAAATGTATGTCGAAGATCGTGATACATTTTGGTACTCCCAGGATGGATTGCAAACGGTGTGTTGTGTGCCTCCATCATTATTCTATGCTTCAAGTCAAAATCGTTAGGAACACAAAGTCTGGAGTTGACTCGAAGTATTCCTTCTTCATCGATTCTTGCTTCTGGAATAGCACCTTCTTGCACTTTCTTCTTCATACGCATCAGCTCTATATCCGTAGCTTGAGCAGCTTTAACTTTATCGATTAAAGTCGGTTCTACTCGTATATTTGATATCATCATGTGGGTACTTGGAGCCTTCATCTCTATCTCCATCCTTTGCAAGTCATACAAAATGGGCCTTTGTGTTAAAAACATTGCACTCGTACCCGCATATGATCTTCTACTCAATGCGTCAGCTACTACGTTTGCTTTTCCAGGATGATATTGGATGGTATGATCGTAATCTTTCAACAGCTCAGCCAACGTCGTTGCCGCATGTTGAGTTCCTTTTGGGTGAAGAAATATTTGAGGCTTTTATGATCTGTATAGATCTCCACTTTCTCCCCATACAGGTAGTGTCTCCAGATCTTCAACGCAAAAACGACTGCTGCCAACTCCAAATCATGAGTAGGATAATTCCTCTCATATTCTTTGAGTTGTCGTGAGGCATAGGCTATGACTTTCCCATGTTGCATGAGAACACATCCTAACCCTTTGCCTGAAGCATCGCTGTAGATAACAAATCCATCCGAACCAGATGGTATTGTCAAACAGGTGCCGAAATGAGTCTCCTCTTGAGTTCTTGGAAACTCTTCTCGCATTCCTCACACCATACGAAATTTTGTATCTTTCCGAGTCAGCTGAGTTAACGGAGTACGATTCGAGAAAATCCTTCCACAAATCTCCGATAATAACCACTAAGCCCAGAAAGCTACGTACTTCGGTT